>JASMMZ010000012.1:10158572-10585183 GCA_038502455.1 Anisogramma anomala | reverse complement strand
CTAAAGTATCATAGTGTGAATAAAGTACGAGAATAAAATTATTATCACGGCTTTCACTTGATGATTTTGTTTTTGTTTTTCGGGGTGAGGGCTGTATATCAACTTTAACCTTGCACCTTCGTTGCAGTTGAAGGACGGGAATGGGACAGCTACAAGAATATCCATTTCTGTCATCTGGTCAGAATCACTGTGCATATCTAGGTATCGCTACGCGACATTAACGGCGTTAAATGAGATCAATCGGCCAATCAATCGATTTGAATTGGGTGAAAGGACACAGCTTCATAGTCTTGATGATAACAAGTCAAGTAACAAGTAAGACTTGGACACTCTGATCCTTGGGTTGTGCGGCATAGTGATAGACGTGATGGGTATATATATTATAGGGCACTGGATCTTCACCGAAGGTTCAGTTTCTCTGAAGGCAGCATAAAAATGGTTCTTACCCAGGCACCCATGGACCCGGGACTATTTCAACATCAAGACTCTATGATTGACGTAGCCCTCCAAGTTGTCAAAAAACTGCGGTTCTGCTGCTATGAATCTGTTGTTCTGGGTGTGACTTTGACTAGGTACATGTTCATCAGGATGTGGCTACTACTGTTTGTAAGTATGGCCAGCATCTAGTATACCCTAACCTCGACCATCAACATAATTGTTAGCAACCTTATAACACCCAAGCTATCTACTCTTCTGGAAAGCAGTCTTTCCATACGTTTTTCATGTACAACGATTAGCCTAATAACCCTAGGCCAAGCCTACCAACAGGTTCACCTGTTGAGCCTGGGTTTATCCAAGACCTGTGACATTTAAACACAATAGCCTGGATCATAGCCAGAAGTTGAAATTTGCTGAGGTTTGCCTCCAATTACCTTTACAGCAGGTATATAACCTCCCTGAAGCTGTGCGGCTGTGCCTTTCCGGAATACATTGAATCACTCAGGCTGAACTGTATGCGCATATGTTTGTTGCGAAGTCAGGGGACTATCTGTTCGCATGGTTGCATCCCATCCGCTGGGCCAGTTACTCCTGACAACTGCTTTGAAAATCAGCAATGAGACATTGCCAAGTGAATACCCAGGCCAGTATCCCTCAGACGTTCAGAACAATGGGGAAAGGAACTCCCCATAGACGGTACGGTATAGTCACCTCCCCACAGATACCGAGGCACTCAACGGGAGCATCATACCAGCAGCATTCCAAGTGATGATTGCCAGAGTGCCACCACACCACCCTGCCATCCTGATCCACGCTCCCAGGGGGTCATTTATGCTCTCCCGCGTGCAAGCCATGATCTCGTTTCTTGAACGATACGGCTTGCAACCCAGCACTCACTCAGAGGCCGACCGATGCCGCCTTGTCCCGGCGGGTCGGTACGCTTACTACATTGGTGGCGCGGGATGTCTCGTGTCTCACGCCAGCTCGCTAGTTGCTGTAATGCACCATTGGCCACCCAACCTCTTCAGCCCTGGGGAGGCACGGAGTTTCGTGATCGTGAGGCAACTAGTGAGGGTGGTAATACGCCTGAACAGCCACGTCTTGAGATGGGCTGTGGACATCGCGAGGTCCCCATCTGCGCGGTTCAAAAAGAGAGAGGACTCCTCTCCCAACCCGCGGCCGGGCTAGTTTGAGTATCCACAACCACAAGGCCGACAGGAAAACGGCCAGCAGAGAGGGGCGGGTGGTTCTCTCGCCCTAAAGGGCACAATGTCCGATAGGGCGCGGCAGGGCAGCGCCTTTCCCCGACCCCTGGGCAGAGGAAAAACCAAGGCTGCACCACGTTCCACCGCCGAGGAGACATTGAGGATCGATCGGAACTTTCGGGGGACAGACAGGTCATCATCCAGGCACAGCATCGAGGCCCTGGCACGACAGGGAGCTGCCCGGGCCACGGGCGCAAGGTCACACAGCAGAAGGGTGCGCCCCCCTCCCCCCTGCCCCATACAATAGGCACGACCTCCCCACACCACCTTGCGGGCGTCATCATCGCGCGGGGTGTCATCCCGTGGGGTTGTGGCGGCGGGCCCGCGTGCTGATATCGAATCACGAACGGCCTGCCACGCCACCCACAACCCCAGCTCCCCATGGATCATCAGAAGATGGTGGAAAAAACGGGAACTGGGAGCTGGCGGTGCGAAGTCGCCGGGGTACTGTTATCGGCCAGCCACCCGGGGACGGGGGGTCGATGCACGGCCTCGGGAGAGAGACCTCGAGTCTCATCTCACACAAGGACGGAGCCCACGTGTGACGAGGTGCTTCTTGGACGCAGGAAATGACAGACGTCTCTCTTGCTCGCAGCCAGCCATACCGCTTGTACCGATGCATGGCCTCCTCTTTTTCTGTCTCTTGCGTGGCTTGAGACTCGCATGGGCGCGCGAGCTGGGGGCACAGTTTCTGGAATGCAGGAATATCATGTAAGAGGTTGTAGACAACGAGGATGGATTACGACAAAAGACATATACGAGCACGAGTAAATTCTTGATTAATCGACGACGAATTACGGATAAGCTCGTTGTTGTAGGATGACGACGACTAACGCGATCTATATAGCGATCTTCCTGACTAATCGACTTGTACAATCCTGCAGGGAAGATCGATACTCTCTACGCATTGGATTGGGTCAGTTTGTCACACCCCCTGGAACAATTTAGCCGCTATCTTTTATTTCTGTTATTTTCGTTGTTTTTGAACCTTTTACGTTATATTCTTCTTACTCATGGTCGCAATCTGGCGCCTCGAACAAATGGAAGATATCTTCCTATCGCAGTGTATTTTTGAAAAACAACCTTTTGATCCTTTCGTAGGCAGCATCGACGGATAATATTGTTTATATATATGATGTTTATTGAAAATATGTGCGCCCGCAAATTGCATTAAATAGCGCCCATTATTGCATGTTATATTGTGTGTTTGTTGGCACTTTTGTATTAGCAAATCTAATACCAACTGTGTGGTCTTGCGTGCATGCAACCAGTGAAGTGTTTATTTACCTAAGAGGCACAGATTGACGTTGTATTATAGTAAATTAAGTGGGAACCAATTAGCAGTTCGCACAACTTCACATTCTCACTCACTTTATTGACATCATATTTGTTACTTCATTTACAATTGAATCAAATAATGTAGCCATGCAAAATCCTACCTGTATTAATTGGTATTTGATTAGGCTAAATATAAATAAGTCAGGTGAAAGAAAAGAAACATATTCTTGGATACCTAGCGGCTGTAGAAAAGTTTTTGTTAAAAGAACGAAGATATCCTATTTTTGGAATACTTAGCAGTTGTAGAAAGGTTTTTGCGTTCATAATGTTATTATTGTAAGAACAGAAATCAATTGCAGTGACTGCAGGTTAATTGCGCTGTGCTCAATTCAACATGGGGCTTGGGCCAAGCTTTAGCCCATACTAATTAGGGTGTGTCGGCTAGCGACTTGCCTAACTTGGACTTGAATATTACTACTTAATTAATGTAATGTCAAATGTTATTTCGATTATAGCGATTCGAATCGATACATATTTCAATATATAAAGGCCTATTAATACTCGTCAGTGTTTGAATAAGTTGATTAGAGGAGAAAATGAAATATATTATGAAGCATTGTTAGTTTGCTTATCGTTTTAGAGTACTAGCGGTTTAGGAATTTTTTTCTGATAAAAATATAGGTATACAATATTTTTGGGCTATTATTAGCTTAGATAACGTTTTAAATTTGGTACTAGTGGTTTATGAAGCTTTTTGCGTTAATAATGTTCATAAACGAGTAATTTATATTGTGTTGGTAGGCCTGCCTATAGATATAGGCCTTTCGTTGCAATGGAGTCGATTCGAATCACTGTGGTCGAAGTAATTGGTGCTGCATTGAAATTATTTGTTGTAAAGTTCTTAGTTTGGCCGACCGCTAGCCGGTCCGCATGTTAATTTGTATGGCCGAATGCTTTGGCCTGTGCTACACTTTGAAGTGGGCACCTATTATACTGCACTTGTAGTGCAGTGTATTCAAATCACACAAATTATAGTCAAGTTGTAGTACGTATAATCAACTTTACTGTAAGTAAAGTTGACTTGATTGTACTGCATTTGACTGCTATTCCAATACTGGCAGCTTTTTATTTTGTGCCTATACGTTAGCATGGCCTGTTATCAATTCGTGGTAACCTTTGAAATCCCTCCTCAATCCACAAGCTAACAATAAGCCAGACCCCTATTAATTCCAATTAGATAATATTGAAATTGACATTAATTACAGCCCTTCGTAGCCCTTTTGTTCCAACCTTTCGAGACTTCCGTTCCTTAACTCCCATGTACAGGTTTTTCGTTATAAACTTGTACGTATTACATCTTCTACCATTTGCGTACCTTTTGCTAGTAGTTTAGACTATTGCTATTGTCGTTTTTGCCACCGTTACTATTAATATTAATACCATATTTATCTTTAAGTTTGCCAGGGTAACCTTGTTTCTCCACGTTATGTATCGGGCGGTGCACGTAGCATTCGATTCGTATAGTTAGTATATTGCTGTCTACAAACCTTTTTAGGGCGCCATTAGGTGTAGCCTTGGTTATAGCATTAGCGGGGTTATCTTTACCATTGATTTACGGGAACTCGTCGATTTCCCTGGCTTTATATGCCTCCTTCAAAGTTATTATATTTATTATTGAACGTTTTTTCATTGGTCGTACCCAACTTTAATAGGTATTCATAAAGGCTTCGGAAGTTAATACATATTTTTATAGGTATTGATAGTGATCTTAGCTGTTTGGTAATATTTTTTGGTGTACTGATAATTACTATATTGATATTAAAACCTGAAATTATGCTGTAGACTTTTAAAACTCATACTTTTCGTATTATACGCTTATATTAACGGAAGTCAAATACATAAGGTTTCTAGTGATTATAAATTATCCTTTAAACTTCTTCTCGTTAACGAGCATTACTAGGAATCCGATTTTCGATATAAGGTAGGTATTGTTAGTAAATAATCCGTCCGTAAAGAATATTAGCTTAGCATTCATTAAATTTATCGAAATTATATTGATTTTTTTTTGTAAGGGGTTTAGTTGTTACTCAATTTCCTTTCTTCATTTATTGAACTTCTTGTTTCGTAGATTTTATGCTTTTGCCGTAATGGAAAGGTTGTATGATAACTTCAGTTGATATAACGTAGCAATATAGGCTATATGGGCCCTTTACTCCAGGTATCTAAGTAATCTTAACTCGTTGACCTTATCAATAATCGTTATGCTTATGGCTAACCTTTTTTTAGCGTAGCCTAATATAAGTATCGCCTTCGGTCTTAATTTGATGAATGTAGATTAACGATTTATGAATGTCAAGTTGTTTGCCTTTAACAAACTTTTCGATTAGCTTATACTTTTAAAGGCCTTACATCTCGATAATACGTTATTTCGCCGTCATGAATTTGATATTTCCGAGGGAAAAGTGATTCTTAATTTAAATACCTATAATGCCGAAATCTGTACTTTTTGTAAGTAACAAACACAAATTGAACGTTAAAGTCTTTATGTCTGGCCTATTTTTAAAGTAAGCCTGGTACGTAAGGAATTAATAAACGCTTATTTACGCTAATCCGTATAAAGGTTTGATATAACGTATTAGCTTTCTGGTTGAAAACTTATTTCATAATTCTTTCGGTAGTTTTAACAGTATCATCCGTTGAAAATCGGTGGTAAATTCCATGTACGCTTACTTTATATCTTGGTTATCAAGTTTGAACTAACCTTTTACGCTATTGGTTAGATTAGTGACGATAGCAACGATTGAACGCTGGCTAAAGTTTGGAATTACAAATAATCAAGTAAGGATTCACTCCTTACTTTATCACCATATCCTTAAGCGATTAGTCGTGATTTTTCGTATAGCCGGTTCATGGTTTTGTTTTCAACCTCGTATATCATCTTCGACTTCAAAATGGGTAGGTTTCAACCTTTAAGTTACGTCAACGGCACAAACTATATAACCCTTCGTGAAATAAAACCATTAATCTTTACTTGGTCGATTTTTTTAATAGCTTACCCGGTATATTAATTATGTTTTCGGCACGTAATTTAATGGCAAGTTTTCCGTTAAACTTCTCCTTTTAAAATATGTATTCCGTTATATATGCCTTATTTAGTTTGCAATTCATGTCTCTTTCCTCTTTTTTAGTGTGTATCTTCCCTTTGGGTAATCTTATACGCCGTCGAAATTTCATTGGCTTGTTAATGATCGTCTCAAGAAGATTATATTAGTTAATCTGTTCGGCTCTAATGTTATCGACATTAGGATCTTTATCGCATTTATGTATTTTTTTCGACAGCTTAACCTATATAATTCGGAAAGTGATAAGGCCGCCAACAGTTTCAACCACCATATTTGAGTTAATAGTACTTAAGATTTTATACGTTTTATTCTATTTTCCTAGTTCTCGCTATGTGAAAACTTTACTTTAAAGTAGGAGGGATATTACGTCTACAATAAACGGTCCGTTCCTGCTGTTAATGAAATCGTTAACCTAGCGACTTACCGATTCTTTACTTGGTTCTTTTAGGTCTTTACTTTATGGCATAACGTGTTTTTAGGTATTTAGCAATAACGACGATTTAGTCGTTATGCGTTGGTAAGCCTTGAATACCAATAAAATTGGTATAAGTTTGTTAGAGCTTATAATATCATCAAGGTCTTTTACCGCTATTTTAAGCAGTGTTTTTTAGCTTGTGAAGATTCAGATTTCCGATGTAAAGATATTGTAGGCCCTTCGTAATAGGGCGTGTACTCTTTCGATCTTTCCAATACCTTAATAAACTTTAATAGGGACTTATTTTCACTAAATTCCTATCGATTCAATATTATTTTAAAATTTTATCATAGTAAAATTGGTATAGATATCATAAACTAGTACGCCTTATATCTTAAGGTACGTGTTAATTTATAAAGTATATAATGAATTTGACGTCTTTTTTGTCGTAATGGTTTTAAGAAATTTAATTCCGTAAAAATCTGTGGCGAAATTTACAATACAAAGTACTGATTTTCTATCTAGGTATAAAACGTTGACGAAAATCTTAAAGTTCAAGTTTTAATTTTTCTTTCACATAAATTTAAATGTTAGGGGAGTTTGAAAGTACGTTTGATAGTAGTGACAAAGCTGTTCAATTACTTTTAGCACCCTCTAATACATATATTTATAATAAGCCGCCTTTAAAAGCTTGCAAAGACTATTAGTTGTCAGATTATTAAACCTATAACATAGTTAACAAAATTCCGCCTTCATTAGGCGCAACAACATTGTCTTTGGTCTTTAAAGGTAAAACTACAAGTTTTGTTATTTGAGACTAGGTGGAAACTTTTTACCACCGTTGACTTAAATGAATTGGTAAGTTTAAACGTTAATATTAGCGCCAAGGTTTGAACTATTTTCAAAGTAAAGGAGGAAGAAGGAAAAGGATTTTAGAATATACAAAATAATAGGGTTAATAGTCATTTTAATCATCATTAATTCTAGTAAGGATTTTTTTTTTCCAAGGCTAAAGCCGACTTTTGCTTTTATAGCATCCGTAGGGTTAAGTTCTGTAATAGTACTAGTACTCTTTCGTAACGCGATTTATTACGAATAGTTTTCTGTTAAGTATCGTATTACTTTCGTGAATGGTATAATGCCTTGAAAAACCTGTTTTGCGTAGCTATTTTGTATGGAAAAGTGGTATATGGGGTTAGGGTTTTCATCGTTATATCAGCGGTAGGGTTTTTTATCTATTAAGTGGTATAGAACAGCGTAGTCTGTTGTACATTACTTGGGGGATACATATATAGCATGGAAACGGAAGAGGGCACTAGCACCTGCCTGTACATCTGGTTACTACATGCTTATCTCCGCTGAGATTCGCTTCTAGTTCTAGTTTCTTCCCCTTCCATCCTTAGAATACTAAATTGTTTTAACATACGCTGTCACCCTACACGCGTACCAATAGTTGGTAGTTATAAGCACAAGAGCTGAAAATCACCAGACCCACCTTTTTTTAGGTTAAATAAGACAACAAAAAAGGAGTGTTACTAGGTATGCCACCACGAAATAATAAAAAAGTTAACAACCCCCTCCCATAGCTCCACCAAACCTTTTTTTTTTTACTCTTTAACTTTACGATCTTTAACCTCTTCCCTACTAACACCTATTTTTTATCGTTGCCAAACCCCATTTTTTCTTTTCATTGTTGCCATCGTCTTTATCGTCGTTGCTGCCGTTAATTCACATGTAGCTAAGTCCGCCGCCGCCTTTTTTCGCCGTTACTAGCTATTAAAGCTACCATTTTACCTTTCCCCGCCGTTATTGCCTCCACCAAGCCGCCGCCGTTCTCGCCGTAACTTCTATTAGTCTCGTCACTGCCGCCGCCGTTCTCGCTGCTGTCCCTATCATTCCGTTAATAAGTAATCACGAGTTTCGTACCTTAGCCCTAGATTACCTCAAGGCACTTGCTACCATATGTAGTACTCGTAGAAAAGTAAGCAAATCAGCTACCTTTATAAATATTCCTTTACCTACCTGAATTCCTCCTCTAATCGCCTCGCCTTACCTTTATATACCGGCTAATCGTAATGACATAAATCTCTTCCTTAAGGTAAAGGAGGTTCGGCGCCTGTAATAACAAATAACAAAAATAAATACAACCTTTAATAAGCGTTTTAACTTTATTCATGCAGGCTTTCAATAGAAAATAGAAGACTATTAAACGATTAAAGCAAGTTGTTTTCAGGTACTTACGCGTAAGAGAAATAAGTATCTTCACCTTCGTACACCCTATCCTTGTCTTTATAACACTCTACCTCGACCTTAAAGTTTATATCCTCATAATGATCGGGCTATATCGGACTTTTATTTTTCGTTCGCCAATACTTTTCACCGCTTAAAACAGAAAAAAATAGGCCTATATAACCCTCGATAACACGATCATTTTAATATAGCTATCGTTACAGTAGACTTTAATGTTATTTTCATTAATATCAGAAATTTTTAGGTTCGTTTAACAAGCTTTACCAAATTCAATCCCGCGTCGAAAGTTCGAATCGTATTTATATTTAACACATTATTATCAGGTTTCTTATTTTTCTTGTAAAATATTGAAATCCCTTATAAAAGATGTTGAAAAATTACGTTTTTAGGTTTAAAACCTATTCTAAATAAATTAATATAGCGCTTTTAAATAAAGCTGAGCAAAAGAAGTAAAAGCTTCCGAAAAATTACCTTAACTTTACGATATTTTATAAAAAATGAGGACTATGTACGAAAATTTATTTAAACTGAGATAAAGTACATACGTATAATAGGAACTCTCGATCGGCGTACCGAAAATTAATATGATGTTATAATTGACATTTGGTCCTTATTAAACCTAAGTATTTAACAAAATCTTCGCTCGCTAAACCGTAAAAGAAAATTCTCCGCGACAATATAACTTAAATTGAGGAAGTTGAACCAATTTTATTATCGGTCGCGGACTACTGATACCCTTTGTATAAGTTAAATTTTTCAAACAGACGTAAGAAATACGATTCGTATACTTCATAGGAAAATCTTAGAGAAAAACACAAAACCTAAAAGAGGTATAAAAAGGATTCAGATAAAAGAAATTATCGTATTCGCGAATATAATCACTGACCTTACGATTGTAAGTGTAAGTCTCACGTGGCTGGAGATAAGTCTCGCGACAAGTATTGAGACGATAATTGCCGCGGAGACCGTAATAATCTTCGTAACGATAACGATGGTTTCCCAGAGCTTAGTTGCCGCCATAAAATAGTTATTAATGTTTAATTGGAATTAAAAGATACTGATTGTTCAAACCAAAACTACGATTTTAAACGCTCCTCCTCGCCTTTTTAAACGAACCAGGTAAACTTTTTAAACAAACCCGCTGGTTTCGTCACGTTATTAAGCCGTCAAATTTGTATTACTTATAAATATAAGCACGAATCCTGTAATATAATTTTTAGATACCTCAAAGTTTATTATAAGACAAGAATATTGTCTTTATAAGCTATGATAGGAGAAAATTATATTTACAGGCTATAAGACGGAAAACCCGGTATACGGACTTAAAAATATCTTTCATCTGAGAAGTCGCCAACTTTACATAGGATTTAAAAGTTATAGCAAAACCCGTTTATGAAAAGGTAGCTATAATTAAATCAAGCTTTCAATTTTTCCAAGTAAATGTTTATACTATTTCATTCAGCTCAAATTGTACATTTGATCTTAATACAGGAGTTGGTAAAAGTCACGTGACTAAATCGTAGCTCGACAAATACTGTTCAAATCATATAGAGACTATTGTTTTGCCAAACAAAATTATATTGGGTGTTATAAAACGCCCCGCGAAGTTTATCATGAAGGCTCACTGGTTTTTCCTGACTTATAGCTATAATTCGAATAGTATACCTTGTATGTTTTTTAAAAAAACGTAAAAGCGTGGATTAATGATTGTTTCTACGTAGGTACCATGCGTTCAAATAATTAGTTTAACCTTCGTAAAACTGACATTTTTATATCTAAGAATATTATTATCTCTAAAAGCAATTACTTTAGGTTGCCATTCAACATTTACAAAAAGGCTGTAGATCTAATAGTTCGAAAAGTACTTATTAAAGCCTTTACTGATATTGTTTTATAGGGATAAACCGTTCATTTTTTGATCGAGTATTCTAACTTTTTAAGGGACGTTTTTTATATTTAGCGTCTAGTATCTGTCCCCGTTAAATTATATTGTGCATTTTACTACCCCTAACGTTATTTAGAATTACAACCTTATGAATACGCCGATCACGTTATCCAAATACATACGCCAAAGTATTATTACCGAATATAAAGATATCGCCTATTTCCTTATAAGCTAGAATAAAGCTATCTAGGTGTTGGCATGGGTTACTGGAGTAGGAAACATAATCTTTAAGATTATGTAACTAACCGGTAAGGTGGTTGGTAAATATAATATAGTATTTATTATTATTAGCGAAATGGGTTCGCTTGAAATGCTATTTATAGTATATGAATTCAAATTAGATTCCTATACGGCCGAGATAGTGAAGAGAACGCAATCTCTCCCCCTTTCCAGAACTCTCATTAAATCATAGTCTAATATATCAATCTTAAACGCGGACGCCGTCCTTATTTAGGATCTTAAATATGAAAAAAAAAAAAAAAAAAAAAAAAAACCGAAAAGTAAATCTCGTAAAACAATAGAATAAACCTCTTTTTGGGGTTTTTCCGCTTTCTTTTAATATTGAGACTCCCTACAATATCCTAATACGTAAAACCAAATATAGGGTACACTTTAATTTAATAAATGCTTTTAATATATATAAATTGATAAAATTTTACGATAAGTTCGCCGACGTATAATACGATACTAGATCTATCAATTTGGCAGTTAATTAAATAATAAATGTACCGACAATTGAATGGTGGTAAAAGGAGAAATCAAATCGTTACCATGACCTAGTTTCGTATCGAAATGAAGCTCTTTTCGACTAATGATTTGACATCCATGATGTATAAGATCGTATAAAATATATTAAAGATATTTTACACTTCGTCATACTAATCTTTATCTTATAAAAGAAACTACCTGACGTTTAAAGAAACCGTATTATAATTAACCTTAAACCTTTCGATAAATATGCTGTATTGAACAACTACCATTTATATTTCTTAGCAAACGTTATCGAGTTTTTTAAAAGAAGCCAAATATATTTTCCTAGTAAAAGTTCCTATATTATTCCTTCAACTTTATGTTTATTAAAATTCGGAAATGATTTGACCTTTAAAATTTACTGGTGACATAAAAATAATAAATTTACCACTTTATGGTTTGCAAACTTATTAACATTCGCTTAAAGATTTATAAACCGTACTCTTAAGCTTTACAGTTCGTTTTACCGAGTATTTATCGACAATATTAATGTTTTTTCGAATATTCTAAAGGAATACGAAAACCACTGCGCCTTAATCCTGGCTTTATTTACTAAGGACAGAGTTTAACCATCTTCAGATAAGTTTTACATGGGTTTTTAATTTGTAATATTACAAGCTTTTTTTTCGTAAATAACTTTGGTTTGTCTATCACTACAGAAGGTACCCAAATCTTTCAGGAGATTTCCTGGCCTATGACCTTTAAGGCTTTGAAAACTTAGGTGTAATGTGTTTTTTACATATTATAGTCCCTAAATTTACCTAATTGTCGAAACTATTATGAGACATAAAGACGTACTTAGTACCTATAGGCTGTAAAGTTAGCCGAGTGGACAATAATAATCGTGAAAAAAGAATATACTATACTTAATTTACGAAAGTTACTTTTACTAACGAGGAAATAGAGTTATTTTCCACCTTACAAAATTATATGTATAATAATTTACACGCATAATACGTAAACCCTATTAGGCTAATATTTTTATAAGTTAACGAAAGTTATAAAAAAAGGTTTCGTCATTATATTACTTTAATTAAAATCTAAATACGTATCAAAACTAGGATATCCTATGCCCACTACTACTATTTGACTTTTTTTAAAGAAATCCTTTATTAAATTATAATTCAATTACCAATTTTCGAAATATAAGTTGGTATATCTTTTTCGGGTATGTAAACGACTTAAGACTACTTTAGTAAGCAGACCGCATCCTATTTTTGTTTTTACCAACTACGAGTCCACTAAAAGAATTATCAATTGAAATGTTCATAATATAAATTTTAACGATATAATAAATAAACGTTTTTAATATAATAATTAACTTAGACTTATATAACTTGGATGTTATATATATTTTGAAACGGTTAATTTAGTCCTGGATATGCTTTCGTGTTTCCAAATATTGGGAAATAAAAAGATTCTAATGTTAAATAAGGTACTTATCGTTCACCAAATTTGCGATAACTTTCTTGTATCACAAATAAAGTTAACTTTATCCTATTAATTACTAAGGTTATATTATCTAATGAAATACGCCTTACATTTCGGACAGCTTATAAAACAAGATTTTTGGACAAAATATTACAGCAGACTTCATAAAAGGCGACAAAAACGAAGAAGTAGTAAACAATACTAAAACTAATAACGATTTTTGCTTGATAAATCGCCTATTCTCCAAATAAAGACGAAATACGGTGCAAACGCCTAGTAATTCTTAGTTGCCTCGTCCAAGAATTCACTTAAATACTTATAATAACAGACATTAATTTGGATTAAATCGTAAAATAATCGCTTGAAATAAATTGTTTTTTCGTTTTAAGAGAAAAATAGTAAAAGATCATTATCGCCATTATTTTCGTTATACTTAATGGCGAATCGAAAATTAAAATCGGATAAATAGTTGACGCCAAATTTAGGCTTTTGAAAAGCTAATGTATACTTTGTATATAAACTTTGTCACCGCTTTTCCTAATATTTTATTGACTGTTATGCTTTAGGTTCTACCTTGTTAGAAGGAATTTAACCTAACTAAACGGGTTACATATAAAACTTTCAAGCGTAGTTTTCTTCTTTGAAGGCCATACTATATATGTAGCTGTATACTCGGCTAATATTTTATATCGTAATTTATTACTTTTAGATTGGTTTTATTCAAGGGAAATTATTTTGAACCGCGATGCGAAGGTTTTTGTTGGTAGGCCTTAGATTGTTGCAACGTTGTCGATTCGATTCGCCGAAGTAACAGTAGTATTGCATTGTTTAAGTGGTGGATGTATTGTTCTAGGTTTAGCAGACCGCTAGCCGGTTTGCACGGTAATTTGTATAGTCAATTGCTTGGCCCGTACCCTAGAGTGAAGTGCAGCGTACTGCACTCGACTTACACCCAATGCGGTAAGTCCGTACAAAGCAATACACTTGTAGTACGGTCAACTTTACTCACAGTAAAGTTGACTTACTGCACTACATATAATACTATTTTAACATTGGCGACTTTTTTTTTTGTGCCTGCATGCCAGCGTAGCTTTCCATTAATTGGTGGCAACCTTTGAAACCCCCCCTTAATCTACATTCTAATAATAAGCTATACTCCTATCAGTTTCGATCAATTTGTACGAAAATTAACATAAATTATGGCCCCTTGTATCCCTTTTACTTTACCACTCTGGGCCCTCCGTTCCTTAACTCCCATGTACAGATCTTTCGTTATAGACCTGCGTAAATAAGGTACACCATGACTTGCGTACCCTTTACCAGTAGTTTAAATTATTACCATCGCCATCTTTGCCATCGTTACCATTTCTTTCGCGGTCTTTAAATTTTCTAGGGCAATCCTATTCCTCCACATTACGTACCAGGCGGTCTACGTATCCCTCAATTCGTATAGTTAACGTATTGATATCTACAAACCTTTTGAGGGCGCTATTAGGGGTAACCTTAGTTATAAAATTAGTAGGGTTATTTTTTCCGTAAATATATCGAAACTCATCGATTTCCCATGCTTTTTATACCTCCCTTAAAGCCATTACGTTTATTATTAAACGTTTTTTATTAGTCGTGCCCAACTTTGACAGGCATTCGTCAAGGCTCCGGGAGTCGATACATATTACTACAAGTATCGGTGACAAACCTAGATATTTGGTAATAATTCTTAATATGCCGTCAATTACCATACCGATATTAAAACCTGTCATTATACCGTAAACTTACAAAGCCAATACACTCCAGACTATGGGCTTACATTTAACAGATATCCAGTGTATAAGTTTTCCAGTAATCGTAAATTTCCCTTTCGATCTATCCTCATTCACGAGTATTATTAGGAAACTAATTTACGTTATAAGGTTTGTATTGTTAGAAAGGAACCCGTTTGAAAAAATTATCAGCTTCTCCTTCGTCAGATTCACTAAGAACATATTAATTCTTTTTTTCATATGGTCCATTTGACACTAAATTCGCTTGTTTAACTGATTAAAGTCTTTGTTTTCGGGTCTTATACCTATGTTATAATAAAAAGGTCATATAATACCTTCGTTTAGCATAACGTAACAATATAAGCCGTACTTATCCTTTACTTTAGGTATTTCTATAATCTTTTACCGTCGGTTTTATCGATAGCTACCAGGCTTACAAAGTTCCCTTTTCATTGTAGGCTAATATAAGTACTTTTAACCTGAACATTATGGCTACGAATAAACGATTTATTAAGGTTAAGTCATGTTCCATTATCTAACGTCTTAACAAGCTTATATTTCCAAAAGCCTGAATTTTCGATAATACACTATTTCTCTGCTATAAACCTATCATCGTCGAGGAAAATGGTATCGTTAGTTGGTATACCCACGATATCAAAGTTTTTACCCTTCGTAATTAACGAACACAGATTAAAGGTTAAAGTTTTTGTACCGAATCTATTTCTAAAGTACGCCTAATAAGTTAAAACCCAATGAACGTTTACCTCGACTAATTACACAATGGCTTGATACAGCATATTATTATACCGACCGGAAACTTGTCTATTAATTATTTTAATAACTTTAGCAATATAATCCGTTAAAAATTGGTTACATACTGCGTGTACGTTTACGTAATATTCCAGTTATTAAGTATAAACCAGCCCTTTATGTTAGCAGTTAAACTGACCGTAATAGCGATAATTAAACGTTAGCTAATCTTCTGGATTATAAGCTATTAGGTGAAAATCTAGTTTTTACCTTTATAACCGTATCCTTAAACTATGAGCCATAACTTTTCGTACGACAGATCCGTGGTTTTGACTTTGATTTCTTAAATTATTCTCGACTTAAAAATATTAACGTTTTGGCCTTGAACCTACGTTGACGGTATAAATTATATAACTACCCCTAATGAAAGAACTTCAATTTAAACGTAATCATTCTATAGGGTTTGCCCAGTATATTGATATTGCCTTCGACAAGTAATTTAAAGGCAAATTCTCTATTATAATTTTTCTTTTAAAATACCTTCCCCGTTATATATGCCTTACCAGGCCTATAATCTCCATTTTCATCCTCCTCTTTAGTATGTATCCTTCTATTAGGTGGTTATCTACGCCAACAACGTTTTATTAGCTTATTAATAATCGGCTCGGAAGGGTGGTATTAGCTGATTCTCTCGGCTTGGAAGTCGTCAATGTTAGTATATTTATTATACTTGAATATCCCAATAGGTCTTCAGTACGGCTTAACTTATATAATTCGAAAGGTTATAGGGCTGTTAAAAGTTTTAACTATTAAGTTTGAGTTGGTAATACTTGAATTCTTATACAGCCTATCCCATTTACCTGGCTCGCGCCACGTAAGGACTTTACTTTAAAGGAGAAATAAAATCACATCTGTCGTTAAAGGTTCGTTCCTAGTATTGAAGGCATTATTAACCTGGAGGCGTGTTAATTCCTTCCTCAGTTTTTTTAAAGCCTTATTGTATGTTATAATACTTTTCTGGGTATTTAACGAGGGTGGCGACTCAGTTATTATACATGGATAGGCTTTAAATACCAGTAAATTTGGTATAAGTCCATCAGGGATAATAATTTCGTCAAGACCTTTTACTGCTATTTGAAACCATGTTCTTCAGCTTGTAAATATTTCGATTTCCAATGTTAAAATATCGTAGGCCCTTTATAGGAGGGCGTATATACTTTCGACCAAGTATATACTCTATTAAGCTTTAACGGGAACTTATTTACATTCAATTCCTTTTAACTTTGTATTAATTTTAAATTCCATCGTAGTAAAATTAATACCGCTTTCATAAACAAACACGTTTGATAGACCAAGATACGTATTAATCCACAAATTATATACTTCTTTTTATGTTTTTCTTTGTTATAATGGTTTTAAAGCACATAGCTCCGTGAAAAGACGTAACAAAGTTTATAACATATAATATTAGCTTGCCGTCCAGGTAAAATATGCTTACGAAAACTTTCGAATTAAAGTCTTGGTCTTTCTTTAACATGAACTTAAACTTTAAGGGGGTTTAGGAAGGTGTTTAACAGTAGTGGTAAAGCCGTTTAACTGCCTTTCAATCTAACAGGTTTATATCTTCGTAACCAACTTCCTTTTAGACCTTGTAAAGCCTGTTAGTTATCGGGTAGTTAAACCTACAGTATAATTAAAGAAGTTCCGCTTGCGTTAGGTTTAACATTATTACCTTTAGTCCTTAAAGATAAAACCAAATATTCCCTTACTCAAGGTTAAGTGAATACTTTTTACCAGCCTTAACTTATATTACTTCCTTAATCTGAACGTTAACGTTAACGCCGAGGTTTTTTATATCTTTAAGGTAAAAAAGGAAAGGGGTAGGGGATTCCAAGATGTAGAAAACAATAAGGTTAACCACAGTTTTAACCGTCGTCGATTCCAATAAAGATAGCTTTTTTCCAAGGCTAAAACTAACCTTAGCTTTATTAATGACCACGTGGTCAAGTTTCGTAACAGTATTAGTATTCCTTTACAACACGATGTATTATGAAAAGCTTTATGTTAAGTATCGTACGGCTCCCGTATCTGGTATAATCTCCGAAAATACTTGCTCCGCGTAGCGGTCTCTGATAGTGAAGAGGTGTATAAGTCCAGGATTCTTATTGTAGTAGCGATGGTAAGGGTCTTTACCTATAAGACGGTATAAAAAGGTGTAATCGGCTAGTTATTACGTTGTTTTAGAGCTAGTGCCGGTGATAGTATCTTCGTACCATTTAATTTAATTAAAAGTCTTATTATCGTCGTCTGTTTCGTTGCCATCCAAGTTTTCGATTTCATATAAGTAGTCCTATTCGGAAATAATAGGGTACTGGATATGATATATCACATTTTTTTTATTTCGCTCGGCGGGAGGGTGCTGAGTTAACTAATAGCTAGACTTACTACAAATCTAATATCTTTTACTATTGTTACGATGATTATATTTTCGGTTAACAGGTCCGCCTAAATCTTTGCCCTATTGGCGCCAACGTAGTTATTACCTTTAGTTTGATTCCGGTAAATTAGACCTTGGGCGTTATCGGCGCCTATAACCGTACTAACGATCGACGAAATTAACCACTGTAAGGTATTCTTCTTCCATATTAAAATAGTTACCAACTTGGGAATATATACCAGTTCAACCGTAAATTTTAATAATAAAGGTCGTGAACGAAGAACTTAATTGGCTAAAAAAAAAACCTTCGCGAGTGGTATCAGGGTATTAAAAGGCTTCTTCGAACTTTTTATAACCCGTAACTGCCTAATGAACCTATTAGCTTAAGGTGCATTCACTAGCTTTTATGTTCCCTATTCTCTATTAACAAATTATTAATCTATCTAACATCTAATATGAGAGATCCATTTTACTTTTCGACTTTTTCTTATAATTCAACATATAAAACCATTTAAAATATTTTAATTTGTATAATAATATGTAAGATCAATATCGTATTCTAGGTAGCTTTTTAGGCTATCATAAATTTTTCAGGAGAAAAAGTAATGCGTTGGGTATTAAAGGTAGTAATTTTTAACTTAGCCGATAAAGATACTGGGAAAGAACGGGTGAAAACCTGGTCATTTAACTTTTATTTGGCGGTAGATGTTAAATAATAGGCGTAACTTGACGTCGAGGAGGAAGTACGATTGATTGTTATACTTTTCTTTGCTTTCTTAGATCCTAATAAACGTAGTGATTACGATGAAGTCTGTATCCTTTATAGGAACGCATCAAGGGGAAAAGGTAATATACTAGTCGTCAAGACCTTTTTAACCGGGTTGGGGAAAGTACTAAGGCTGTTACTGGTATTGGCAAGCAAGATAATTACCTTTGGTTAAGCTTGGAGATAAAAAGCTAGTAGTTATACCTATAGTAGGCTCGCATATGAAGAAGTTTTTTTAAATTTGGTTATTGAAACTAAACGTATTAAAAAGCTTAGAGGAAATAGGCCTAGGAGGTTTCGTTACGGGGGACTTAACGATAATTCTTTTGGTATTAAAGGGTTTATCGAGGTTTCTACTCAATTAATTGGTACATTTGAAGGTTTGCGAAATGTAGGATTAATTATTCCTTACGTCAACTCCTTTAAGCTTAGGTAGGTTTTTGTAAACTTGTATATAGGCATTAAGTGTTGCTGTTATTATCAATTCTTTTTCCTTTATTTCTTTGGGTTTATTATAGGTTTTTATCCGCGGCGTACTTATAAAGTATGACGGCGAGGTTACCGTCTTTACCAACTTTGAAATGTATTAAAATCCCTCGTTTATGTAGGTTGGCCTTTAGCTTTAGCTTTACTAACTTCTCGTTTTTTTTTTATATAATATAAGTCTATTCCCTCAAGAACTCTATATAATCTAAAAGGGTATTAACTCTCGTGTCTTAATCGTTATAATTGACATCGATAATAAAGTGGACGACGCAGTTGGTAAGGTATTCAGGGGTAAAGTTTTTAGTAACGTCGGTATACCAAAGTTTTTCATCGTAATATTTATCGAAAATGCCGCCGAAAGCCAGGATTGCCTCCTTTTTAGAAAATTTGATAATGGCCTCAAACTGAACGCTAGCGGAAACTATCTTGATTTTCTGGCTGAAATAAGTTTTGGTAGTGGGCTTGGTGATCTAGGAGTGTGGTGACTTAGCGGTTCGAGACGTGAAGACTTAGCAATTTAACGTAGAGTCGCGCGACGTAACTTTCTTGGTGAGACTTAGTACTTTCGTTTAAAGCAGCGAATACAAGGATTGAAATAGTGTCGAGAGTGAAAAAGATTAAATTAGGGCAAAGGTTTGGTGTAGGAGGTAAGGTAGAACGTCGTTATTGGGAGTGGAGGTCGAAGGTTGTTGTTTGGGCGTAGGGATTTAGTCGTTTTTCTTACAATAGTAGCACCCGTAGTAATAATAAGTTAGCCGTTTGCCAACTTGCCGAACTTTGAGACTTTTAATAGTAAATCTTAACATCTTTAAAAATAATTAATGAAAGTTTCTTAGTTTTTTTCGAATAGCGATACAGTTACTACCTCTTAGCTACCGTAAAAATCGACGCAACTTAAGGGTATTTTTTACCAACTGTCATGAAAAACGACGCAACAGTAGAGGCTCTTCGAAAATTTCTTCCCTTTACCTTGCGTAATTATAAAGCATAACCGGAAAGTAGCTTTTTCTTCTACTTAGCAAATCTATACTTAGCTTAATAATCACTGATTAGTGTTGATAGTCCTTAGATCGTTGCATCGTTATCGATTCGATTGGTAGAAGTTATAGTAGTATGGTATTGGTCAAGTGTTAAATGTATTATTAAATATTAGGCAGACTGCTAGCCGGTTTGAACTGTAATTTGTGTCGTCAATTGCTTGGCTTGTGCCCTAGAGTGAAGTGCAAGGTACTGCACTCAATTTACACCCATTGCGGTAAGTACGCATAAAAAAATACACTTGCAGTATGGTCAACTTTACTTACAGTAAAGTTGACTAACTGTACTCCATGCAATACTATTCCAATAGTTTGATTTTAATTTTGATAAAACTTGTAGAAGGATTTTGGTACTAAGTTAAAAATAACCATTATATATTTTCCTGACACAAATCGATAAGTTAAGAGATAAAACCCGGTTATTAAGATTAATCTTCGATATTTCATCACCGGAGGTCCTAAATAACTATAAAATGAATATATGCGTGTTTTTTAATTTAATATCAATAACACATTCTCTCGGGTAATAGATATTAGGCCTTTGGTGTCCTTATTCAGATTTAAGTTACGTGTTCCGGTAGATTACCTAAATGTAACCTTGCCGTAATTATAAGCGTCAATCCGTTTCATAAGGGAATACTTACATAGGGATACTTAATTTACCATAAACGTTGTAACTTCTGAGGCTAAACGTCGATATAATAATAATTTCCGTTCAATGGAATTTAAGGTTAGAAATCGTATATAACTACGCATAAGAGAAGACTATCAGTCTTTTTATTAATAAGGAAAATTATTACCGCTACGATTAGGTCCGTTTACTATGGTAAATCGTGTGGAAGACTTGGAATATAAGTTTAACCTTTCACCTAACTTATGAGTTTATCCTACTATTAATGTTTAATAACTTGCACCTTACAATAAGCCCGAAAATAATTGTTTTAATTGTATATTGTAGTTACCTATACTAATACGGTACAAAAAAGCCTTGAAGAAAAACGAATATTAAATCAAAAAGATTATCGATAAACGCATGAATCGTCTCCATCGTTTGGAAAACTAAATTTAATATTTGGTTCGTTAAAAAGGCTATACTTGAAAAAACAACTGATTAAAAGCTATAAAAGACCTGGAAAATTGTAAGGAATTAGCTAAGGCATACGATGAGGGTTTCTGGAAGTAAGTTTCGCGTCTCGCTTCTCTCTTCTTACGCCTCGCGTCTCGCGTCTCGCGTCTCGCGTCTCGCGTCTCATGTCTCGCGTCTCACGCCTCGCGCCTCACGTTTTGAATCTAGCATCCTCCACATCTCTCGATGTTACGCAATAAGGAAATTTCATTTTTTTTTTTGGTACCAGGAACTTGTTGTACATTACTTGGGGGGTACATACATGAAATGTAAAGGGAGGAAGGCACTGGCACCTGCCTTTGCATTTGGCTACTATATGCTTAGCTCCGCTGAGCTTCTCTTCTAGTTCTAGTTTCTTCCTCTTCGATCCTCAGAATACTACACTGTTTCAATGTACGTTGCCGCCCTACACGCGTACCAATATAGTTGGCGAGTTATTACATTATTTTAAAGACGAAATTAGTATTTTTCTACTAGCTGATGGCCTTAGGTTTATTTTTCTCTATTCTAAATTTGATACCTTTACGGATTTTAACAGTGTTAAGGTAATTATTAGTAGGGGTATAATGAGATTATATTTAATACTTTATCTATTTGTCTACGCGTTCAAAGACAGTATAACGAGTTAACCAATAGCCTTATTTTCCGTAAATCCAACTTTTTGGCGTTTAAAGGAAACGTAATTATCTAAAAAAAAAAAAAAAAAAAAAAAAAAACCCTTCGCAGGTAGCATTAGGTTATTGGAAGGAGTATTCGGACTTTTTGTAGCCTGTAACGGCTTGCCGAACCTATTAATGTAGGGTGCTTTTACCAGTTTTCATATTTCCCATTACTTGTGAATAAAGTTCAAGCTTATTAAATATTTTATTAAAAAGTTTTATTTTACTTTCCTCTCTTTTTCTCGTAATTTAATCTATAGAATCATTTGATAATGTTTTATTTATTGTAATACTTGGAAATGATGATATCGTGTTTAAAGTAAGCTTTTAAACTATCTTATATTTTCCGAAAGAATAAACAATACGTAAAGTACTGAAGGTAGCAATCAGCGGCTTCGCCGGTAAATATCCCACGAAAGAACAAGTGATAACAAGGAAATTTATCCTTTACTTAACGGTATATGTTTGAAAATAGGCATAACTTAACATCGAAGTTATACGGCTTACCGTTATACTTTTTTTTCCACCCTTGATTTTAACGAATGTGGTAATTACCGCGTAATCCATATTCACTATAGGGACGTATCGAGGGAGAAGGGTTATTTATTGGTTGTAGAGACCCTTTAAATCCTTAGTTTGATACTGGGATTGGTGTTGGTGATAAGATAGTTACTTTTAGCCGAGTTTAGTGGGAAAATACTATTAGTCATATCGAAAATAGGCTTGCGAATAAAGTTTTTTTTAAAGAAAAATGGCTATTTAATCTGGACGTATTAAGTAGATTAGAGGGAAAAGACTTCGTGGTTTCTGCCGTGGAGAACTTTATAATAATTTTTTTGGTGTTAAAGGGTACGTTGAGATTCCTATTTAATCAACTAATGGACTTAAGGACTTGTGACGTATAGGTCAATTAATTTTTTACGGCTAGTAATATTGACGCGTTGAAAACCTTATATAAAAGGGTTTAAAGATCTTATCTAGGATTGGGTAGGTTTTTACAAACGCGTGTAATGGTGTTAAAGAATACTCTCACTAGTAATATCGTTTCATTTTCCTTGAATTTATTAATGGTCATTATCTGTTTTTATTCGTATGATAGGTAGGTAAGATTGCTATACTTCCCTTTTCTTATAGCGAGGTCGACTCCTTGGATAGATAGTTTACTTTTTGATCCGGTTGTAACCTACTTGTCTGTTATCTTTGATATACCGAAAGTCTATTCATTAAATTATTCGTAAAAGTCGTCAAGGGCTACAGATATCTTATTACGTCCGTTAGAGTATGAATCGACAATGAAGTAACTAATATATTTCTTTAGATGCTTGGAGGAGCAGTTTTTATCAGTATATATAAATTAGGAGTTTTTTTCGTGATATTTGACGAATATGAAACCAAGGACTTTAATTTCCTTTTTGTGGTCGGCTTCGTTAACGGTATTATTTTTGACGAGCTTGAATGCCATCGTAACAAATATTTGAAAAGTGTAAGGGAAAAAAATTAAATGTAGAGTGGTGGGTTACAGGTTTGCTGTTACAGGTGTTGTAAATTAATGGTCGTGGGAATTATTCTTTTTTTCGATTTGAAATTTGTAGTAATGATACCCGTAATAGTAATAGCTGTAATAGTACTGACTCAGCCGTTTTACAACTTGTCAACTTGGTGATTTTAAAGACTTTTAGGCAGTTAATCTCAAACCTATTGAAAAGGATTATTGAAGATTTCTTGGTGTTTTTGATAGAAATACTATCGTTTATTTTTAGACCGCTTCGAACGGCTGTATAGCCTATAAATATTCCCTACTTGTTGTCGCAAACAGTAATATAACGTTTAGGGGCTCATTTCCAAAATATTTTCTTTACTTTGCCCAAACAAAGCGTTATAACAGGAAAACAGCTTCTTCTTTTACCTATCTTATTTATGCTTAATCCAATAAGCACTGACTAGTATTGGTACGGTTTCCTATAGATATAAGCTTTTTTTTGCAACTTAGTCGATTTGAATTACTGTGGTCGAAGTAACTGGTGCTGCATTGGAATTGATTGTTGTAAATTCTAAGTTTGGCAGACCGCTAGCCGGTCTACATACTAATTTGTATGGCTAAATGCTTTGGCCTGTGCACCACTTTGAAGTGGGCAACTACTACACTGCACTTACAGTGCAGTGTATTCAAATACCACAAACTACAGTCAATTTGCAGTACGTACAGTCAACTTTACTGTAAGTAAAGTTGACTTGAATGTACTGCATTTGACTTCTATTCTAACATATTGCATATGTTTCATGATATTGTTGGGATCTTTTCAAATCGATTGTCAGATGTGTTTCTTTATTTCAAAATCGTCTAATAGATATTATTGTTGGCTTTGTAACTATTACTATTAACTTTGAGGCGTTTAATACCTGAAAGATCTATTTCATTGGAATTTCTTAAATAAATTTAGATTTGAGACCAAATTGAAGTATTTACCAATATGTTTCTGACGGAGTATTGATTTTGATTGCTTATCTATATAAATTTGTATGTGTAGGATAGTAACATTTTTTGAGTCCTTTGAATTACTAAAAGAATATGATTCACAATATATAAGATAATGTTTATACGATACCAAGATAAGATTACGTATTAAAGTTTATCGATAAGGAGTTTCATGTATTGAAACGGGAGGTATATTGTTGAAAGTTTCATTTGATTGTGGCATGATCTTGAAGGTTCTTGAAGATTTTTCAAGTAAGAGTAAGAGTGTTGTTTGTGTTACAGGCTGATGCCTAGGTTAGTGGTCGCAAGTGATCTAACTCAGGCGGTTGCTATACTTCTACAACGCTTTAGAAATGCTCTTAAGCGTGCCCTCTCACTAGTCACGTGACCGAGCTACTCCTTTTCACAAACTTCATAGAAGCTCTATAACAGGGGATTTTATCTTTGCTTTTTATCGAAGATTATTAATAATATCAAACTTCTTTAAGCGATAGCTTTGGTTTAATCCCATTATATATAATCCTCAACACTTTTTCCCTGACAGTATCGTAATTGATTATAAGAGAATATGGCCAAGGTTCATTTCTTTCAACTTTTCAAACCTAAACTCTGAGGTTTTAAAGCGGTAGCTCAATGTATACTTATGGAACCAGCGGCAATGCGCGTGAGCAACGCATTAAAAATAATTAATTCTTCAATACAAATAATTTATTGAAGTTTTACGTACAAAGTTTATTAAGTAGGATTAAATCGTTTACGAATACATTTTACATATAATATTATATAACGACGATGTATTACCTACGCCCATAAATATCTTACGATAACTTAAAGTTATTTTCGGTATGCCTACATTTTCGTAACAGCATTTTAGCTATAGGGTTTCGTTTTTACGTTATTTATAAACGACGTCAATGTAATTACCGCGTCGTTTTCTTCCACAAGCCTCGCCAATTCACCTTACGACGATGACAAGACCCTATATTCCTGTGATTTCGATTATAATGCAAATGAGTGACCCATAACATTAGCCGTTAACGAATGAAACATAAATTTTTATATTAATCAGAGAAGCTTTTCCTCATTAAATTACTTTTTTCAGTATAGAAGGTTATGATGTTATATTCATTATATGAAAATCGGAAATTGATTGATATAAAAATACTTTGGCACTATTTCAAACGATTAAATGGCTTTTAGGAAACACTAAAGAAAGTATTAAATTAGTATTGCATACAGTGCAGTAAGTCAACTTTACTTACAGTAAAGTTGACCGTACTGCAAGTGTATTGCTTTGTGCAGACTTACCACATTGGGTGTAAGTCGAATCCAGGACCCTGCACTTCACTCTAGGGCACAGGCTAAGCAGTTAGCCATTCAAATCACTTTGCAGACTGGCGAGCAGTCTGCCAAACCTAGAACAATATATTTACTATTTGAACACGTAATACTACTGTTAATTTAAAAACCAATTGAATCTACAACGTTGTAATGTCTAAGGCCTAACAACACTTATCAGTACTTATTAGATTAAGTTCAGATTGGCTTAGTAGAAGAAGAAGCTACTTTCCAGTTGCGCTCTACAGTTACAACGGCGGCTAGGGTAGAGACAAGATTCTTGCGAAAGGACTTTATTAGTACTGTGTTGGTTTCACAACGACAGGAAAACAGAGAAGACTTTTAGGTTATGTCAGTTTTACAACGGCAATCTGGAATTTGGCGACGGTATCGCTATTGAAAATACAAAGAAATCTTTACCAGATCTTTTTTAATGGCGTTAAGATTAAATGTCAGAAGTCTCAAAGTTCGGCAAGTTTACAAACAGCTAATTCAGTACTACTACGGGTATTACTACTGCAAAAAAAAAAAAAAAAAAAAAAAAAAAAAAAAAAAAAAAAAAAAAAAAAAAAAAAAAAAAAAAAAAAAAAAAAAAAAAAAAAAAAAAAAAAGACTAAGTCACTATATCAAAACAATAAATAACCATCGACCTCTACCACTAATAACGACCTCGGACCTTACCTTCTATATGAAACCTTTGCCCTTATTTTAATACCATCGCCGACCCTAAAAGGAAAAAAATCAATCAAAACTCTCGAAACTACTTTCACAAAGTTCTATGACAAAGACCTTTAGGCGCTAAATATCGATGAAAAATCAACGGAAAAACACCTTACCAACTTTGTCGGCTACTATATCGTTGAATACAATAATACTAAAGACTTCGACCACGCCTTGAGTAATTTCCGCATCCTCTTGAAGAACTGGACCACTAATATGTGTGTTTGAGTTTAAAAAGAGGTTAGGTTAAGGGTTAAAGTAGAACTCAAACGACAGGAAGTTTTTAAATTACTATAGGGTAATATAAAGCTGGTGTTAAAATATTCGATTTATCCTAGTCATAAAAACGCCCTTTAAAACCATACCCTAAAAAAAGGGTGTTAAGAAACCTCACCGCCCTTACACACGATCTATGGGACCTCCCCTTTACCCTTAGCTAAGTCAAGCCTCTTTACGCGCTAACGATAAACCTATTAACCTATCTGGCGGCTCAACACCGCCACGTAACAATGTGGAATACGCCCTAAGCGGTGGTAAATCGCGTGAAGCAAAGGCTATCAATGCGGCTAAAGATATTGACGTGGCCACTTTACACCATTCAATTAAGCAAAATATTTAGGCCTCCCAAAAGCTTTAAGTACCTATCGTTTCTTAGTACTTCAATCGCCAAGCCCTTTAAAAACCTTTGACTTTTAAACTTGCCTACGCGCGAAAACAGACTACAGGTAATACCATAAGACTTTACCCCTCGGGCCAGGCGACTAGCAATTATCCTTAACCTTATGCCTTAAAAAGCCCACAGTATAAACTATCAGGAAACAGTATTTAGTGGGATAACTATTGTAACCTTCCTTCAAGCCCCGTTAAAATAGTTAACATTAACTACAAGTTACTTACGGGTTCCGACAGAATTTGAGATAACGTAAAAAAGTACGATAGAAAGCCCTACAATTTCCTTGACTCCAAAAAATAGCTTTTTTAAACATATAAAAATAAATAAAGGTTCCATCTTTAGGTTTTCACTCACTTTTCCCCGAAATCCTTACAAGGTACGTAAAAACCTACTACCTAACCTTCCTAATTAGAGCCACCACGTTTCGCGAAATTTACGATAGTATAAAGGGCTACTTAGAATACGACATCTACCTCGCGTAATATTATATAAACTGAGCTACCATGAGGTAGATTATCATAATAGAAAGGAAGAATAAGGAGAAATCACTAATGGATATCCTTAGCCAGATACTTAATAATTTAATTTTATGCCAAAAAGCAATAAGGAAAGCTTATGCTAGCGAAACCATGCTTCGCGAACAGGTACTGGTAATAATTACGGGTGTTAACGGATTCGAATACACTCTATAACGCTTCAATACCACTTGCGAAGGCTTTTTTAGCTAGTTACATTCCTCGCTTACCACTATAACAACGCCTACACTAAACTCTCTTAATAAATATCCTTAAGCTAACAACTTCCCTAACGTGTAGGAAGAAGAATTTAAGATAGTTAATTATATTGACCGCAAATACGGATACGGAGGCTCATAACACTTAAAGTTTGGCCTATCGACTTTAGGCCCAAATTAAAGGCAGTAACCACGTTGGCGTTAACAAGGCCAAACTTGAAGCAGACCAGCTAACCGCTACTTCTATCATCGTAATAATGGTAAAATATGTTAAAGTTATAGTAAAACTAATTACTAGCTAACTCGGAACCTCCGCGTCTAGCTAAATAACAAAAAGAAAATATGTTATATTTAATACCTCACCACTTTTTAACATGAATACCTAAACCAAGTCATGAACTTCGAAGTAGATAAGCTAATTGATGTCAATGCCTCTAAACAGATCAAGTAACATAAAAATACTGCCTCTAATACAGCCTAGCAACTAGCCGACCATGCCTTTCTATACCGTTTAGGTGGTGAAGACCCTTACCTTTGCCTCAACTATACCTCTAATCCCTTACCAACTTTCAACCTTTTCAATTGTTTCGCGGAATATATATTTCAAAGTATTATACCAAACACTGGGGTAGCAAGGTACTTAACAAGAGGATAATCTCAGTACGTGGCACTGTGGAAGATCACTGTAGCTACTTAGATTAATCGTTACGATATTAACAAAGCCAAAGTTGGCTTTAGCCTATGCGAATAACTATCGTCACTGGGGACAACGGTAATCTAAACTGTTGTAGGCTCAGTTACGTTTTACATTCTCAAGCTTCTACTCCTTTCCTACTTTGTTTAAAAAATATGAACACCCTCGGCGATAACGTCGACGATGATATAAACGAGTTGGTTAAAAACGGCAAAAATTTTCCACTCGCCTTTAAGTGGAAATATTTATAGTTTTATCTTTAAGGTCCAGAAAAAATGGTGTTAAACTTGATGGAGCCGGAAAAACGTTAACTAAAACGACGGTTTAACTACCCAACCGTTAATAAGCTGTAAAAGTCCTAAAGTTTGCAAGGTATAAAAGAGTGGAATACTTCGCCTGAAAAGTTATTAAAAGACTTTACTATTATTGTTAAACGTATATCCAAGCCCCCTGGAAATTGAAATTTATATTAAAAAATGATAAAGACTTTAACTACGAAATCTTTATTAATTCATTTTACTTATAAAATAAGCCTGTTTTTTACATCGTTAACTTCGCAACCTCTTTTCACGAAATTAGGTCTTTAAAGTCCCTTTTGGCAAAGGATACGTGGAAAAGGTTAAGGATATTGTAGATTAACACGTACCTAGGCTTACCTGATATAGTCGTTTACAATACTAATACCAACTTTGCGGCGGCGTAGTTGTAAGAAAATGCCAAAATAATGGGTATTTAGTACAAATAGCTGCCTATAAAAGCCCACTAATATATTGGAAAGTTTAAAAAGGAATACGTATGACTTCTTCGAGAGTATAATATCCTTAAGTTTAAAATTAAAAGCTTTACAAATCTAGAAGCAAGTTTATAATTAGCAGTGAAAATATTCAACGAAACTATAGACCTTAACGGCTTGATGCCAATGCTACTGATCTTTAAAACATACCTACACCTAACGAGTAAATCTCCGCCCTCGGCAAATAATTAGAAACATGCTATGGTATACGGCAAAGCTTTAAGGAAACTACGAAAAAAATCGGTACGCCGTTATATTAATAACGATTTTAACACTAGGAATAACCCCTAAACAATCGACTTACTTAATTTTCCGTTACAAAATGAAATCCTCGTATAATAGAAACCAGGCAAATAGAAAAGCCAATACAAGACCTTAAGTATAATCAACTCTAAAGTGGTTTGCTATGTCCCAAGCACGTTGGCGGGTCAGGAAACAGGCCAGCATACAGCTGAGCTACCGAGAGTCTGAAGTCCAATACATCAGGCGGAGAACATCTCTTTGTCAGCACCAGACTAGGCAATCCTCCAGGGTTAGGGTTATCTAGATCACAAGTGCTCACTGAGCCTCAGTAAGTACTGATAAGTCTCAGTGAGCACTGATGAGCTTCACTAAGCAGCAGTGAGCCAGTACTAAAGATGGTATGAAGGCCATAGGATATAAGGACACGGTCAGCACCACATAGATAGTATTTCCTTCATAGCTCTTCAGTTGTCAATCTAAGTATTCAGTCTACACACCTGAATAACCTAACGGCTAATGATCATTCTACAGCACAAACAAACATCTTCTTGATATTGCACCTTTGTTACCTCTGCTACCTTACTGCTAACATAAACCCCTTGACACCTTCTATTTACTCACAGGTATTTAGTGTGATTATTACATGGTTATTGAAACTGTTAACGGTCTTATATCTTATTAAACTTCCTAGGTTAAACCTTATATTCGGCTTTTTAAGGATAAAAAACCTTAAGTTAAACGACTAAGTTAATATAAACTTTCCCTACCAGTTAACGACAAGTCAATAAAACGCCGCCAGCGCGGACGACCTCCGAAGAAAAAGAATGATAAAAAGGAGGAATACATATTAGGCTGTATCTAAAATACTGTTTGGGTAAGTAAAAAACGAAAAGTATAACGAAAATTAGCATTAAAACCTAGGTTATAAAGGATTGTCAAAAACTTCTGCAAACCTTTTAAGAAAGGTAATAAGGGCGAGAAGAATAGCCTGCTAACTCGAGGAGTTGTATAATTTATTCCGAAAACCGACTTTAACCTTTAAAACCAGAATGTTACGATTTTTAAGTCGAGGATTATCCACGAAGTTAAAGGCAAAACCACGGGGCAGCTGTACGAAAAGTCACGACTAATCGTTTCATTATATGGCGATAAAAACAAATACTGGATCCTTTCATAATTGAAAACGATCCATAATATTAGGCAGCATTTAGTAGTGTCTTCAATGATAAACTTACTAATTAAGACTCAAGGTAAGTTTACACTTAATAGCCGTAATATTACGTAAATATATACGTAATTAGTAATGGATTTGTAAAAGATCGTATTATTGAAACTGTAGTAGATTCTATCTGTCGTTTACCATTTAGAAACGGTTATACGGTGTATCAAACTACTATATGGATTGGTTGAAGTAGGCGTTCATTGGTTTTTAACCTACCAATCGAATTTTAAACCTCGACTTGTAATACAGTCTTTAACGTACAACCAGTATTGATTAGTAACGTAAAAAAAGAACCTCGGTATATTAGGCATATAAATTCACAATACCTTGGTCGTCAGAACGGGTAGTGTTATAATAATGAAGCAATAAATGATTAAGGTCTTTAAGTTTCAAAAATATAAGCCAATAACAAAGTTAATGAAAGGCAGTTAACTTAACTTTAATAAAACATTAATTCGCATACTTTGTATTAATACCTACTTTAACTTTCTCCAAAAGGGCCAACACACTATTTCAACTACAATTGATAAAAATAATACGGTTAGAGACTAATAATACCTCTAATAACGTGTTCGTAATAGCAATATCGCTACCCTATATTAACCGAAAGTATTGTAAGACCTATCCATCGCCTTATGAATACAGGAACTAATAAATAAAGACTTTAACCAGCTAAATGAAAGGCTCGAATAGCAGATGCAAAAACTGGTCCGCGAAATTAATATAATTCCAATCGACCTCTCAAAGGCCAAGTTAATAATTTTTACGAACGGATCATTTACAAACAATATCAACTTATCTTTAGAGATCGACTTCCTAATAACCTTCTTTGACTAAAAAAGGCGAAATGACCAGTTTAAAATTACCAGAAGCCTAATTTACTAAGCCTTTATTAAGTACAAAAGGATAATACTAAGCGTACTAGCATTGGAGGTCTACGAAAGAATAATGGCCTTTATTGAAGGTATAGAATTATAAGAGACCCTTAACCTAATCTACAAATAATTAAAGATTCCTCCTATTCCAGTAGTAATTTATATCGACTTAAAAAGCCTTTTCAAATGCCTTTCAAAGCTCGAAACCACTAGCGAAAAGCGCTTAATAATTAATGTAATAGCACTTTATGAAGCGTAAGAAGACAGGAAGATTATAAAGTTCCGATAAATCTATAACAAAGAAAACCCTACTGACGCTATACCCAAGATATTGCCAAACAAATCCCTGGAAAGGTTTGTTGACAGTAACAGACTAACTGTCTGCATAGAGGGCTACGTAAATAGGCCGTCCGAAAAGCCCAAAATACATGACAGAGGATAGAGATATGCTGGCAAATTAAAAGACTGTCAGGGGATACAAGATAGTAATCTGTTTAATTAGCACAGGTAAAGTAGAAGCTTATAAAAGCCTGTGACAGAAAACTTTTTTGTAAGAGTTGCTAAATTCGGACCTCGGGGAAACGGCGCAACTAAAGTAAAATGAGGTTAATTTGCATATGAATGAATACAACTTAGCATGAAAATAAACTAAAATTAATAGGGATCTAGACAGTTGACGAGGACGTAATTCAGCAGGAACTGGAAAATATTAGTTAGCTATACTGGCGTGCGCCTATAAACTAAAAAGCCGCCAGTGTTGGAATAGTATTGTATACAATGTAATCGGTCAACTTTACTTACAGTAAAGTTAACCGTACTGCAAGAGTTTTGCTTTGTACAGACTTACCACATTAGGTGTAAGTCGAGTGCAGGATACTGCACTTCACTTTAGGGCACGGACCAAGCAGTTGACCATATAAATTACTATGCAGACCGGCTAGCGGTCTGCCAAACCTAGAACAATACATCCGCCATCTGACTACGCAATACTACTGTTACTTCAAAAAACAATCGAATCAACAACTTTGCAACGTCCAAGGCCTACCAACAGAAAAGTTATTATGCTTATGGTAACTACCATGATAATATCGAATCCAACGCCTTGATAATAATGTTTTATACGTATTATTTTAATTGAAACGCGATGGAATCCGTTATTACTCAACTTATAAATTTTAAATACAGGGTTCGAAAATGGTTTTAAGGTTTTCGAAGTTGAAAAAGCCTTATTTGCCTAAATTAACGGTATAAATAAGGAGTTTGATATTAATTTCATTATACTTTAATAAGTAACGCTGTATTTTCACTTGATATACTTGTAAAATATAACGAGTGATTCGATTAAATTTAAATTTTTAACCAAATTATTTAGAATCCGTGAATTTGGTATAATCACATTAACTATATTAGCAATACCAATAACAGTGATATTGTTTAAGGTGAGGTTGTAAATGGTATTATACCTGCTTGCGATGACTAAAAAAATGTTATTATAACCTGTTATGGTCCGACCTCTAATAGTAAGCCAAGTAGGTACCAAGTAGACATTACTATTGAGGTATAGTGGAAGACTAAAAGAGGCTACCATGGCCCACCGTCCAGAACCTATGGGCATGGCCAGTACCCAGCCCGTTATGTGCCTTTACACTTACTGTATACGAACCGCGCCCGGTCCCCGCCCGGACTGGGTTCGGAATGAGTACTATCTATCCCGTAACGTATATAATTACGTAACTTATTAAATTAATGGCTAATAACTTGATTTTATAACATACCCCCTTTTCCCCGAGATAGTTTAAGAATTACGGCGTCTCGTTATTTAAACGCGGAGTGCGGGCCTTATTCGTATATTACGTAGGCCGGGCGCGAGCTAATAACGTGACGTTTAACGCGCCATATAACGTATAGGCCAATCCGACCCTAAGCCACCAGCGTCGTATAATGCGACCCTTAGTTTACTGTATAATATATTTTTTCCATTGCCGGTACCATTTAACTTACCTTTTAATACACCGTATAATGTATCGGTCAATTAAATCTCAGGTTATCGGCGTCATATAATGAGTCATTAACATGTCGTCTAACGTATTAAACGTTTGAATCCTAGGTCACCAACGTCGTATAACGCGCTCCTTAGCTTACCGTATCATATATACTTTTTACCGATGGTACCATATAATGTACCCTTTAACGCACTATATAATACTTCGCTTTTACCGCTAATACCATGTAAAGATCTGTATATAACACGTAACCCCTATCGAATCCGGTTAACCAGTACTTATAAATACGGATTCCCCCGTAACCCTTAAAAAATCTTTTTCCTTTTACATCACCATTTTTTTTTTGTTATCTACTCTTTTTCGTAATAATTTTAATACTTCCCCCTTCGTTTTAATGACAATATTTTTCCGACATTTCGTAACCCTTTCTCCTTGTCTTCAATTTTATAATTACTATATATAGTACATCTGGCTTAAGCTATATCGCTGCCAGCGCCTTTAGTAAAAATAATAAATCGTTTCGTAACGTACATTACTACATTATATACGAATGCCCTATTGTTAACTATCTTTTATAATCTTTTAGCGTTATAAACGACTTATTCGTTTATAATAATAATGAAGATAAAAGCGAACTCTCCTTTTTAAAGGCTAAAGACGTGTATATGTTGTATATTAACCGACTTTTTAACTTCGGTATTTCTTTTATTCGTATTCGAGTTTATCGGGCGCAAGGTTATTGTACGTATCGAAGAGTCTATAATAATATAAACTTATAAATTAACCTTATAAAAAGCCCAACCGCGATTAAACCTTTTTTCATAATATGTTTTTTCAAAAAAAGCTGATTTATAACCTCGTTCGGTTTACGTGTCGTTTTACGTGAATTAATTGTTATTATCGAAAATAAGGGCTATATTTCATCCTCTACCCTTAAGCGATAAGGAAATATCACAGGTCATCGGCCTGATTATACCCCTTTCTTTTTTACTATAGTTAATTAGTTTTCCCGTGTCCGCGACATCACTCGAATATAATGAATCCTTATTGTACCGGCCGCATAATCCGTTACCCTTTTTGTTATACGTTTCCGTTGCCCCTTACTACCGGGTTTATCCTTTTTAAAAACTTTTGTATTACCCTTTACGGTATTGTTTATTGACCGAGACATGATTTTTTCGGTTAACTGTACATTAACGCGTAACGTTTTTACCCTGACCCTCTTTAACTCCCGTCGTATACCCTTTTGCAGTTTTAACCCTGATAACCAAAATAATATAATTACGTAAGTTATATATTTTATAACTAATATAAATTTTGTCCTATGAAGATTAATGGCCGATATTTAACGCCTAATTATACGAATTTCAATTTCACCTATATTCCATTTATTAAACTTAACTAAAAGTAAATTGGATTAAACGCGAGCCGGCGAAGGATCGTATTCGGGTCGACCGCATCGCCCAAGCCTAGACTAATGTGTTGTAGTCCTTAATAAACCGCTTAAATGGTTGCTCTCCTCACCCTGACTTTCGCCCCATTTTTTGTTAACCGTTATCGTTGACCTCCCTTAGCGCTCGTCCCCTTGAACGTTATCCGTTATCTTTGGCGTCGCCCCGTGCCCGCCCCGCCTTTTACTATCCTTTTTCATTAGCGCCTACCAGTACCCGCCACACTCCTCGCCGTTTTCCTCTACCGGCGTCTTTGAGTATCCGGAGCTAGATATAACAGGGAATTTAACATTAATAACGCCGTTACTCGCTAAATCCGAACAAAAAAAATAACGAGTGGGTAAATTTTGGGTAAATTGTAGTAAAAGTCGAATTATGGTCGAATATTAATCCGAAAAATCGGGTAATATATATCCAACATTACCTATTATATTATAATATAACCAATGATACATTTTCACATTTTCTACAAATATTATATTATTTTAGTGGTATAGGAGATTCGCCTCGAGTAAATTACTTAATACAAACTGAATATGTATGTTTAAATTCCGGGTTATTTTAAATTCGAATATCCCTTTATTCCGTTTCAACTTTATTTAGGGTTATAATATACTGGTATCATTTTATTAATTTTCATTGTGGCTTATAATAACTCTTTTACTTAACTAATACAAAGCGAACCCCGTTTTACTTCGTTTATATCGCGAAGAAGTTTTTCATTTCAAATTTCTCATATATATCTTTCTTTATATCTTAAACGACTAAAAAGAATTCTGGTCGAATATCAGATAGAGTTTAAACGGAAAAAGAATTCAAAACCACCTGTTTAATTAAATTATCGTAAAATATATGGTATTTATCAAAAATATCCAAAACGATATTAAACAGATTTAAAACGTCGACGATCTAATATTAATTATAAAGTTAATTAAGTTTTTCATTCGGGCGGTTAATTTCAATATTACATTCGCTTAACTATATTTAATTGCCCAGCTTATACCTTTTCGACGAACGTCTTTGTTATGACCCAAGAATATCGGAGGGTCAGAACACAAGCCAGTATAGGGCTAAGCCACTAAGAACCTAATGTCCAACACATCAAGTGGGGATATCTCTTATGTCAGCAACCTTAGGGTTAGGGTTACGCACTAAGAATCATTGGGATCATGTTTCGATCAAACAGATCCAGGATCATTGGGATCATATTTCGATCCAACATGATCCAGCACTGAAGGCGTATGAAGGATTAAAAATATAAGGACACGGTCAGCACTACATAGATAGTATTTCCTTCATAGCTCTTCAGTTGTCAATCTAAGTATTCAGTCTACCCTGAATATCCTCACGGCTTTTGATCATTACTTGCACGGTTGCGATATTATTCACTCAGCACCTCTGCTACCTTCTTGATATCATAAACCCTCTGACACCTTCAATATACTCACGGCTATTTAGTGTGATCATTACAGTCGTCACGGGTTTGCCGTCATTCTTTTTTACTATTAAATATATAATATCGCCGTTTAAACTAACTTCGTACCTTCGGGTAAATATTTTTAAAACGTAATAGCTCGCCTCTAAGAATTAGTTAACGACTTCTAATTCACGACTACTTTCGAAACAAGTAATATTTTAGACATATTTACCAAATAATTCATATTAAACCTAGTAAACGTCAAATTCTAGTTATTGAATATAAACTAAATAACGGGTGAATATAAAACTTGATCGTTTTACGAAAAATCGATAATACTACATAAATACCATTCTACTTTGGAATTTACACGTTTAATAACGTTATTTATTTATAGGTCATACATCGTAAATAAAAGTTATTCGATTTTTACCAAAAGAATATTAAGTTGTTTAAAATACGTTTACCTAATTTAAACCGCGGTTAAAAATAATAAAAGCCAATAATTCATTTCATTTCCACTATATATCCTGGAAATCTTTCAGATACATATCGTAAATTATAAACCATATAATATAAAATTAAATAAATTGAAAAAACGATCCGTAATAACTAATAGATATCGAACGCCGGCTTTAATAGCCAGTAAGTCGATTATAAAGTCAACGTAAATATATATCTAATACTGATTTAGGATAAAAAGGGATTAAAGGAAACCTTATCGTCAGGTACGATGAGGTTTCGTCCCGTTATATAACATATATATTCGATATAAACGTCGAATATTTATAACTATCTCCTTTCAATATTAATTCCGTTTAAAAAACGCGAAATGAAAAGTTTTTACCCGAATAATGTATAATAAACGAATTGTAAGTTTATTATAACATTTTCGTCCTGAATAATTTATATTTCGATAATTATTCACGGTTATGATAACCAAAGTACCACGCGGATTGATCCCGAAATTTTGAATTTACGTCGATTATCCGGTTATAATTAGAAAACGCTAAACTCCTTCGACAACCGATAATAAGCTAACTTTATTCAACGGGTCCTTCTTGATTTGTTTTATTTTTATAATTTTATAGAGATATTGGAGCCGAAAAAAAGGCAATTATTCGACTTTAACGAGGTTAACAGGCTTAACGCGAGTCAATTCAAAGCGGTATCACCGGTTTCAACGTACTAAACCCTCCCAACATTATCCCCGATTACGACCCGAATACGGGCCGAATCCGGAGCGGTCCCGCCTTTAACGATCCTTCGAAAATCTTTACCCTACCCTTGAAGTATATATTATCGCGATTGAATAATAATCCTTCGTTTCAATGAATTTATTCAAATAATCCGCCGTTATTAACTTCCTTGGAATAAATAAGTTCATTATTACTACTAACAGTATAATAATAAAAATAGATTAAAAAACATACGCGTAACATTGTTTGAGTTCGAGTGTATCTTACAATTAACGGATTAACGTATCCGGACCAACCCCCTAAATTACGGTCCTATATCGTAGGAAATATGGAAAAAGCGAAACGACTTAATCTTATTTAACCTGACGTTTCGAAATGAAAAGCGGTAAAAAAAGATTAATCCTTTATAATATTTTAGAATTGTAAACGAGGTACGAATATTACTCAATTCTAAAAACCACGCTTCTAAATAGGATATCACTGCGAAAAAGCTTCTTATTTTAAATTGTGTATTTATATTCAGTATTCGTTCATCGTACGAAACAGTAAACCATTAGCTTTGAGATATTATATTTCATCTTGTTACGAAAAATATCTTTTCAACGCTGTTCCCCAATAATCGGTTTTCACTACCGTTAGCCAATTCTAATCCTAATATGTTAAGACTGGAGCCATAACAAAGATATATTTTCTGGTTTAAAATATATATTCCTTTCGTTTCATCTAAGCCTAACGAATTCCATATTTCCTTAATCGAATAGGATAATCTGTCAATTCAGAGAAATTACTACGAAGAAAACAATAAAAGTTAATAAAACCTAAATAATTTCGAACCTCCCAAATATTACAGAATAACTTTTTTTTCGCGTATTTCCCGGACTTTCTCGGAGTTCACCCGGATACTTACACTTACATTTATTATGAAACCTACGTATTTGACCGACTTAACTACGAATTTGTACTTTTTAAAATTTAAATTTAACTCCGTATTACGAAAAAGTTTCAAAACCACGGAAATTTCGTGAAGTAATTTTATTGAACGGCGGGAAAACAAGGTCGTTTAAAAAAATTATAACAAAGCTATTTAAAATATCGGTTATTATACAATTAATATATTATTGAAACTTCGTCGACGTTTTTGTCAACTTGAAGGGGCTAATTAATTACTAAAATGACTCAAATTTCGTACGAAACGACGTCAATTTCTCCTATTCAAATATAACTCAAATACGGTAAGAAGTCGTTCTAATATCTAATTTCGTAAAACATGTCTACTTTGATAATATACGTAAAGTTTTTTTTAATTAATAATAAGGAAAAACGATCTTACTCGCTAATCGCATTTAATACTCGATAATTAATACAAAACCGTTATCCTCTTTATGATTTAAAAATAAGCATATCAGCATTATAGATGATAAAAAACTTATATAAACCTAGCTGTAATTTATTAACTTCATAGCCTGTCGTTGAAATTGAAAAGGTTGATTTTGTGATATCGAATATAATAACCCTTAAAATCGTTTGGTAATGATTTATTTTTATTCAATTTAATATGAATATAATAATAGAATCTCCCCTTATATAAAGATAAGGCTGTAACTTCATCTTTATCAAATAAATCGCGGAATTCTGCAAATTTTGGTGAAAACCGTAACTAATTCTTTTTCTACCTAATACTAATCGTCGCTGTTGTTTATAAGATCCGCGTTATTTCCTAAAGTGTTATAACAAAAATAAACCGAAACTAATCCCCCCTTACGTTATACTTCCTGGTATAAACATTTTACTAAACCGATAAAAACTAATCGCATTATGCTCCATATATCTCCAGACTTGTAGCATACCATTACCCCGTTAATAATAAATTATTTTTAAATATAAACTACTAAAGAACTACCGCTAACGTTTAAAGTTACTTATTAATATCTTATCCAAAATATTTTAAAACTCACATAGAGTTTTATTCGGGTAATAATATATATTAATATCAGATTCGACTATTCATCAATTTCTATAAAAAACTTGTTCATTTAGTTAATACGCGTATTTTACAATAACCTTAATATTGTACCAAGATTTATAAGATATAATAACCGAATTTACTTTATCCTCAACCGCTATATTGAAGTTTTATTTATAATATAATGATAATTGTAACTAAAATCAACCTTGATATTTAAAAAGTATGTATTATTAAAAGGTATAAGAACAAGGAATGAATCCTCGTCAATACGCATTTGAATTAAATTAAAAATCTTTTTATTTGATTTTATAATTACGTTGTTAAAGTTGTATAACCCATTAACAAAACTATATTTAAAAGTTGGGTTTATTCCGTCACCATTAATAAGAATCCTTCCTTTGCCTTTTTGAGTTAAAGTGTATATACTTATATAAAAGGTAATGTCGGGCGAAATAAGCAATTACGTTATTAATAATCCGACGAACTATAACGTACATAACGCACCATAATAAGCTTAACCTAATCTTCTTTTACCGTCGCCTACGTCGTTTTATGTTTTTGGTTGAAAACGCGTATTGAACGGATTTTCTAAAATAATTGGCCGCGATATCGAAATGATTAGCCGTGATTACCAAGACTCCGGAACTAAAATACCTAAAAGACGTAAACCCCCTTTATAACTGAATTTCTATCCAGCCTTTAAGCTTATACGAATCCCATTAATTAACGACCGAAGCGTTGTTTTAAATCCAAAAACTCTAATTCGTCGGCGAATTCGCAGTAATTTTCCAGGGTTACGATATAATCCACCCGGATAACGCTTATCGCAATGAATTTTTCGTGAATATGTAGCGATACGCAAAAAAGTAAGAAATTATACTTTACTGTCGAAGGAAAATTCAATCCGCCCGCTTAAATCAAAAGTATCTCGAACCTAATAAAAAATAATACCTACAAGTCTTTATATTATATAATTCATCCCTTTAATTCGACTCATATTTTATTCGCGAAATGAGGATTATTAAATCTAGCCTAAATATAATCAAAAATTCCATTTGTATTATATATATATTCGTATCTACTGGCTTCGTAGTACGTTGTAACCGCCTTCTTTACCGCAGTCATATAATAACCCTTTACGTAACATAATGTATACCGACCTTTTTTAATCGGTATCTTATTCGTTTTCAATATAAATTCGATCGTTCAATGCGTCGTTATCGACGCAAAAGCAAATCCGTCGAAATACGGTTAATTATATCGTTTTCGCTTACCCTACACCGGTAAAAAGCCGTTATAAGTCTCGAACAATTCAGCCCCAAATTATTAAAATTTAACTATAATACAAACGAGGTGGGACGTAAACTTGAAAATTGAAATTGATTAAGCCAGTAATTATAATTACTTTATAATTGACGCGATATAACTTACGATATTTTACAAACCAAATATATCTGTTTAATTAAGCTTCAAAAGGGTATAAGTTATATTTGAAAAAGTACAGGATTATATATTCGCCGATGGACTTTTTTCCCCGATAACGTTGAAATATAACGTAAGGTAATTAACGTTAGCCATCGATTCTTTCACGATAAATAATATTGGTTTCAAAAGGAATAAAAGAAAACCTTAATAATATATTATAGTTCAACCTATGATAATAAGCTCGATAGGTATTAAATGGAGTTTAATATTAAGGTATAGCGAAAAACTAGAAAAGGCTACCGTAGCCCACCGTGTAGGACCTATGGGTATGCCCAGTACTCAGTTCGTTACGTGCCCTCATATGTGCCATATACGAACCGCGCTCGATCCGCGCTTAGACTGGGCCCGAACCGGGTACTGCCTATCTCGTTAAAGACCCAGTCACATAACCTATAGACTTAATGGCCAATGGCCTGGGTTCATAACATAACGACGTAAATAGTTTTGGAATCAGTATTCAACAGCGTGTTACCTAGGTTAATTTGGTTCAACATTTATGTCATAAAAACGTTACCCTATATTTAAAATATGATGGAAACAATTATCGGATTGAAACTTAATTTTTGAATTCTGTTCAATGCGCAAATAGCTTTAGTATTGAAACTGGTGCAGGTATTAATTTCACTTTAACTGACGATCTTCTTCATTTTCAAAGTTAAAAGCCTAATTATTATATATAGTCGCATATGAAATTTAAAATCACTTTAATTCAACCCAATTATTCACCCTTAACTTAAAATAGATTTTTTCATTGTAAATTTACATTTTAATTGTATTGAATTCATTCAAGCTTTGGTAAATATTTCGCGTAAGTGTTATAACTTTATTTGTCTATTAGGTCTGTATATCAATGTATTTAGAAGACAATATAGTGTTTTAAGATGATAGTAATGATATATGAAATAGGGAGAATAAGTATCTGGAGAGTGTACTTCTTAGATGAAAGCTTAGATACTCTTACTTAAGCCATAATCTCCTACTATGCACGCCGCTAGTGATCTCCCTTTAGTTTGCTACCTATAATAGTATCTACTTTAAATAATAATAATCATACTGGCAATTTTTGCTTTGTGAAAAGATCCCCTGTATATATAGTATAGTAGTAATAGTGGTGGATTATTTAATAATAATGGTAAGATGTATTTTCAATTCTTTTTGGAAGGCTTGCAAACTTTTAGAGTCATTATTGTCGAATGTTACGTGGTTTAGAGTTATTACAAAGTGGTATATCGAAGTTTATTTATGGAAAAATTTGTTCTTTTATCCTCTAATAAAGCGCTACTATTACTAGGTAAGCTTCCAGTTAATTACAAGGCGTTTTTACGTTTTATCACCGGATTCTAACCACTTATTTAGCATATCCTTACGTAAATTTCGTAGCAAATGACGTCGTATAACGATGCTACAAATACGCGCTTTCTAAGTTGCCGTCGTTGTTACCTTATTCCATCAAACAATCCCTTTCCCTTCCCAATCCCCTCTCCTACCAAATTCCCTTTTCTACTCGCTCATACCTCTACCTTGCATTTTCCGTTTTCTCTCTTCATCTAATTGAAAAAATAACAAGAGTATATGGATTAGGAGTAGTAGAAGCAGGAGTAATATGAGGAGAAGAAGTAGAAGTAGTAATAACAGAAATAGAAGGTTATTACCCTAAACTAATCGTCTAAGGTTAAGAAACCATCATCACCCGTTACACCTGTAAAACCTAATAAACGTGTTATCGACTAATTGTAACGCCCTATGTAAAGTTCGTCTTTAAAACCGTAATATATATATATATATATATCCCTGTTAACATAAAAAAGGCTGATATAGCGAAGCGGGCTCGCCGCCTAAAGACGCGCCTCGCTATAGTATATTAGAAGACCGCTTGAGTACTTAGAGTGTTAAATTATACGACTAGGGTTAGCGTCCCAAACCTTTTCATGGTTACGCGTAATGTGTCTTTCCTCGCCTTCGTTTTTACCGTTAAGTCTTTCGACGAATACCGTTAAAACAAAGATATATTCGTACGTTGCCATTATTAAAAACGGGGCGGTAATGTGTGTGTATCCTTCTCCATAATATTAGCTCCGTTTACGGTCGTTTTTCTACGCTCCCGCTGTATTTACGGTCATTTGTTCTACTTTTTTATCTTATAATCTAAGACTTGTTACTATTTCTTACCAAGCATTAATAAGTGACCCACCTGGACCGCCAACGCTATCACCATGTAACGTGTAGGCTTGTGCTTGTGTTCTATAGGTAAGTTTAACAATGTATTTGCCAGTTCTCATAAAGAGTGCGACTCGTTACCTCACCCCTGGGCTAAGTGTATATGGCTTAAGGTGCGGGAGTCTCTTAGTTCTCTCCATGATGGCGACGATTATGGCGACGACGACGATAACGATGATGACAAAGTTCTCATCCCCTCCTCCTCCTTTTTCAAGAACAATTAATTACCTTTTATTTATTTGTTTTCCGATATGAACCGGCGTATATGTAAAAACAATACAATGAAAATTTTAATAAACAAATCGTAACGTGAATGATAAATAGAAAATTGAAAAAGTAAAATGCGTAATATGAGCGATAAATAGTAAATTGACCAAGTTAAATACATAACCTAAGTGGCAAATAATTAATTGAAGACGTGAAATATACAATGTAATTAATGAATAATAGTATTAAAAACTACAATATTATGTAATATTTATATAAAAGTAATAGTAATTGTATTAGCTTATTTGGGACTAAGTTGTACTGCTTTCCAACAATTTTAAAGAAGATAGTATTTATAGACTCCAGAGTTTCCAATACTTTATTCGAAGTAACTTTTGTTATGGGGTTCTTTAAATTCTACTTTACATTGATTCATATTGTTTTTTTAATTCCGCGGCTTCTTTATAATTCATATAAGGTTATAATATCGATTATAAAACGATTTTCATTAGTTGTAACGAATTTCATAGATAATTTGTAAAAGGGAAGGGAGTTAGTTAAAACAACTTAAATGATGACTTGATTATCAAGGTTTAAAATGATTATATAAATCTTTACCGTGACAATAATACCGTAGTCGAAGTTTTTGATCATTTCATAAATCTTGAAAACGAAAATACTCCCCATGACTCTTTTACTTTTGGTTAAGCTATAATCAACTATATTACCATATAAGATGAATCCGTTTATATCGAATATCGTACTATCTATGGCAAATAGAAACGCTATTTACAAGTAAGACTAGTTATTATTCACGAAGAGACAATTCATAAAAATTATCAGTTTTAATATTATCATATAAAGGGGTATACAACGTAAACTTTACTTTCGATTTCAAATCTATTATTCAAGGCGTTCATTGAACGCCCTTCATTCATCATACAATGGTTTCATCTAGCATTACAAAACGATAAGCAAATCTAACGACGCTTCTAGTTATACAACTAATACAACTCAGGCCCTATATATACTCTAAAATTGGTACTTATCAGCGCACTTTATATGGGTTTTATTAATAATAGTAATTATATCTAATTAACACTTTAATGCAAGCATTAAGATTTTGTTATAGAGTGTAATTATTAAAGTTGATTGGTTGATTATTAGTTAAGTATATCTTTGACTTCGCTTTTAGCTTAGCCTCTTAAAGTTTCGTTTTTTCTGAATCGGCAAATAACACGTTTGATAAGATAAATATGTTGTTAGTTTATATTTCGATAATTGAAAAACCTGCTAGCTACGGTATGGAAATCTGTAGGTAAGGGTCGAAGGTAACTCTAGCTATTCCGAAACGGTTTTATGATGTTTTTTGTATACGTTGAACTAGCATGTACCAGCTTTTTCGACGCTATAAATCGATTGAAATATATGTAATAATATTTTAAGTAGGTATTATTGTTATAGATCCTCAACAGTTGTGTTCAGATGCTCTGTTTAAAATATTTTTCTCATTGAGTATAAACCTATATGGTATTCGTTGATTTAGATATAAGTGATGAGTCATATTAGGGGAGGTAGTAAACGTTAGAATTAATCGATGGCTCATTTGTTGTAATATAAACAATTAGGTTATAATTTTTTAAAAATTTTCGGTATTATACTTTTGCATTTCAAGTCAACTTTGGTTATATATTTTTATAATTTCGTCTCTTAATTTGTATACGAGTTTCGTGGAGAAGATTTTATAGCCGTTATTTCTTGCAGTATCGAATAATTTCAACGGAAAGACGTGCTATTGGATTAAAACAAATACTTTCTTTTTGGTCCATTTTTTGAAAGGTTTAAACATGGTTATAAAAACGTTTTTATAGCGGATATTTATAATTTGTTCGCTTTTCGCCGCCTTTTTCAAGTACTAAAGGAATACGAAGTAAAGATTATGAAACGTTTTTCATTCCTCGATCCAAATAAACAAATATATCGACTTTGATTTGTTAAAATGAGGTACTAGATCTTTCATTACGGCTAAATATATATATGAGTTATCAAAAGGTATATAAAGGTTGAAGAAAAGTCGTTCTAATCTCTGTAATCATAGGGTAACTTTTGTTATTTGGCAAGTAATATTTTAAAAGATTCTCTGTCTACCCTTTCCCTTTTAAACTCCTGTATCATAACTTTACGAAGAAAATTCTTTCCGTTCATCAAATTCAAAGATACATCATATTCTTTAATAAAATTGATTTCTTAAGGGCCAGTCTATCTTTTTGTTTCCCTCAAAATGGGACCTTAGACTAGTATGGTAGCTTTAAAGTATCGATCGCCCGCGAACCATTCCTGGTGATTAAGACTCTCAAAATATTCTTCTTAGCCTTCAAATACCGAAAGGCTACACTAATATTTGCTTCAATATTTGCTCTCGAAATCTCAATTTATAATAGTATCGAGTCTACGTAGAACTGTAGTAGATACCAAATATAAAAACTTGGTAATAAGTCTATTCGTACTGGATGTATTATTTACCGCGTTTACAATTATTTATAAAATGAAAATTTCTGAGTAAGTCCCTATCAACTCCCTTTAAAACACCGTACACACTTTTTAAAGTAAACTATAATATTGTTTATACTTCTTGGTGCCTTAAAACGTATTTATAGATTCTTATTTGCATTTTTACCAATTACTTGATCCTTAATCCGTTACTCGTTCGATTCAAGAACCGTCCTTATACTATGAGGAATTGAGTCCAGCTATCTAAAATAGATATGAGTTTAATAATCGACTAACACATCACAGAAATTCCTTGATAAAATGTGTTGAACAAATTTAACTACTGAGAAGAACGTTATTCTGTAGATGACTCGAATGAGAGACTATACATTAAGGAATATAATATCGATAATGACATTGTACTCAAATTTAATATGGTTTTATAAACGGAATTTCAATCGTCGAAAAACTTACAAATACAATTAGCACTTGTAGCAGAACGGTTTTATAGCCTCTAAGGCCCCCCTTCTCGCATTAGTGTAACCCGTTACGCAAAAAAGCCGTAAAAAGTGTTTTCTAACCGGATATCGGAACTTTCGGTATAATTTACGCAATTTAATCTATTTTATGTGATTATTCTCGGTTGTTTATGCTTTTAGTTACCATTTAACGTGTTTCAACTGTAATTTAGCAGGATGAATACACAATTCAGACCAAGAAAAAATTAGTTTATTATATTCCTTACCATGATCTCGAGTTCATTTTAATTAATTAACAAAAGGAGTAATTGTATCTCAAAATTTATGATATAAAACTTAATCTGCCTAAATCTCGTATTTACTATTATCGTGACAAATATAGACTTTTTGCTTTTACAGAATAAGATTTCGCGATAATTCTTTATTCGATCGAGTTATAATTTAGTAAATTTTATTATGAGAACATCAAATTGCTCTTTTCCTACGGTCGAGATTTTCGTCGCACTGGTATTTGTCATAACCCCATGAAATCAGCTTTTATATTGATTGAACAGTGTAAATTACTACTTTATAAGCGCATTGAATACTACATTGTCCCTTATTCAACAGGAGTTCAATAGCAGTAAAGTATTGAATAGGTTTCTTAATAAATGTTTATCTGTTTCCTTATTGCATACCGTGATATAAATTCGTTTTTCTCAAAGTTTTCCACCTTCACGGTATATTTTTATAGGAAAACACCAAATTCTCTCTTAGATCCTTCCCAATCGGGTATTTCAATTGTAAAGTTTTCTTTCGTTAAATATTCAGGTGTATAATCAGCCTAAAATCATTGGTTTCTATGAATTTCATCTTATATCAAAGAAATCATCGATTTACAGCCGATTTTACTATAAATAAAGCATTATTTACAGAATTTTGTGAGCTTTTATTGTATACGTTTACAAGGTTACAGGGAACTAATATGTGTAAAGATTGTTTTCTTTTATTATAAGGGAGCCCGAGTAAATATTCACTTTGCCCACGATTTACAATGCTTACTCGTTGGTGTTAGTCGCATTATTATCCGTATCAAGAGCTTAAGTTGGATTTTGAATTCCTCGGCTACACTTTGAATCTTCAATAGAAAACTTAGTAAATTATTTTGGAAATACCTAATTTTGTAGTTCGATGATTTGTATTTTTAGCTTTTCCAACCACAAACATTAATCTAAAGATCGTTTATTGAAGTATGAAGGTTTTTATCAACATCTTAACACCTGTATGAAACGCTTTCAAATATGTTTCTGGCTTAAATAACTCATGGGTAATGATTCAATTTCCATGGAAAGCTTCTATAATTAGTTGAATAAATAGTATGTCGCCTTTTTATTTATATCTGAACGCTGGTTGTCATTCTTTAAATTTCACCAACAGCATATTTAAGACTTTTTATACTCATTTTCCCGCTTTATCACAATGGATTTGAATGAATTCACATATATTTTTCATTTCATTCTTATTATATAACTCTTAATTGGTACTTTTATCTAAATACATTTATGAACGGTTATAATACTTTACGAAGATATTCACTTGTAATAAGATGTATATACCACATTTGAATTCTTCTAATCAAAATACCGGGTACAATCACACGGGAATATGAGACCTCTATATTCAACCGTTTATCAGTATTAAATATTATACGAATATTATTGTCGAGATTATCGTATGGTTTTTTCTTGTAATTGATGCTTTTATCTTAAAGTTTTGAAAAGTTTATGAGTTTTATAAGGTCGGTTTTATTATTAGGGAATCAATAAGGCGAAATGTTACGGTACGTGTTATAGCATGTAGATATCGATTAGTCAGGCTTATTTCTTTTTTTCGTGTTATATGTTTTGTCAGAAACGCTATCCCCCTTTTTTGGAGCGTTGTGAGCGTGGTTCAAAGGTATTTTTTATGGTTGGTGTGTATATTTCCTCATGGACGTTCAATCCCTTTTAAGTTGGTTAGCTCTATTCATCATCCTTTTCCAAGGTGTTTACTAAAGTATGTAAATCTTAAATTCGAATGAAGAATTACTTTTTTGGCTTTTCTCATTTTTCCGTGAATATTTCCTTAGGTTTTACCCACTTTTCGCGAAATACAGTCAATTTCGCCGAATGTGTTATGTTGTAAATATGTAGGATACTCCTGTATTATAACTTATCTCATATATTTTTGATAAAAAAGTTTTAACGCTTTCCCGACTAATATCATTTAATAAAGCTGAACTTTAATACACATTTGTCTTCCTAATTCGGTACTTCATGAGGGTGGGTCGTAACAACCAAGTTTGCTTTTATATAAGAGTTTTTATACCATACGTATTAATGCATTTTCTTCGTAGTTGTAATCGCAACACTTTGGAAATTAAATTATGCACCGTAAGCCACATTTCCAACATCTAATCCGAAATATCTTCTGGTAATTTTTGAAATAGATCAAATCCTCATACTTTCATTGTCAATAACAAAAATCATGTTCGTAATATACGTATTATTAATGCCAAGATCTAAATTCTTTGAAATAGTTTAAATCATATTTTCTAACATATTGAGATTGATGAATTTGGAAACTGGGAACTGGAAAATTCTATACTTCAATATAATATTCATGTACTCCATAACTTTAATGAAACTCGTTGAAGGTAATACTATTATTACGAAAGTAGGGTTGTTGTGTATAAGTTGTTATTTTGAATGTGGTATAATAATGCTATTTGTATATATTGAAAATAGTATGATGAGATTGGGTTCGAAATGGTTTAAAATAAATAAAAGCGTGCAATAATGAAAATAATATACAAAGACGATATCATGAAACATTTTCAATTAAACTTTTAATGTTTTCTGGTGTTATATAAGCTCAGTCGCTAGTAAACTCAAACTTTATCAGTATTCAATTATAGAAACAGTATGTAATAAGGTCATGTGGGGGGTTGTATGTAAGATTCGAGATATAAGGTGTGTGTGTGTTATTCAGTATTTGGGAGCGTCAGGTGTTACTTTAGGTGTTTTGGGTGTTGATATAAGCGCTTCAAAAGCTGTTATTCTTATTTTGGAAATGTTTGTAAACGGTTGAAATTTCTGTATAGTAAAGTGGTTATTCGAATAGTTTCTTCTAATGGAGTCCTAAACTTAATAGTTAACGTAGCGGATGCGAGATATAACGTTCGTCAAAAAGTTCCCGAATATCTTTTAAACCGTTTTCGTGTTTATAATAGCGTAAAAACACTTTTATTTATCAAAGGCTCTAATCGATTTAATAATATCGTATAAAAGCTATTTTTTCACACCTATAAAGGTTAATACGGTCTTTTCACATTTGCACTTAATTATCATAAATCGAAGTACAAAAACATACAATAATTGAAAACGCTAAACCATATCATTATAGGTATTCAACTAAGGCACTTCTCTTCATTCTTACGCTGTCTGTAATCTACCGAATCAGATACTAATCAGCATCGGTAAGATTTGTACTTGAATGCATGAAGAATAATATATAGTTTTTAAAGCTAATAGTAATAATAGATGCAAGAGAGAGAAGAATTACCTAGCGAATGAACGAGTCAGATGAGAGTTTAGACACTCTCACCTGAGAAATGCACCACTTTAATTCGATAAAATACCAGCGGAAAATCTGTTTCTTTATCATTTGGAAGCCTATTAGGAATTTCTTTTTAAATGATAATTTTTGTGGACCTTGAGAAGTCCCTAATGGATTGTTGTGCGATATATTTTGGGAGGAGCTCCTGATATTATCCAAAATGTTAATCAACTTATTAAATTAAGCTTATAATCACACAAACAACTTCTTAGCGGGTGCTTCCGTACTTTCCATTATAAAACCTGAAATCAATTGACGTTTTTGTATCGATTACCAATGGATTAACATTATTACGAAAACCAACCAATATCCAGTTTTTCAATTGAGGAAACACTCGTTAATATCTTACAAGTTAAGTGATTTATCGAATTTTATATTAGAGATGTTTTTATAATCTTTTTATTAAGGAGGGCGACAAGTGAAAGATTACGTTTCATATTAGTTTCGGATTTTTCGAGTAATTTGTTAATATTTTCGGTTTTTCCGACTCATTAGGTATTTTCAACAATATATTAATAGTGGACTACGTCCGTTCTTTGATATATTTTTCTTTTCATTACCACCACCTCGATTTGGGATATTCGAATCATACCTTCAATGATTATAACCTTAATATTTAGTAGGTATTCGTGGCTTTAAACATCATTCAATCAAAAATTATTATATTTCAGTTCAATTATATCGTTTAAAATATTAAATATGTGGGTATTTTTGTCAATTCTAGAATCGAAGTCCATATATATCCGAAGAAGTTTAACTTTATCTAGAAGTAGACGGTGTTTACATTCCTTTTGAGCATATCGAGGCTTTAGAAATTCGTTAAATTTTACCGTTAGCTTTTTTGGTATCACTTTGCAATAGCTATCATTTAAATTTAGATAATGAAAATGGGCGTCGCCTTCCTATAAGGGCATAAGAAACATGTTGTTTGCGAACGGCTAAAGCTTTTCTTACTTTTAAAATACGTCCTCATATAATGAAACCTTCGATAAAGAAGCTCTTTCAAAATCGAGTTTTCTGGAGGGTTTTTAGGATGCTATCTACTTGAAAATAATAATTATAGTATGTTTCACCACAAAATGAATTACTTAGATCGTTTATTGCTCTACACATAAAATGAAAAAATTTACAAGATATTATTAGGAATTATAAGTTGTTATGAAATATGTTACGTAGAGTTCCTGGGTACAGCTAGTTTGATTATTATTCATATGGATAAAAAAAAACTGGAATATTTTTTACTATTGGAAGACTATTTCAACGACACGCCTGTTGGCAAAAACTTATTTTATATTTCTTCCTTCAAATCATTTACAATGAGGGTACAGATGATATAAAACCAAACTTATTATTACCGAAAAATCAAGATATCCCTAACGGCCTTTCAGACTCTCGCCTTTTAGATCGATAATTGTGGTTCTTTTGCCCTAAATAAGGTGTTTCGAAACTGTTTTCGCATACTTATATCTTCCGGTTAACCGTTATTATCGAATTCATTGCGTAATATTACGAGTTTTCAACCGATGACGACTTTTATGGTAATTAAGACGCTTTTATCACCTGAAATGTTATTTATATTCATCCGAAGAACGCGGAACATATAGGCGACCACAGGTTTCCCGTTAATATTTGCGTCAACGAAAATTAAACACTTAAGGTTTTATTTCGGAATATTTGGTAAACGACGATAGTATTTCACGATTTTGTAATCGCATTGAAATTACTTTTTACCTGTTGTTTATTATTTCGATAATTGAAGATGTGTATTACTTAATTTTTCCTGACCACCTGGGTCACAACGTTAATATCATTATATCATTTGGGACGTATATTTCAATCGGTTTGTAGTGTATAAATTTACAATTTCATCGTAATTATAATGTTGGTAAATGGATAATTAATTGCCTATGTCTCCGAAAGAGTTTTTTCTATTAATATCTACTAGATTTTGAGTGGTTTTGGAATGAGCTGTACGTAGATATTATAATTAACATTCTTTAAAAATTAGTTGGAGACCTAAGTAATGATATTATTATGACGGATTATTGAAATTGATCCGTTACTTCAAAATTAATAAATATTATAAACGTCGAAGTTTATAAGAAACGATTTTTTAATTGTTATTAGATATTTTAGGTTTTGATTTTGCGTTATCGTCAACCACTGGAGGTTTAATTTAACGGGTGGATTTTTAAAATACCTTTACGACCTAATAAGATTAGAATAACTCTTAGGTCTCGTATTATACCTTGAAATGTATAGCGTCATAAAATGTATCAATTCAATTTTTTTAATGTATTTACGTTCCCTCGTTCTTTACATTCAACTCAACTAAAGCGGTGTATTAAATGGTTGTTAATTAAAGTTTAATAAAAAGAATATAGCTATTTTCAGTATCAATTCTTGTTTTCTAAATTATTAATATCACGTTCACCTTATACGACTCTTTCAACTTTTACTCATTCTGCTTATTAAACTTCTTAAAATGAATAAAAACTTTGTTTGAGATATTTATGATACTATTAAATTTGTATACGCCGTGATAAACGGCTTCTAATAACGTATGAAAATTGCGTGTTCAAATAATATTCTGTTTTTTTGAGATTTCGAGGTAAAGAAAAGGTTCAACTGATTTTTTTGAAAAAACCCTAGATCAGACCAAATTTCAAAAACGTAAAGTTAATTCTATCATGATTATCTTGTAATTTGTATTATCAATTTATACGTCGTTAATTTCAATATCCAGGCTGGAAAATACCTCTGATTTTACGTTAATTCATTCATTCAAACTTCTTCAAACCCGTTTCATGCTAATAAATTTAAGATCAATAGTCACCAGCTGTTTATACTATTAATAAAGATAGCGAAACTAAAATTGGGTATTACGGTGAAAGTATTTTATAAACCCAGAATGAGTCTTAAATTAATAGTTTTCGCATCGGCAACTCCATGAAGCAATAAGATCTAACTATATGAATGTATTACATTTACCTGACTTAGAAGTTATTTTTAAGTTTTTAGAGTACATCAGCCCTTGATGATCCTCAATTCTGTTACAAAAGGGTTCAAAACAACGATAAAGTTTTGATTCTATGCCGTAAACAGGGTTGATTTATTTTTCATTGATTACTAAGTCGTTTGATAGTAACTATTTCATTGAAATTAAACGCGACATATAAACGTGCATTCTTATTACAATCAACTCTATTTTATTATATCCTCGTATTCGTTGATACTGTTATCCGAGTCCATGTTTAGGCCTTTTTCGGTTAATTATTTATCGCCTATTCTTACCAGTTTTCTCAGCTTTCCATTGATACTCTTAGAAACCTTGACCAATTTTTCGGTCGCATTTAATTAAGTTACATGTACACTTATTAACCGCGACATCTACGTATACTATCAAATTATCTTTTTTACCTAGGTTTCATGATCGTTATTAAACCGTTATACGACTCTAAAACTGATTAAACGAATAGGTGTAAGTGGCACGGATTCTCTACCAACCTATATATCAAACTTATACTAAATAGCGTGACGAAATTTTATAGCCTTTTTAATAGCGACTATGTAGGTTCATAATCTATTTAGCCCCTTATTCACAATAATGGAATGGTTTAAAATACGGTTTATTTACTTTAATCCTAGGTATCGAACGTAAGGAAGGCCTTTGACAGATTCTATATAGCCTTATTTATGTTGGGGTTAAGATTGAAAAAGGTATATATATAGCGGTAACTTCATATCATAACGTTAATGGTATAAAGATGGTATTTAAGTCTCATATTTAGCTATTCATCAATATATTACTAATCTCTATTTATATTTTACATTTACATATGGTTTTCTAATAAAATTTACGTGAGTTGTATGCTATACGGTAAATTCATTCGCAAAACGTTTGTTCCCACGTACCATCGGTGTATTTATTCATAAGTCGTAGGTAAGAAAATTCATTTTTCGTTAACAAGTGACAAACAAATCCGGAACGACGAAACTTACATCCTGAATAACTTTATTTATTTCAAAGTTAAATTAGTATTCATTATTACGAGGCTGAGAAAAATCATTGCGTTAAATGTAATAAAAAATTAAATCGTCTAAATAAACAAGGTATTATAACTTGTTATTAATTGATGGAAACCTCTAAAACCCCTCCTTAATCTACAAACTAATAACACGTTCGACCCCTGTCAATTCCGATTGATTTATGCTAAAATTAGCATTGATTTCGGCCCTTTACAACCCTTTTACTTAATCTCTCTAACACCTCTGTTTCTCAACTCCCGTATATTGGTTTTTCGCTATTAATATATATACATTATGAATTCCACCATTTACGTATATTTTGCCAATAGTTCGACTTGTTGGAATTGTTATCGTTAACCTGGCACTCTTTCAATATGTTAGGGCAACCCTTTTCCTTTACGTTACGTGCCGGGTGATTCATTTAGCTCTCGATTTGTATGGTCAACTTATTGCTATCCACAAACCTCTTCAGGGCGCTATTGGGCGTAGCCATAGTTATAGCGTTATCAAGGTTATGTTTACTATTAATCTACTAGAATTTATTGATTTTCTGGGCTTCGTACACTTCCATTCAAGTCATTACGTATTTTATTACACGGTTTTCATTAGTTACAACCAGTTGGAATGAGTATTTATAAAATTTTCGGAAGTTCATATTCATCATTACGAATATTAGAGGCAGTTTTAGATATTTAGAAATAATACTTAATATGATCTTAGTTCTTATACCGATGTTTAAGTTTGTGATTATACTATGAACTTTTAATGCTAGTACGTTTCGTATTATACGCATACACTTACCGAATATCAAATACGTGGGGTTTCTAGTAATTGTAAACTACGTCTTAAATCTTTCCTCGTTAACAAATATTATTAGAAAACCGATTTACGTTATGAGATTAGTATTATCCATAAACAACCATTCTATAAAAACCATTAACTTGGCCTTTAAAGAATTTACTGAAATTATATTAATTTATCTTTTTAAATAATTCAATTACCATTCAATCCTTGGATTTAGCTTATTAAAATCTTTCATATTGTATATATTGTATTTATTCTGTAATGGAAAAATCCTACAATACTTCTGGTGAATATAACGTAACGATGTAAGCCGCACGAGCCCTTTTCTCCAGTTATCTCTATAATTTCGCCTCGGCGTCCTTATCTATAGCTATTCTATTCGTGGTTTACCCATTTGAACGTATTCTAATATAAGTGCCCCTTTCAGTCTTAATATTATAGATATGGATTTACAATTCATTAAAGTTAAAGTGTATATCTTTAACTGACATTTTGATTAGTTTATACTTTGAAAAGCCTTACTTTTCGATAACAGGTGGTTTCTCTGTTATAAATACAGAATCTCCAAGGAAAATCATATCATTAATCCTCTTGCCGTATTAGTAGCTGCCGCTTCTCGTTTTCTGCCTCCGCCGAGAGCATAATCCGCACTGTTACATGAAGATGCTAGACTACCGAGCAGGTTAACAGGTTCCTTATCGCTAACACATAAAGATGCTTAACTTAGTTAAGGGTAAATATGAGGTCCTCTAAATCGTATATAAGGGCGGTAAGGTTCCTTAATTATATTCCTACAATATCTAAATCGTCCTTTTTTTGTAATTAATAAATACGGATTAAACGTTAAAGGTTATATATCCAAATTGATTTTAAAGTACACCTGGTACGCTAAAAACTAGTGGATGCCTATTTCGAATACTCTGAACACAGGCTTAATATAACGTATTACGATACCGGCCGGAAACTTATTCCTTAGTTCTCTCGTCAATTATAATAATACAATCCACTATAAATCGGTAATAGATTACTTGTATGTTTACATAATATCATAGCTTTCAAATATAGACTAACCTTCTATGCTTGTAATTAAAGTTTTTATAATTTCGAATATTAAACATTGGTTAATCCTTTAAAGTATAAGCGATTAAGTAAGTATTTAATCCTTACCTATTTTACTGTATCTTCAAACTATCAACCGTAACTTTACGTACGGTCGATCTATAATTGTGAATTTAACCTCGCAACTATTTTGGACATAAAAATAGTAATATTTTAACGTTCACATTACGTTAACGGAATAAGTTAAACAACTCCACCTATGAAAGGGCTATTGATCTCCACTTAATTACTTTCGTTGAGGGGTTTACCTAATGTATCAATAATACCTTCAATACTTGTAAGGGTTAGTTTTCCGTTAGATGTCTCCATTTAAGATATCCACGCCGTTATAAATACCTTTTACAGCCTGTAGTTCCTGTCGCCGTCCTCCTCTTTAATGTAATAACTCCTCTTGTGTAGTCTTTCACGCCGTTGACGTTTCATTAGCTTTCCAAAAATCGGCTCGAAACAATTATATTAGTAATTTATTCGTCTCGGATGTTATCGACGTCAAGATCTTCATCGAACTTAAGGTGTCTTCTATACTATTTGATCTTTGTCACTCTAAAAGTAATAAGTTCATTAAGAATTTTGAATATTACCTTTTAATGAGAAATAATCAAGATATTATACGGATCATCCCATTTACCTGACTTTCGCCACCTAAAAACTTTACTTTAAAGAGGAAGGAATATCAAGTCCATTTTTAAAGGTCCGGTTTTGGTATTAAGAGTATTATTAATCTAATAACGGGAAGATTCCTTCCTCAGTTCCTTTAGGACTTTTCTATATACCATAATGTTCTTCTAGATACTTAGCTATATTGGCGACTTTATCGTCATACGTGGGTAAGTTTCAAATACTAGTAAAGTTAGTATAAGTCCGTACGGGTTAACAATATCGTTGAAAACTTTTACTGTTATCTAAAACCAGGTTTTTTAACTTAGAAAACTTCCTATTTACAACATAATAATATCGTATACCTTTCGCAAAAAGAAATATACACTTTTTACTTTACTGATGCCTCAATAAATTTCAACGAAAACCTATTTGTACTAAATCCTTATCAGTTTCATATTGGTTTACAACTTCATCGTATCAAAGTTGATATCGACATTGTAAACTAATAGGTTTAGTAATCTAAGGTATATAATAATTTACAAAGTACGTAATATTTTCCATGTTTCCTTCGCTAGAATTGATTTAAGGAATTTAACGTTATAAAAATCCGTAACGGATTCCATAACGTAATGTATTAGCTTCTTGTTTAGATTTAATACGTTTACTAAAACCTTAAAGTTGAAGTCTTAATCTTTCTTAACGTAAACTTGAACCTGAAGTAGGTCGGGAAATATGTTTAGCAATAGTATCATAATTGTTTCATTACCCGTAACACTAATACTTTTATATTTTTGTAATTAGCTGCTTTGAAAACCTTACACGGCTTATTGATTACAAGTTCAATAAACTGACTATATATTCAACGAAGTTCCAAATTCGTCAAGTTTAATACCATTACTGTTAATCTTTGAGGGTAAAATAGAAATGTCCTCATTCAAAACCAAATAGAAACCTGTTACCGCTTCTAAGTTTTCATTAATTCGTAAGTTTAAACATTAAAGTCAATGTAGAGGTTGAATATATTTTTAACGTGAAGGGGAAATGGGGTAAGGGATTTCAAAATATGGAAAACAATTTAGCTAATACCAATCTTAACCATCGTCGATACTTGAAAAATAGCTTTTTCCTAAAGATAAAGCCTACTTCTACTTTCTTAGTATTCGTATAATTAAGTTCAGTAATTAAATTGGTATTTTTTTTGGTAATGTAAAGTATTACGAATAGCACTCTATTCAATATCTTACCACTCCAATATCCGATATAAAATTTTTCAAAACCTGTTTCTCATATCGATTTTAGATGATAAAATATACGTAGGGTTATGGTATTCATCGTTATGTCAGCGATAGGAGCTTTTAACTAAAATAAGGTATAGAAAGGCGTATTTGTTGAGTTATTATGTTATTTCGGGGCCGTGTTAATATCTTTATATTAGATGATGGCTCTAGGCTTATTTTCCTTCTTTTGAACCTTAATCCTTTCACGGTTTTCGACGGTATCAAGGTAATTATTAGTAGAGGTAAAGGGGAATTGAATCTAATTCCTCACCCGTTTATATAGAGTTGAATGATAATATAGCGTAATAACAAATAGCCCTTCTTTCCGTAAATCCAGTATCTTTTGATATTGAAAGTTTATTTCCTTGACTGGCCTAAAGATTCCGTTCCCTTTGTAGCCTGTTGGCCACGGCTCTAATTCCGTGCATTTCAATCATATTAGTTTGCTCTTTCCTATTTAATATTAATATAATACACTTGGAGAGAAACTTTTTCGTTGTTGGTAAATTCCGGAGTTTAAGGGTAAATATTAATCGAATTCAAAAATCTAGTTTTCACGTTAGTTAGTAAGGCACATAGTTAGCCAAAAAAATGCTTTTAAGGTGGTATCTATGTATTATAAGGCGTATTCGTAATTCTTGTAACCCGTAACGGTTGGCTGAAACTGTTGGCGTAAGGTGTTTTCGCTAGTTTCAATATTCTCAATTACTTAGTAACGAAATACAATCTTTTTTAACATTTGGTTAAAAGGGTTGATTTTACTTTCCGGTTTTCTTTGTAATTTAATATATAAAAACATTTGATAACTTTCTAGTCGGCATATTATTGGGTAAGTTTAATATTATATTAGCAATAGCCGTTTGGGCTGTTGCAAATTTCGCGAAAAGAAGAGTAATTCGTTAGGTATTAGAGGTAGTAATCCTCGGTTTGACCGGTGATGATAATGGGAAATAACGAGTAAAAGTCTTATAATTCAACCCTTATCAGGCGGCAGATGTTAAAAAATGTGTATAACTTGACGTTGGAAAGGTTATACGGCTTACCGTTATACTTTTTCTTTCCTCCCTAAATCTTAACGAATGTGATAATGACTGTGTAATTTATATCTACTACGAGGACTTCTTGAGAGGAAAAGGTGATGTATTGGTCGTAAGGACCTTTCGGATCCCCAGATAAGGCTGAGGAAGTTGGTGTTAATAGTTAGGGTAATTACCCTTAGCAGAGTTTGGAAGGAAAAGGCTAATGGTTATACCTATAATAGGCTCGCACGTAAAGCCAATTCTTCTATGATTTATCTATTAAAATTGTACGTATTAAAGTGCGTATGAGAAAAGGACTTGAGGGTTTCCGCCGTAAGGGACTTGTTAATATTTGTTTTATTATTAAGGGGTACGTTGAGGTTCCTATTTGATTAACTAGTGAATTTAGGGGCTTTAGTATGGGTTAATTGATTTTCTTACCGCTAGTAATTCTGGGACGTTAGGAACCTCGTTCTATAGGGTTTGAAGAATTTATCTAGGCTTGGGTAGGTTCTTTCTAAAGTGTATGAGATCGTTAAAGGTTACTGCTGCCAATAATATCTTTACTCTTCGTTTTAATTCATGGAGGTTTTTTTATCTTTTACGTATTCGTAAAATAAGTTTGCCATATTGCTTTTTTCTACTTTTTTCATAGGTAAATTGACACCTCCATTAGATAGTTTAGTGTTTAGCCTGAGTTTGACGTACTTTTTAGTCATAGTTTATATATAGAGGTTCTATTCCTTATGATATTCTTAACATTATGTAAGTACTCTTGTGCCTTAAAATGTTTTGGTGGGGTTTGAGTGGAGAATGTAGAAGGCGATTTTGTTAGTGAGGTGCTTAATTGAAGAGTCTTTAGTAGTATCTGTAAATCTGAGGTCTTCATCGGAGTGTCTGATGAATATGACTTCGAGGTCATTAATTTCCTTCTTGTAGTTAGGGTCATTCACGGTGACAATTTCGGCGTATTCCAAAGCTATCAAAACGAATATTAAGAAGTGTAGAAAGTGGGAAAAAGTGTTGTAGATTGATGGATCATAGGTCGTTTATTGTTGTTGTTGGAAGTAGAAGTTTATAAGTTATAAGCCGTAAGACTTAGTTCTTTTCTCGATTTACAGTATTCGTACCTGTAATTGTAACAGCCGCAATAGTACTGACTTAGCCGTTTGCCAAATCACCTATTTAAAAATCTTTTAGACTTTTAGGCGGTGAATCTCAACTTTTTCTCTAAGAAGGATTAAAAAAGATTTCATGCTGTTTTTAATGACTATACCGACGCCTGCGGCTGAAATTTCTGCGATAGCTTACACATTCAAGAGACCTTCCTTACGTACTACCGCGATAACTGACACAGTACTATAGGGGCGTTTCGTTACAACCTTTCCACTATCCTTAGCTATCGTTTGACGTAGAGAGTAACTGGAAAGCAGCTTCTGTTTCTACTTGGCTAAGCAATGCTTAACCTAATAAGCACTGATCAGTGTTGGTAATTCTTTATCGTTAAAAGTAGTCGATTCGAATCACTGTGGGCGAAGTAATTGGTGTTGCATTGATGTTGATTGATTGACATGTGTAAGTTCTAAGTTTGGCAGACCGTTAGCTGGTCTGCAGCCTAATTTGTATGGCCAAATGATTTTTCCTGTTTCCTACTTTGAAATGGGCACCTACTGTACCGTACTTGCAGTGCAGTCCTACAAACTACAGCCAATTTGTAGTCAGTACAATCAACTTTCCTTACAGTAAACTTGACTTGATGTACTGCGTTTAACGACTATTCCAACAGTTTCAAATGAAGCGATGGAAATTAGGTGTTGAGCGCGTATATTATACAAATTAAACGTCAATAAATTGTAAATAATATTCTAAATAAGGCGTATAACGTTTGTCAATATTGAGAAATGTAAATAAGATGTATTTATAAACTAATTAAACGTTTTTAATAAAGCTTAATCACAAATTAAGTAGAAGTTGTATATTCATTGATTAAAGTTCATATATATTATATTAGTCAATTAATATCTAAACTCAAACGTTTTGAATAATAATGGAAGTAAACGTTATACGATAAGGCGAGTAAGGGGAAAAAGTTGGGTAAAAAAGATTGGCAGTTTCAAGTAGAATATTATATATACAAGATTAAAAATGATGTAGAAAAACGAGTTGAAATAATATAGGAGCGTCGTATATTACTTTGGGTGTGTTTAATCTATAAATTCTTCGAATACTGTTTTAGGTATTCGCGAAATATGCCGACGTCTTTTAAAAGGTTCTTTGGGCGTTGGGTATGTGTTCGGTAGGCGTTTGAGAAGCTGTTTTACACGCTTTTTAAGCGTGCTGGAGCACTTTACATGCTTCTTTCATCGCATTTATTCAATAAAGGTTATTTTTGATCAAATTTTAGTAAATGAATATATAACTTAATGGCTTAAGTGACTGTTGCATAATAAAATACTTTCCAGAAAGTCATCGGATACGTTTAAAACGCTAACCGAGTTAATGGGTCTCGCAAAGAAGTTTTCCATAGTTAAAGCGTAAAAATCGAAGGAAAAATATCGTTTTAAAGTTATCTTTCATAAAATTACTCCGGATTATAAAGTCTTCTTAAACTCCAGTATATTTATTGTAAATTGAAATATTAAAGCACAGAACAATTAAAACAATTACAATTGTATTTAACTGAAGCTAGTTTCTTCTTTTCAAACCTATCTGTAATCGATAAAGTGAGCAACTAATCAATATCTGTAAAAAACAGTTTTTGTATATGGATAAAAGACAATAGAATATTTCAGAAAGTAAAGTAATATAAGTTATATAAGATTAAGAGGAAGAATCCGGAGAGTGTACGCCTTAGGTTAAAGCTTGGAAGATCGCACTCAAAGCGTGACACTTTACCATACAATCTGTCAACGTCCCTCCTGGGGCGTGACACACTATCATCCACTCCGCAAGCATAGTTCTCTACGCTTTCTAACTATGGTAATATCTAGTAATATCCATAATATCCTTTATTTTGAATGCGTCACTTAATTCTTGTAAAGGGTTTCATTATAAAATTACTAACAGGAGCGTTTATAAACAAGTTTTTTTGACTTTATGGATTCTATAATATTGTTATTTTCTTAAAAGAATTCTAGTTTGATTCCATATTTTGAAGATATTATTGAAACGTTGAAATATAACGTTTGAGTAACTATTTACTTTTTTTTTAGAAAATATAGAAATAAAAGGGGGGTGTTTATAAAATAATACCTATGTAGTTTAGTAAGTTACACGTAGAAAAATTTGGTTACTTAGTTTCCCTGAAGAGTATCTTTCTCCAATAACATCATTTTGCAAACAATTAACGCATCTCAATTTTTGGTTAATTATACCCTTCACTCAAGTTTCATTATTACCGCCATCCAACAAATTTAATCAATTTTAATACCAAAAAAGAATAAAACCGTCCTTAGCATTGAAAATATTATTAAACGTTTTATCGAATTGTTACGCCTTAAAAGGTATTGGTAATAAAAGTTAGGATATGTTTTAAACTCGTATTAATACCTATGATTTCGATAACCCCATATACAAGGCCAGCAACCGCTCATATATTTAGTTAGAAACTTCAAAAAAACTCGACTTATTCATTAATCAAACTCTAAGTAAATAAGTCTCCCTAAAATTAACTAAGTTTAGCACTTGACCTATCTTTTTAATTTACCTTGTTTAATCAAAATATTTCTATTATTTTATGATTATTTTACAATAACCATTAACTTTTACACATTCGAGAATGAATTGAAACACTTTCAACGATATCTAAAAATAAAAAACCTGCGACCGGAATTAAAATTGAATAATATTACTTTGGAAAAGATAAATCAATGTGAATTAGAGAAAATTTGAAACGTATATTACAAGGGATATTTGGATTACCTTCTTATGTAAAAGAATTATGACCCTTCTCAATAATCAACACTAAATCTTAATTATTCAAAAACCATTTTAAATTCATTTTATACGGATATGTTATTTACCCTGAACCCGTCAACCTCACTTTGACTGCCAAACGTAAATACCAGAAATATTTAACAACATATTTATAATAGGTCAATACGTAACCGAAATAGATAGGTTTCTACAGCGTGAAGAAACCCTTGATTAAAATCCCGGATATCAATGTAAAAACCTAATACTGACACCAGATCAACTCTAAAACAATTAATTTAATTTCGACACCGTTATAATTTTTAACCACATATCACCAACTTAATGCTCTATATTATGGGATGTATCAAAAACACGAATATCAGCTCAATGAAAAAAAAACTTATAAAATCCAGCTTCTAATTTTTACCATTTACAATGAAATTTATCAACAATATTTGAATCAATGTATATTCATTCTACACTTTCGGAACAGAATATGATTCCATGGCTTGATACTGTTACAAGTGAACATAAAGTTGTGTAACGTTATATTATAAAGGAATCAAACTCAAATGTTGGTCTTATACCATACTTATAACCTTTACTTCACCAAAACTTTCTACCTTATTCCTGCCTCCTTCGTAAACAAATAGGTATATATCGTTCACCTGGTTTATCCCCGTAATAAAAGTTAAAAACATTCACTACATTTTATTAATATCAATTTCAATTACTTTTCCTTTTATCTTTATACTGTTAAAACATTGAAACATTTTTAATATCGTATTCAAAACTATAAACTTCCGAATTATTAAGATTAATTACGTCCAGTTTATAATTGTAAAAAAATTGAAATAAGCTCTTTACTCTTACTTTTTATGTTGAACAACATTAAAATCATATACATTTGTATAGTATAGCCATTTGAATTGATATAACCAAATCGTAATATGTATTTTAATATTATAACGGGTTCTCTATTTCTGTAGCTTTATTTCATATATCATTTGTAGAATTTTGTGCCTCATAACATAAAATATAACATTATTAATAACTAATATACTTCACAGTATATCAAATGAAATGAATGAGATGATTATTGGATTTTTGTTTTTAGAGTTTATTGATTATCTTCAATACAATCGAATATATCGCTTTATATATATGATTCTTTTATTTATTTATTCTTTGTATTTTCATAGGAACAAACTCCGGGCCACTGGTAAAAACTATGAAAGTTGTATTATAAACGTCATATACTAATGATTACTATGTTATAGATGTCATTACGCTTTTTTTAAAAAGTTATTATTGTTAATTCATTATCGTTATGTTGCAATCATTTTGTTGTTATCGTTTCATTTCATTAAAATTTTGTAGTTGTGGTTACTTTATTATTTCTCATTTATTATCATTACGTATATTAGTATTATAGTTTGAATTGTTATCACCGTTTGCGTTGTTATTGTTGCCTGCGTTGCTGTAGCTATCTTCGTTACTATTGCTACTTACACGTTTGTTGTTGCGCTGTTAACGATGCGCTGCTGCTGGCTTTATGCTGTTGGTGGCTTTGTGTTATAGAAATCTTAGCGTTGTGAAGGGCCTTGAAGTACGATGGGCGTTGTGTTGTGAAGTGTGCTGCGATGTTATAGTAATTGAATTTTAAAGGGCGTTGTATTGTAAGCGTCACATTGTCGCTGCGTTATAGTCTCCACAATATCGTTACATTATATACGTCATGTTATTAGGACACTATTCAAGTTACGATATATAAGATTTTGAACTACATAATGAAAGATTTACTTTAATTAACCTAGTCTAATTTAGCTTGCTTAATAATTAATATAATAAGTAATGAATTTATATTTTATAGCAACAGAGAATCAATATCAATTATTAATGATAATAATTCTCTAAATCTTTTTATGGGTATTGCTAATTAAGGGGGATATTAATATAGTTTCCAAGCGTAAAGAAGAATGCTAGTAGAGTTAATAGTAGGGTTTCATGGCTGAAAAAGGAGTATCTGATCTCTCTTCTGAGACGTACACTCTCCAGATGCTTCTTCTCTCTCTTACATCATCTATCTACTATTACTACTGTCTTTCAATATTATACAATCTTCTTTATATGTTAGCTTAAAAACCTAACCAACATTGATAAGTAGCCGACTGAGTCGATTATAGATAGACTAGGAAGGAAGAGACGAGCCTTAATTAAACCTATAACGGAATTCTATAGCGGTCCCAACTATTCTACACTTCAATACTACGATTTACAAGAACTACACAAGATTTAGGAAAGACTTGAGAACCTTTAGTAGCTTTGAAAAAGACAACTTTAATACGATATTATTAACTCGATTAGTGCCCTTGAACACTAAAAGCCCCGATAATACATTATAAACTCGGTTATAATTGTTAACTATATCCGGTCACTTGTTAGAAAGCATATTATTAAGTATCAGCCGCGTAAGTTTTTAATTATTTATCACCTTCGATAGGATCTATCCGAATACTTAATATACTATACGAACATTGGAAACGCTTACGAACATTTAATACGCGATTATAACATCTTCTAAAACGATTATACAAACACTGAAACCGTTAACAGCAATATCCGACGCTACTAGACAATATAAGATACTCTTATACCAGATATCTCCTCTTTTATAAACAACTTCCCTACCCTGATAACGAATTTTTCGCCTTATCACACACTGCTTGTCTAGTTTAATACTTGTGACATTTTAGTTTATTAGCTGTTTGACCAGTATAATGCTTATAAAGGTTCAACGTCTAGTTTGAAATGCTTGACTATATTTTATTTTCCTTTTATTTGAATATTATATGGTTTGATTTCAGCTACCTTTTTCCGATACCCCTTTTATTACACTATTTTAAACGTATAAAAACTCAATTACTACAAAATATTTATAATAGTACCTTGTACACAACGACTTTATTCTAGTACTTATGGCATTACCTATGGAGAGCCTAACTAAAGCTAATGTGTATATAGACTTTATATTTAAATCAATAACATTTTAACAAAACGTTTGGAATTTTCTTAATTAAAGAAAATAGGATAATGTAAGCGAAGCGCTAATAGACAGCCTATACTAGTATATTGCCAATACGTATATTGTAAAAATCACTGTTCACTGGACTCAGGAAATGTCTCAAGGATTCGATGTATTCGATAATTTCGGGAGGAAATAAACTTTCAGATTGGAATTTAAAACTATGACTTACGGTATATTATTTCATTTTCAAAGTATTACTGGTATAATTACGGATATAAGGCATTAATACTGGCATAGACAGAAATGATCCCATCGTAAAAACTTCATTTTCTACGGTCTACATTCATAAGATGCCAATTAAGAATAATGAAAAGGTACTAAAGGTGAACTTAATATTAGGATACTGGTTGGTACAACGTAAAAAACAATGCATTCAAGGTATACAGGATAAGTTATAACACAGAAGCATTTTACGTACTTAAAACGTAAAAAGTTTAGCGAAACTGGTCGCGTCTCATGAAATGATGTTTAAGTTTGGGGAATTTTCACTGAAGAAGTGGAAAAGCCGTAAAGATTATGAACTATTCGGTTTCAAAATTTACCCGCTTCAATAAATATCTAAGAAAAAAACAATAAGATGGGTTATCCTACGAAAAAGGAATATAATGCCTATAAACACCTTTATTACTTATTTAGGAGAGGCAGCCTTCTAGATTGTGTTAAGAGCGCTTTTAAAAAGTTTAACGGCGTTTTGGGATGAAAAAGAGGTTAATAAAAGTGATACAAGCCTCATAAATCGATACCCGCGAAATATAACCCTTATCGAGAATTTCTGAATTATCGATTCCCCATTAATAAATGAAACCCTGGAAAACACTTAAAAAATTTGAAATTGCGCGATAGGGGAGAAAATTATATTAGAAAATTATACGATATCATCGATACAAAAATCTGAACAATATTAAATATTTGTAAACAACTAGATACACAATCCTTCTATTTCTATATTTTTTGTTCGGCATTTCAATTAGACAGGTAAAAAAATCGTTGTATATACTATTTCATTTATATGAACACATTTATAAAGTGTTATAATAGTTTGAAAATATATTTTGATACAAAAATAATTACTAGTTGTCTAATTGGGACTGGATAAGAATTATACGGGAATCTGTTAATGTTTATCGTGATGACACGAACAAATTACCGTAGCAGAGTTTTATGATCTTGTTCACAAAGTTGAGAAAGTGTTAGACAACCCTTGAAAAAGATGATAAATGCGATGCGCTATTTATTTTTAGATGTATAAAAGCTTGCCCTAGAAATTTAAAATTTAACATAATTTTATTTCGGCCGAAAGAATCGTTTATAAAGTTCTTATCAAAGTTTAAGGATGTTGTTGCTTACTCGGATGCATCAATACACGAGCATTTCATTAATAAAAAATGGGATTCAAAAGGTAAAGAATAAAAGTCCTTAAATTACAAAGAAAGATATTGTTAAAACAAATCTCCACGTTTTACATCGACGATTTACGTTAACCGAGGAATAGTAACTTTAATTCAACCTCCAGGTACGCATAAAAAGGCGACAAAGGTTGATGAAAGAGCTTTAGAACCGTGGGCAAAATAAATACCAACGTAGGCGTTTTCATAATCAGGGAAAAAATTTAGACGTAGATTTGGTCTACCGTACCCTCTTAAAATTATTAAATGATAGCTTATATATCAACAAAAGAATACTCGTTTACAATTAAATCGGCTGCAGATGAACGAGTTAACGAATATATACATAAATCAGTATTGAATCATAATTCTAAGTTGATTACTCACCTAAATATTAGACAGATGGAATTTTGTAGCTTATACAACCTACTAAGAAGATATCAATGAGAAATTAGGCGTTTTGACCTACAAATATAACCATAAGGAAAACAAAGGAAACCGAAGTCTATAAAACGGTCCGAGACTAGGAAACGTATAAACGTGTATTTGTAAACATATAACATATACTATTCATATACAACGATGGTTTGGAAGGAGACATCTGCATGTTAATAACTTATATAGCGTCGTATTTCACATCATTCACAAGGTATAGAAACTAATTCTAGGGTATTACACTAAAACTTGACGCGGCAGAAATTTCGACCGTTGAAAAAAGGTAATTCGACTTTTTCGTATCAAAGTATCCTCAGTTTTCATTTCACTAAATAAGTGAATATCGTGAGATTGTATTCGAATCCGTCAAGGTTTATATTATAGATTATCAAATACTATTCCTATTCACGTTTACTAATATTAATATGTTTTACATTTAAATAAGAGGTACGATAAATACACTCGTCCGTGTTTCGGATATTATATCCGTTTCAATAACTTTAGTTTTTCTCAAATTTACGAACGATAGAGGTTGCTTATCTAATATAAACAAAATTTCGTATGTTACACCATAGGTTCGGATTTTTTTTATAAAACGCCTTTTTCGGATGCTGCAGATAACGGGAAAAATTGATATGAGGGAAAAAGCCTTAAGTGTTATAGAAAAGTTTTTTCACGAGTGATAATTAAATTCGCCAGCTTTTCACCAATATCAATTCCACTTGCAAGACAATATTGACATTAATCACCAAATCATCATTGATATTATGTTTGTTTACAGATAGCTCATTATTTATGTAATCAATGTTATAACTTTTTTCTAAGTCGTTAAATTTACACAAAATATTTCAGTACCGGATTTCTAAAATACCGTAGTCAACTACTAGATAAATATTCATCTTGAACTTCCGGACTAAATTACCTATAATCCAAAAACGGCTTTTGATTCAAGCGAATGATGGATTGAGGTCTGGATCACTGATATAAAGTATAAATAAATGAAGGTAAAGGTGCTTTAAGGTATTGAAGAGTGTAAAAAATATAATAAACTACTTGAAAAAGTTAAAGAAGTTCTCTAAAATAGTTCAAAGAAATACATTTAATACAATACATTGTATGAATTATTCTGATCGCGGTGAAGAATATTTTTCGTTCCGGTGGATTTATCCCTATACTTCTTATTTTTGGTACTTATCATCATGACCTCACATATTTGATACCGTTGTAAAACAATATTGAGAACACGAATGTCATGGTGAATGTGATAAAAACCTTTTGATTTTGAAGGATTAAAATTTATATTTCGAGGCCTATGTTTACAAAAAACGCTTCGCGGGAGATATGCGCTCTAATACTGTCATTATAATCCGGGGACCGCGTTTGGAAAACAAAGGAAATATGGAATAACACATACACGATTGACGTTATGAAGGGAAAAAATATATTTATCGACTTGACGAACAGTATGAGTTTCTTTCATTAGACGATGGTGGCGGGGTGTATGAGGGAAATAGTGGACAAAAAAGTTTTGAAAATAACACCTGCCGAAAAGCGGCAACAACTTAACGCCCAAAAAATTTTCAGACGCCCTTTCCTTAAATCCTATTTACCCTCGGATAGCCCTTATCCACCTTTCAACGTCGTAACTAGACAAGTATTTCAATCTAACACAACGACACCGACGAGGCTGTTCATTTGTATCGAAGAATAAAAAGCGCCCTAAAGCCTTGATTTCGTACTTTTTTATTACCTAGAAGGAGGCGGTGGACCGGAAGACGATTATTAAACTCCGCCATAAAGGCATTATTGCCGATTCAAGTAAACCTTGTAAAAAGTTGACCCAGAAAAAAAACCTTTCCTTAATCGAACAAGGCGTTTTTCTGTTTCAGATTTTCGACCCGGCTATTAACAACGATTATAAGATTTCTTTTACGATATTCATACACTATATAAATGATCAAATTGGTTAACTTCATAAGAAAAGTCGATTTATGGTGACTAGGTATAATGATGAAGGCAAGAAGAATATTATTACCTAATAGCATATTCTATGAAAAGCAAGCTATTATTCTATTTTAGCGTTTGTTATCTCCATTTTAAAGCCCCATAAATTGCGTTTCGAGTTCCGAGATATTAAGCGGATTTATATACAGTCGAAAGAAAGATTGAAATAGCGAATCCACATATACCTTCCTGTGGAGCTCCAAAATTACCACCCGTCCAGCATACTGATCTATATACTCAATCCTGTTTATGGCCTCACGGAGAATAATGTTTATTGGTTTGACATATACCGGAAGCATCATACGTAGTGTTATGAAATAAATAGCTCAATCTTCGGTCCTTACCTACTAATTTATATAGGATAATTATTGGGGTTCCCAGTTATTAGAATATAAATTAACGACATATTCATCTCGTATAACACGTTCATTTCCGCCTTAAAAGATCCGAAGTTTTAAGATATTAAATGAAATGCGACGCTGAAGATACTTCCAACGGAAGATTTTATAATTGACTTTAACAATGTAATTATTCCATTTTAAAATGAGATTCTAGAGCTTGAGCTGAGGCGACAGTTAAATAAAGTTACTTTTATTAATATGATTAACATAAATTACACCGACGAGTATTGATATTCGCGTATACATAGGGTTTGAGTTGTACTATTACAACCGAACGCGGCGTTTATTCTGTTTCTCGTTACGTAATTTTAAATAAAATCATACGATAACGAATACCATCCGTTAAACAATCGTTTCTTATGGTAAATCAGGAATCAAAAGCCTGGTTTATGTTTTATACTCTTCGACATACAGACGGCGAACATTTTTATTTTCATTAATGGTGTTTTTTGCGAATAATAACGATCATAATTCGTATATGGTGTTTAGATTCATTATTGGTAATGAAATATTAAACCGAGACGAATTTATCTTATATGGTAATATTTTTCATCAAATTTCGATTAAATATAAACCAGTTATACAAAAACTATTTCGTTTTAATGATTTATGTGATGGTAAAGTTTTCGACTCTGGTATTATTATGGTGATAACAATTCATATAATCATTTACAATATTGGTATGAAAGCTATATTTATAGTAATCTCTACTGATGTTTTTCTCCTTCACGAGTATTTCATCAAATTCTACATACCTAATGAAAATCTTTCTATAATCCATATCACGGTTTTAAACGAATCGTATACACGTCGCGAAATTAAGTAGATAACATAAATCCATGGAAAGTCGAATCCATCAGACGTAACAACCAAGGGTATTCCGAATAGTGTATTAAAAGCGTTCGCATCCACCAACATTTTCTTTGTTAGCGTTACTAGGAAAGTTGTGCGACTTACCCCTAGAAAAACAATGTTTCCTTTTGCCTTTTTTGAATTTGATTTTATATTTTACTTTTTGGTTTCAATATTAGACTTTTACATTGCTTATTCTACGCCTTGAATTCATGATTGGTTACGTACTATATACGTTTCAATTTTTGAATTTACTATTTATTGTTTACCTTTTACTTTTAACTTGTTGTATTTATCATTTGTTATTTTCTATAAGATTTTTTAATGAAGTCTTCATTATACAATTTTATATATATTAGTTGGTTTATCATGGCGAATAGATAAATAAGTAGAAGTTAAATGCTGCCGAAATGTGAGGGGATAGGGGGAGGGGTATTATCTTTGTCGTCGTTATCATTGTTGCCGTTATTGTTATTGTTATTGTTATCGTCTTCGCTTTCGTTGCTACCCTAAAGAAGGCTAGACGCCTTCCGTACTTTGTATCATATATTGTTAAGTGATGAAAGTTTTACCCGATCGATTTTTTCGTGACGACGGATGAAAATTCCTTCGAATTTATTCATATAGTAAAAGCGTAAGTCTAGGCGTTACGTGTTAATACCGTTAGCGGTTTCTATAGGCTGTTTGTTGGTATTTGGTAAAAAATAAGATTTAATTCCAGATTATATATTCAAATAGTAAAGTTACTTACTGTAAATACGGAGAGCGCTTCAAATAGTCTTGGCGAATGTGTTTCATATTACTGGGATTAACGTATACTTATTACCATCCAGTTTATAACGATAATAAAATATGAATGCGCCACCAATTTGGGAATTTTGGTCGAATTATTTGCCGGTGACGGCGAAGGCAACGTAAGGTATATAGGGCGTAGTTATAGGAGGGTTTGGAGTATTAAACTTTGTTCAGCGTATTAGCGCCTTCCGCATTAAAGCAGCCTTTTAGTGTATTCTGGAAAGATGCGCCTTTAAGCGAGGGGCTCGATCACTAAAGTCGGCTTCGTTTACGAAAACGTAAACATATATTACGATTTGAAAGGTATATTCTATGTAAGAGTGCATTATGCGTGGTGCAGTCTAGAAGAGACGTTTGTAGAGTATATGGTAGAGTACCACTACCCAGAAAGAAGATTAGCAGAGTGTATAGTAGAGTAAAATTGCCTGAGTAAGAGGCTACAACCTCTTACCTGCGACATATACTTTCTTGATACCATTTCTCCATTTGAAAACTTATCTTATTACCATAGTACCAATCTTTTGATTAATATTTCAATACGTTAACGTATTAGATACCTTACCGACATGATTAGCAGTCGATTTACTCGACAATAGATAGCGTAGGAAGGAATATACAAACCGAAGTTGAATAACTATAGCGGGATGTTATAGCGGTTCCAACTGTTTATACTTTAACATTACGATTTACAAAAACTATATAGGAGTGTCGAATTACGCGGGAGCGCTTTTAAAACCCGAAGCGTAGTAAGACTGTAGGATCCGGAGTAACTTTCAAAATGACAACTTTAGTACGATATCATTCACTAGTTGGTGCTTTGTTTACTAAAAGTCCTGTTACGTTATCCGTCAACTCGTTTTAACGCTTTAAACGCATCCGGACACTTTTTGGAGAGTATCTTATTACGCATTAGGCTACGTAAGTAAAAACCACCAAGTTTCAGAACCCTTTATTAGGACCCATCCAATTTAAACACAGCATTCAAACCGCTTATATACTTCGCGAGCGGCCAAGATACAGTATCCAAACCGTTTATACACTTGGAGAACAGCCAGGATACACCTTTTCAAACACCCTATGACTACTTACACTCTAAAAGACAATAATAATATATACATACTTTAAAAACGACTAAATTGACAGATACATACCGTTCTAACCCTTTTAGAGAAGCTAAAACGAAAGATCCAAACCGTTCGTACACTTTGGGAGCGGCTGAAACGAAGAATCCAAACCACCCACACACTTTAGGAGCGGTCAAAAATTAACATCCAAACCACTTTTAATATTTAGTTACCATCTAGATGTACTTTACACTGATTCTGGTAATTTTTCACTATTTGATTTTTTGTCTTTTTACCTCAATCTCAATATTAATTCCGTTTGGATTTACCGTTTGTATCGCTTTTCACTATAGATTTATACGAGGTAGACATGATCAAATTTAACGGTTATATTAATTCCTCTTTTCAGTATAATATCCTACGAAATAACTTTTTAAAACTAATTAAGTTGAACTTTTTAGAGGACGAAATTAAGCCATTACTATCAAATCTTATTCATTTACGTGCGAATATATACATTATTTACATTATTTTTTAATATTAGGATATAAATACTTGGGGTATCTCCTTTTATAGTTTCGGTTTATGTGATGGTGATAAGGAGGATTTTCAAAGGTAGATGTTGAAAATATAGTGTACGGTGTATATTTCATTTTCTATGGTACTAAACACACAGTTACGAGACGAAGGAATTAATACATCTAGTAGTACACATGGTCGTATTGTGGAAGCATTGTTTGCCACGGGATAACTTTACAAAGTCCCGTATTGAAAAGGTCGGAAAAACGAGTCTCCTGCCTTCAAAAGACAATAGCGTCGACGGAATTTTCGTATATTTATCAAAAAGTATTACAAGGCCTAACCTTCCCTCAAGTTCCTTAAAAAAACAAGAAGGTCTAGATAGACTGTCCGGGCCGCACCTTTAAGAAAAGGAGGGCCCGAATACAATATCTGGTACACAACTCAACGAAAAGAAGGAACTAAATGTATTCTTGGAGTCGCATCTTGAAAAAGAGGACGGTCCAGATGCGGAGTCCAGCACCCAACTTTAAAAGAAAAACGAAACGCATATTTAAAAGTAGAACGGATTAAATACGTTATGTAGGTCGCACCTCCAGGAGAGAAAAGATATTCAAAAGAAGAAAGGTCGGGATAAACAGTTCGAGCCGCGCTTTCATGAAAGGGAAGGGCTGGATACAGGGTCCGGGCCGAATCTTGAGGGGAAAAATTACACAGATACGTTATTCAGGCCGTTCCTTCAAAAAAGGGAGAATTTATAATTGTATTTTGATATGAAACTTCAGAAAGAAGAAGGCACAGATACGATATCCAGCATTTGACCTTAAGAGAAAGGTCACGTTAAAGAGAAGGGAGAGTGGTGTTATTTTAATACGCAACTTTAAAAAGAGGAAAAGAAATTTTTTGTTTGGGGAAGAGAGAAAGGATAGGACACAACAAACGTTACCTAAATTTAAGAAACGGAAGGTTTAGATTAAAAGTTCGGGCTGCACCTTTAAAAGAAGGAAGAACTAAACACGTATTCCGATACGCGCTTTTAAAGGGAGGAAGGGCCAGGAAAATTGTTGGGATCGCGGAATCAATAAAATAAAGGTTTAGGTGAACATTCCGGAATATGCCTCTTAAAGAAGGAAGGGTCAGCTTTAAAGTCCAGGCTATACATCTAGGGAAAGGACGACCTAGATACGTTATTTAGGCCGTACCTTGAGGAGGAAAAAAGGTAAGAAATATCGTTGGAGGCGCGCCTTTAAAAGGAAGAGGAGCCGTATTCTTTATCTGGGCCGCGCTTTCGGAGGAAGAAAGGCCCAAAAACAGCATTAACAACTTAACCTTAATGGAAGGGAGTTACTTCGCAAAGGAAAGGGCCGGGTACAAAATTCAAGTTGAAAATTTAAGAAGTGGAATAGTCAGATACTTTATATGTACCTAGACCATAATAAAGGAATGGGACGTATTGGTAATCCGGCCTTTAACTTTGAGGGAAGAAAAGGGCGCAATAGCTTTTCGCAACGAAACCTGGAAAAAAAAATAAGCTATAATAGCATCCTAGGCTTTGGCTTCTGTAAGACGGGCGCTCTAAACATCGCGTTGGAAACGCTTATTACTGCTATAACAAACAAATTGGAAGTGCTCCCATTAATATAAAGCGCTCCAAATGTCGTATCGAAAGCGTTCCTAAAAAAGCATGGCGTACAAGAATACGTATTAAAAGCGCTTTTACGATAATAAGACGCCTATAAATACGTCTTAATACGGCTCTTGCCCATGTAAAACGCTCTAAATTACGTATTCGGAACGTGGACTATTATCTTCATAGCTATTACGATCAATAACGAAACGAAAAAAGTTACGTACCCTAATTAGCGATGCCCCTACTATAACAACGAAGAAAAAAGAGGGAAAAGAAAGGAGTTTTGACTGGAACTATGGCATATACTACTTTTATTACCAACTAAGAATTAACCCTATTAAATGACTAATTGAAAGCTCGAACAAATCGTATTATCACTACTAGATTATGGATACGAATCGCACTATAGTTATACTGTTATTATTGGATTATGGATAAGAACCGCACTAACGAAGAAAAGATTGCCTATGTAGATATTATTATATATTCCTTTAGTTATTGAAAGTAGTGAACAACTTTTAGGTTATAAGACAGTGAATTACGTTATAAGTTATACTCTTGAAGAGTGTATAATAACGTGTCACGTTGCAAATTGCTCTCTTAGAAAATAAATTATGCGTGGCGCGGTTGAGAAGAGAGGTTTGCAGAATACACGTTAGAGTGCCATTGTCTAGAATGAAGATTAGCAAAGTGTATGGTAAAGTGTCACTGCCTGAGTGAAAGGTTCTAACCTCATATCTTTGGCGTACACTCTCTGAATACCTCTTCTCCCTTTGAAAACTTATATTACTACTACAATACCAATATTCTGATCAATATTCTGTTAAATTAACGAAAGTAAACAACTTACCGACAGTATGTATATGAAATTTAACTATGTTGAGATTCAGGGGTTCAACATCATAATTAAAACTCGTAAAAATTTTGGTGTAGTGGATGTATTTAATCAGATTATTAATATATTGTGATAAACCCAATCATAAATAACTGTGAGAGAAGTTGTTTACATTTGTAATAACATGTTCTTCTATTTGTATCAATTATAAAAACCTTGTAATTTCTAGTTATAATCATTGGTCATATAATATCTTTACAAACGTACTTCAAGCCCAGCTTTCACCGGATGATTTTGTTTTTTAATTCGAATCATTGAATATTTTAATATATGGTTTATATAAATCAACTCAATATAAATATATGATCATTGTGGATTACCTATTGACTGTTAAAAGTAGTTTTTATTGATTTTACAATTAATTTACTATGGGATAAATTGGTCAACCATTATTTTATGTTTATTATAAATGTTCCAAGTAAAATTGTCATATTTAAGATTATAATTACGATGCAATTTTAGGGTCATAGAAAGCAGTTTTAAAATTATTAATAGTGAACTCACGATCTCTCATTCGTTTTAGTTTCGAAATTTATTACGAATTTTTTAAGTTGTTTAAAATAATGAGTTTTTATAACTGACCAGTTGTTTATGAATATTGAAATCTTTAAGAGCTTGGAATTCATATGTTTATAAATCAACTCTAATAGTTATATTACCCAGGCGTTTATGTAAACTGGAATAGTTCAATTAGAATTATTAATTGTTGAATAATAATTAAAGTTTTATTATCAAGATATTGAGATAACAGTCAATTGAATAGTTGATATGTTAATCATTAACTACCAAATTCAACATTATGTAGAAGCTAAGTTTTAACCATATAAATTAAAATAGTAGCCTGTTAACTCCATATATATTTTATGTTTCATATTCATCACTAATATTTAAAATGTTATATATGACTTTTGCTATGATTTCAATCTCTAATTGTAACTAAGTTCAATGACTTGGAAGTGAAATTTATTAGCACTAATCAACGTTGAATAGAAAATTCGATATGAAATATTTAAGGAAGAAAAGAAACAATTTTTTTCATAATATTTTGCGATGATGGAAAAATATTGTGCGAGTAACATTTATAAATAGTATCAGCTTCTACGGCAAAAGGTATTGAAAACCTTTCAGATTTCGTCAATTTTCACAGCAATTGACACTGGGAACAGTATTGCAAAAATATCATAATATTTGGAATAAGTTTATTTTAAGTAAGTTTAAACAAATTACCTTCATCATTTTTTGAATCGTTCAACAAATTCACCGCTTCAAATCTTCCAGTGGCAATAAATAAGGTAATTATGAAATCGTGATTAAAATGAAAATGACGCTAACACTATGATTTTTTCTTTCTTCAATTAAAAAGTTGAATTAACACAATGAAATAGTTATAATAGCAACTAAAAACATTAAGAAAAATGAAATCAATGAGTTTAGACACTTTATTACTAAGTATTAAAATAAGTTCTATAGTTTTAAATAGTAAACTACAACTTTACTTTAGAATTTACAAACATTATTAGTGTATTGTCGTTTGATTCACACGTTAAAGGAACCAATACGATAAATATACATTTAATATGTTAGTAATTACTTTAAACATAGTTTATTCAATTGTGGACTACAATTTACAAATAAGTTAGAATCAATCTAAAAACAAAGACCCGTTAATACGCGATTTTTATGCTTGACAACTTCACGCGCAATTTGGAAAACCACCCTTTCGAATACGCAAATATAGAAGAATAACTTTAGAAACCAGAAATGTTTAAAGGTACAAGAAAGACTATCGTTAGCATTAGTCAACGCCAGTACATACGTTTTAAATGTCTATCTCTTACCCTGAAAATTAGTCAAATCCCCAACTGGGGTAACGTCTCCTCAACCCCTAGCTATAGAGAGGAATTTATTAATTTAATAGGAAATTTTATTCTGAAACAGGGTAGTGTTGGGATTTGTTTATAGGGGTATAAACATGCGAAGAGAATGTTTCTAATGCAATTCTATTAATTGGTAGCATATAAAATCAAGATACATACCAAGAATGACTTATACTTTGGAAATAGTAACCCGGGGTAATGGGTAAAATGTTTGAAAGATAAGGGGGATCCTTGGGCAATATTTAAATTTCAATAACAACGATAGAAATCGTTTTCCACTAAAATCTTCTTCCAACTTCCTTATATTCTCCCTAATTTCATGTTGAGGACTTGCACAGTCGTATCATCAATTGAAAATTTCTCTTGATTTGCAGTTGGAGGAATCAAAAGAACTAGAACGAACGAGTTGAGGACGAATGAGAACGGAAGAAACGAGAATAAGAACAAATTATAACAGAATGAACGATAAAAATGACGAGTGAGAACAAACTTAACAAAAAAAATACGAGTGAGAATGAGTACGAGACGGGTGAGAACGAGTATGAGGAAAGCACGAGAAAAAAAAAAGAACGAAAAAGAAAACCTGACGACCCCACCTATAGTCATCTTAGGTTGGTTACTTAGTACTGAATCAAATTAGGTTGAAAATATAAGCCGAGGTTAGATTGTTCAAATTTGTGAACCTGATACAATAGTCTTGATTACTAAAAGTATATATAATTGTAAAAGATTTCATAATTTCCGAAGTATAGTAATAACAATTGGTAATAGAAATCTTGTAATTTCATTTTTTTACTTCATCATTTCAGATGAGATTCGTTGGAATTCTTGCGCGATCATCGAAGGAGAGTGTATTTGATCACGTTGAGGAAGTGTAAATTGCCGTTGATACATTGTTGTAAGATGTGAACTTGATCGAGAAATTTTGTTAAAGTTGTTTTAGAATAGTTCTGAGGAAGGAGGCGGTTAAATGGTATTGTAATATACTCAAAGAAAAGAGGTCATGTTGGGATAATTTGAAACAACTTCTTACCGCCTGATTTAAGTTTCGCTTGATGATAACGAGTATTGGTGTAGCGATGAGAGTGAATTGATTTGAAAGGCTTGTTCATGAGTTATTGGTTAAATACGTAAAGAAGGTAGATAAACTTGTTATGTAGTGCCTTGATATATTATAAAAAGTGTTGGAAAATCAGCTTTTGACATATTTGACAAATAAAGGACGAAAATAATATATAACGTTGTAAATGAGGGTTATTGATAATATGGGTTTTAAAAATTACATAGTTGAAAACAGAATGTATAAAGGCAAAGTTATATACGATATGGTGAGGAAAACGTTAATTTTAGTCATAGTGATACTGGTCCATAATAAAAAAGTTTTTGAAATAATAAATAAATAATGAAATTGTACGTAAGAATCCTTTACATAAAGAGTGTTTGCTGATGTTATGTTGATTATAAAGTTGATATAAGAATAAACGGTTAAATAGACGGCTTAAGGAAACAGTTGAAATACTTCTAATAATTTATCGAGTTCTCGTGGACATCAAATTTAATATTAAACTAACTGTTGATTTGTTTTTTTCAATGATTATGGCGGATTAGCGGAGTATTAAGGCTATCGGTATATATTAGCGAAGAAATAGCGCGAATAATGAATAATAAGTTTTCAATAATATATAGATATGATTTCATTGTAGGAATATGTTTAGGCTGTATTATAGGTTTTATAAATATTTCTACCTTAGATAACTATGGGTAAAGCATTTTCGACCTTACATCAACTTTCTTGGCATGGATGTACGGATCACCTTGTTAAGGAGGGTAGGGCGCCTATACTGTAAATCCTAATAGTGCCCACTTCTAAGAAAGATTTTCAGGTCCAGCCGCTCTCAACCTCATTACTTTATATGTATCCTATATTATCATAACATTACTAATCGGATTTATCACTTCTTAAATATTTTCCGGCAACCCATTTTTTGCTATGAAAATCGTCGTCAGCCCGGTATACTGCCCGTACAGCGGTGTATTTAGAGAACAGCTCTTATAACCAACGACTCCATCACTCGTTACTTATGTCAATGTGACCCTTTAGACTTAGAGTTGCATTGCAACTACAATATAAGTTTGATTACTTTTGCGCTTCAAAGTCTTAAGGAAAAACCTTTATTATAAGCCCTCGTACTTAACATCTTCATTTATTTATTCATCTTCAAGTCTTCGCCACTTATACCGATACCCCACCGGCTTAACGGAGCCTTCAACTATACTTTGAATTTCCCTTCTTTATCTATCTACAAAATACTCTTTACGGAATACGACCAACTCAATAGCTCTTCTTTTTACGATTTTTTTAAGCTTCCAAAGCTTACGGTCCGTGGTAAAACATTAGCTCGAGCTGTATAGTATATCTTTCTCCTAAGTTCTAAAGCATATTACTCTTATCGCCAAGGGCCTTCAAATAAGATAAATATGTTTTACAGATTTCTCACTCTTTTAGGACCTCCGTTAAACTCTCGATACGAATATACATCGAGCGGGGACTAATATAGCTGTATAATATGGTCCGACGAAAGTTGTAGTTTTTATGCCCATATATTTACGAGTCTCCAAATTGTATGGTACCTTAAAGTCTTGATTAAAATGCTAGCATAGGGTTCGATTTATGGTAAAGGTTTTTATTTCTATTTCCGTTTTATAAATAAAGGTTATATAGGGCGGTGGATTTTTCTTCATAAGTATAGTTGGTTGAAATCCCTTTTCGAAACACCTAGTTGTACTTGCCATCTTTTATATGACACACGGATAAGCTTTTATAAATATGATTTATATTGGTAAAGTAACTAAATTTATATCACTTAATGAAGACCAATACGGTTGATTATAAAATCCTAACGGCATTTAACTTATATGTATAACATATTGCCCAAAAATTGGCTACAAGTGTCTAAGATTGATTTTTCAACCTTATATATTCGTTTAGTTGAGCACAGGGCTTTCGTAATGGTTTCTTCAACGGATCACGCGGTACGACTTGAAAACAAGAATTTTCGAATAGGGTGGTTGTTACGGGGTCGGAACATTTAAGTTGCGAGCCTTCTCGCTAGTATATGTATGTATTTTCACATTAGAGAGGATCACACTATACTAGCTATAAGGTAGGCACTACCCAATGATAGTAAATCTTAAAAAACAAAATGAGTAAAGATATGTTGAATACGGGACTTTATATTGGTAGGACGACTGATTTCCGAGGAGATGAAAATGGGAAACAAAACGAATGCGAAGTTATGCGGTTACTTATGGCATTGGTAAATCAATGTTAACGTGGAGACTAATTGGTGAATGAAGCTGAATATTATGATTTTTATCCTATATTTGATATTGATTATATCGACCCTTCGCATTTGATGGATTCAAATATGCTGAGAAATAGTGTAAAGTATATATGGATCGAGTATGATAGCCGTTATTATCGCGATAGAAATAAGAATTCACGCAATTAACGTTCATATGTTAACAAGAACCGTTAATATGTGTGCGTAATTAAATAAAAAGGTAATAAAATTGCAAAATTTATAACTTTAATGGCTGTCAAATTCCGAAATATTAGAATTATAAGGTATATAAACCCATATATCCGTGTTAAGAACGAAAAAGAAAATTCATTTACTTGTATAAGATTAAGGCTTTTCACTTTGGAATATTGCAGACTTGAACCCTTTACCTTTGTGCTTTATAGTTTTAAAACAAGCCTTTTTTTAGCTCAACCGAAAGAAAACAATATTGTAATGGTTTTGTCGAATTTCGCACCACTATATAGAGAGAATATGAAGTGAATATTACGGGAAAAAATGAAGATATTGTCCTAATCCGAGAATTTTCAAGTCGTTTTGAGGAACGATTTAACTTGATGGATATAATATAAAATGTATACATTAAAATTATATTCGAGTAATTTTTTGAATATAGTCCCGTTTTTTCGTAAATGAATAGCTTGTATGTATGGCTTCGATACCGTTTGGCATAAACGAGTAGGTAAAAAAAACTACGGAAAAAGTGTAAACGTACGGCATTTATATACACAGCTATAATGGCAGTTGTACAGGATCTAATATTGTTGAGAATGATGAGAATCCAGTTTGGATATATTCAAGTCGATCCCTATAACATTCCTAACACCCGATATTCCATAGATAATAGTTCTTTCTTCCAGTTTATTATACGAGACATCGCAAATCGCCAAAAAGTGGTTATTTAAATAATTAATTCTCCCATAATATTTACAATTGAAGATTCGAGTAAAATAATGTTGTTAATTTACATTTTGTTTTCTTTTATTGTTGGTGGTGTTATGATTTTAGTTTACGTATTCATTACTACTAAGTGTTCTTTATACGATTTGTTACTAAGTCGAAACTAGCTTATACGTTATTCGGTTGTTAATAATTATATTGGGAATATTTTCATCTTTGCTGTTAAAGGCGAGAGTTTGGATTTCGTGCCTGTGGAAAGTTGTGTGAAAATATTACCATGTAATTATTAATTAACTTACGTGGACAAAGTTCTGTTAAGTATTCGTAAATAGTTTTAATTCTTTCGTAAGTTTTCCAATGATTCAAGTATAAATTAGGAGGACGGTTCAAAATTTTATAGCAATAGCCATTAGGAATCGATTATTAGTGAGGAGGATTAGGAATGTTTGTAGGAATTGAAAGAACTTCTTAATTTCGGCGAATATGTTTAATAAGGAAGGCATTTAAAACAAAGCGAGTTTTATATCTGGAGAAGGTCTTTTACGAAAGAAACGCTCCAAAAGAAGTTAAATCTTTTAAAAACACGTTCGTTTCAAGGATATCTTAATTATTTTTGAAGAAAACGAGAACGAGTTGTTTGAGAACGAGAACGAGGCGATAACGTATAAGGAAGAGGCTAGAATAATAACCACGGTTGCAAGATAGAATTAAAAGGTAGAAAGAATATCGGGAAAATTCATTAAGTTCGAATAGTTGACAGAATTTTTTACTAGAGAACATATTTATATTGTTTACTGTTTATTACGTTTTAATGTTTCGCATGCGTCAATTTAAAGTTTGTAAAGAGAGGAGAGAAATCGAACTTTTTGATTGTTTTTCGCCTCCACTATTTCAAGAGTAGGGAATCTGAGTATATGGAACTTGATCGACCCTATAATAGTTTAAACTAACGGTGTTCCTAGTAAAGATTATCATTGGACTAATCCTAGGTTAAATTTACCCTTACCAGTATCGTAACGGTTGATTTTAGTAGCTGTAGTATTTTCCCTCCATAGTATTACGTATTGTGAATAGCTTCCTGTTAAGTACGTTAATGTCTCTATATTTGACTTAATACCTTGAAAAGTGTAATCCGTGTAAATATCGCGAATATTAAAGGTGTATAAGGGGTTATGGGCTTGATTAAGGTAAAGGTAAGAGTTTTAACCACTTAAACGGTATAGGAAAGTGTAGTCGGCTAGTTACTAAGCCGAGTCGGGAATAGTATTTTATACCACTTAATTTACTTAGAGGTATTATCGCCGTTGATAGGTTCATCGCCCTTAAATTTTATGATTTGATTTAAGTAATTCAATTTAAAAGTGGTGAAGCATTGGATTTAATACATTACCTTTTTGTTGTTTTATTCAGCTAGAGGGTATTGAATTTATTAATAGTATAAGTGACTACAAATTTCATATCTTTTGCCACTATTACGATGATAGTACTCGCGGTTAACAGGTCCACTTAAATCTTAGCTCTATTGGTGCTGGCGTGGCTATTACCTCTAGTCTGTGGTTGGTGAACTGGATCTTAAGCGTTAGAGACGGCCATAACCATACTTACAGTCGACGTAATTAACCACTGTAAGGTGTTCTTTATCCACTTAATGGAAGTTGTCGACTTAGGGGTATATATCGAGCGATTTTGATGTACGCGTTATTACAATTATAAGCAAGGAACGTAATTGGTTAAAAAAACCCTCGCAAGTAATATATGAGCGTTGTAAGGCGTATTTAAACTCGTTAACACCCTTAACTTCAATTCGTACTTACTCGCGAGGTATAGCTTCGCTAACGTGGGCTTTCCATATTTCTTTATAACATAATATTGATTTATTAATTATTAAATTAAGCACATCTGTCTGTATTTACTCCTTTTTCTTTTGAATTCCGATTGTTGTCCACCTTATAATTACCTAATTTATATTGTATTAAGTAAGGTGAAAGTTGTGATAGAAGTAGCTCTTTATACCGTTATAAATATCGCAAAAGGTAGTTATTCGAGTTAGAATGGTTAGGTAATAGTTCCTAACGTACTTTGTAAGGATTTCGGAGAATAGTAACTAAAACCCAGAAGGGAGAACCTTTATCCACTTATATATTTCTAAAAATGCATCGTTTTCGTATCGATGAGGTTTTAGGGCTTCCCGTTATACTTCTTTATATCATTTCAGATTTTGGAGAAGTCCGTAAGGAGTATGCAATTAATATTGACTATTTTAACAGGTTTTAGGGGTAGGTCGCGATAATTATCCCAGCTTTTAATGGTATTTCCTAGCAGTTTAAGTCTTAAGGTTTCCAATGCATGGTATTAAGGGTAATTGCCAATCGTCTAGCCTGAGGGGTCAAGTCCTGTAGTAAGACTTATAGTGGGTTTTCGCGTATAAAAAACTTGCTGTAAAAAGGATTTAAGAGAACTTGTCGATTTTAATTAAAGTATTGGGGGGTAAAAGGAACCTAAATATTTGAAGAAGCTTAAATATCTTGCGTAATGGACTGGTGTAGAACGCTAACATCAATCCCTCTAGTCTCGTGGGCAGCCGCAGCTATATGTACCCTACCGCTGCTAAGAATATACTCATGTTGTGCTGTGTGTACGTGCGAACGTATGGTGGTATTCCAGTGTATATTTGAAGTTGAAGACTAAGTAAAAAAGGAATCTACCAGATCATGCATAACAATAAGTACTCATGAAAAGGATGACTTATGAGTAGGTAGTCTCGTGAGAAGGCGCACTCATGAGTAGGTAGTCTCATGAGAAGGCACGAGATAACAACGACCAGGCTTGTGCCGTTCCCCACTTGAGCAATATAAGCATAAGCACCTCCTCCGCAATACAAAAAATGCCAGGGGGCTAAAAGAAACAATAATGTCCTCGTTATTTATCATTTCTCCTTAAGTCCTTATAATGATCCTATTATTACTTTTAAAGGCCTTAATTAATTCTGAGTAATTGAATTTTAATACCGGTTTTCATTCGTTATTACGAGCGGTAAAGCCCTTTTATCTAAAAACATATCTAACATAATCCCCTTTACGATGACATCAATCTACTTATTTAGTTAATATATGTTTCACTTTTTAGTTTTCGACATCTGATTCGTTGTCCTTGTATTAAGTTAGCTTAAGCGGTGTCATAATTTTGTTTAATAGGTCGTTTACTAGGTTTCAATAGGGTAACAAATAATTATTGCTAATAGTTGAGTAGATTCATAAGTTTAGTGGAAAGTTTAACATTAAAGTTCAATTATTACTCTTTTTTATAATTATATAATACCTTATATGTAGTAGTGATAATTTTCCATTTTTGTGTAGTAGTTAATATGCTTTTTTGAACTTTAATTATATTTTATCGCTTATAACAAACTTATGCTAACGATAATTTTGATCGTATTGTCTTTTTGTATTAATAGTTACAACATCTTTCGTTAATTATGCGTTTCGTCGTAAATATTCCTGTATAAAGCGAATTTCTATTTGTTAGCGAGATCAAATTATTGTAAAAATATCGACTAATATCGTAAGCTTAAATCCAAATAAATACTTATATGGGCTGGTTTTCAAGGTAAGTAAGTAAGCATTATGAAGGTTTTATTGTAAAGATAGTATAATATTAACCTAATATTGTTTAGGATGTTTTACGACAAAGTAACGTAACGTTAATTTAACTAACTAATTTTTTTGTTTGCTTTTCCGTTTGTAAATTATTGGCTTTCGTTATTATTAAGAGTGTTTTCAATCCTTTTTATAGTATTTTCCTAATAGCTGATACGAAGTTGATATTTTTATTCGAAATGATTTATTGTTGATAAGACCAATCATATAGTAGAAATTGTCGAATTAAAATAGCTGTTTAATTTTCGGACGAATACGTCGTATAACCAGGAATTAGAAGCGTTTATTTGAACGTTTTGTATGTAATGGTTATTATAGTATCGAAGGACTTTTTACCAGGAAACATCCAAGGTATACCTTTAAAAGGCATTGTTGATAATACGACTATAAAGTCTATGAAAATCGTATATATTGGTTTTTTAGGTGTTTAAATAGGTTTAAACCGACTAAAAGGTTTTTAATCATCGTTACGCAATTTTTGGCAATATATGTAATTTTAAATACATATTTTTATAAGCTTATGTTTCCAATCAAAATATACTTCGATTGAAGTAGCTATTTTTTTTAAGTTAGAAATGGTGTTTTTCATCGTGTACATCGACAAAAAGCTTTATACAAATGTTATGGGAACTAAAAGCCTTGTACAACCGTTTTCGTTACAATTATACAATGAGCCATTAACTAATCGAAATAGGTGTTTAAACTTGGAAATATTAAAAGACATGTACTTTTCTTTTTCGTTATTTACGAGATTTGGTAGTATTCCACGTTACATAACATTCTTATAAAAACCAGTTTAAAAGAGAAGTCTTATATCGTCGGATATTTACGCGTTAGCGAGGTATATTATCTGACCTTAATTTACTGTTAGTAAATTATGAAAAATTTAATTTAATGCCAGTATATTAGTTTTTTAACGTTATTGGTTTTTGTTAAAAGGCAAACGACTAAAGGTATCTGATACCAAATTAAGGCGTCCTAATATGTAAACCATATTTGATAAGTATAAATTCAAGTAAATCAACGCGTTAAACAGTAGTTGATTTGCCTTATCCGTAAATGTCGTATTTAACGACGTTGAATTTATAATACTTCGAGTAACTTTAAAATCTATAAAAATAATAGTTGATAAAAGATTAATGATTAAAGTTTCTTATGAGCGTTTATATAACTACATAAAATATGTAACCTTATATTTTGAAAGACCATAGTTGTGTTTAGCTCGAATTGATCGAATATTTAAAAATATTATTAGTTTTATAACAGTCATTGGAATAGATTGGTTTCGTTATTGAAAATAGCCTGTTTTCAGTTAAAAAATAACAACACCGAATCCGTGTTCAAAACACCCGTTAATTTAAAGAAAAAGTAAAGTTATTAAATTTAGGTAATACAACTTAATTTGTTTATATAAATAAGTTTTTATAGATTTGAAAAAATGTTGTTATTTAGTTGTAGGCTGGATAAAATTAAATTGTGTATAATATAGTTTCTTTCTTTGGTTACCAATTTCGAGTCATTTTTGTTTTCTTCTTTATGTTAATAAGTTCCTTTTGAGTTCTTGAAGTGAGTTTGAGAATTAGGTGTAATAGGGTATTATTATCCTCAGAAACCATGTTATCTTTAGGTATATTTCGAAGGCTTTTAAGTTACGAGGAAAGGAAATATTCCGAAAACCTTAAGTTTTCTTTTCAATGGTTAAAAACTAGAAAGCGTTTACATACAATCTTAAAAGTTTTACTAATTAAAATCCGATAAAGTATTTATCTAACTATAAAGAGACGCTTTTATTAGCAAAATGCTGAAATACAGATTTGAAATAAGTAAGGAGTTTTTTAAATGTATTGGAAAAAATACCAATGTTGTTGATGAAAACGCGACAAAAAAAGCCAAAATTCCTTTAATATTCGATTTATAAAACGTTAAGCGTGGAAAGGCGAATTGCGAAAACCTATAAAAGTAACATTGATTTGTTCAATTTTGAGAAAGTTAACAAATGTAAATCGGTCGCGAAAATCTGGATATATTAGAAGTTGAAATAAGGAATTGGTAATATTTAGAATGGTAATATATTTTTTTGTCTCGAATCAATTCAATTACGTCCTTTTGTAAAGGTAATATATCGGAGTTTTTAATAGCCTTTTTTCTAAGTGGTCGTAAATTTAACATTACTTGACCTTCGTTTACTTTGTATATAATTTTCCATATTAAGATTACTGGTGACGTAAATAGTAAGATGTTGTTAGAGAACTTTATGCGTTATTTTTCTTAAAGAATATCGAACCATGAATTGAGGAGTTCTTCGTTTCTTTTCGATACCAGATTAAGGTAACGCATAAGTTTGGTATATTACTAACTGTTACTTAATAAATCCTTTATTATTTGATTTATAGGTATTTTAATTGGACCGATATATTTTTATATAGTTAGGTATTGTTCGCAAATACGCTGTAATGTAATAGATTGTTTTGGGTTAGTTGTGTTGATATAAATGTCGTATATAGTTTTTACTATAGGCATATTTTCGGTTGTTTTTATACCAAGGGAGGTAATTCGGTAACGTGGTTTATTACGAAGTTTAAAGAAACCGGTTTTTTCATTAGTTAGGTTTACCACTCTTAGGATTTTAGATTCTTAAATAAAATACACTATTACGTCCAAAAGATGGGTGGTTAAATAATGCCTTACAAGGGTTATAATTAGAAAAGGTGTAATCGCGAGCGTAACAGCAGCACAGAGAGTTAGAGAATCCAATTTAAATTCGGTATTAATTGCCATAATAGGAGTAGATTTATCGAAGGTTTTAATAAGAAAAAAAAGAAAATTAATAGTTACTAACAGCTATTTCGGTAACTTTTATTATTATAAATGACACTTTACCAATACCCGTAACCTATAAAAAGTCTTATGTAACTTCCGTTTACTCCGCTTAAAAGTAAGTATTGATTTCGTATTTTTCGATAGTATTTAAACGAGTACACTTGGCGAGGTGTACTACCTTGAAGGTGAGATTGTAAATTTATATTATATGAGGATTAGTAACGTTAATTAAAGCCTTGAAAATATATGGATACTGAGTTGTAAATATAAAAGATCTGATTTTAAGAAGAATAGTATATTATATTTCAATGAATATTATTTATTCATGTTAAATAACGACCTTAAGGTTAAAAGTAACCTTACGAATCATAGGTTGCGTAGCTACTTTATATATTAAAAACGGAATTTCGAAGTGACTATTTTTAAAAAAAACCAAATATTTCGGTATTAACATATTTGTACCACGAGGTTTTATCTAATAGTTTGTTGATAAAACGCTCGTATTTAAACGATCTATAAACCAAGTTTTATTTGTTTACTGTAATAAGGTAGAAATATAGTTAAACTTATACTAGGGGGCATAAAATGTCTAACGTACCTTAGTAATAAGGAGAATAAGAGGACCTATTACTTTACTAATAGTTTTGCGTTTAACTATAGGTATATTCATCGTCATATAATCGGGAAAGTTCGTATTAAGCTAGAATTTTAATACGAGATCTTCATTAACGCACCTATCGAAACAAAGTGTATGATTTTTGCTTATAGAGCTTGTTCGTACGGTAATTTATAGGTAGCGATAGCTAATTATAACGAGTACCACCTTTTCGTCAATAGGCTTAGCTATAAGAATGTTAATATTATTCGTGTTATTTACGATATTATTTAGGCTAATTACCGGTTATATATGGTTGAACTATCGTATAAACTGTTTCACGTCGTTTAAAAAAGCCTATTTCTTGGGGTATTAGCCTTTAAATACTTAAATAAAGTATTACACCAGTCGTAATTCATATTATAATATATACAAGAATAACGACTCTTAACCATCAAGCTATCGAATCGTCTTATAACGGCGTTATACTCTGCACGTTTCGCAGCATTACGTTTTTTAAATTTGTAGCATAAATTTATTACGATTTTTATTACTTTAATGTTACTAACAGATCCCACTACCGAGAATGTCTTTCCTAACTCCATTGTAATAAGATGTAAAAGTAAAGAAATAGGCTAAAGAGGCGTAATAACGTAAGTTCTCAGGCGAAGATATTGTAGGTAAAGGTAAACGCGTAGTTGAAAGTGGGGTTTTTGGCGGAAGTAAAGGGAAAGTGACAGTTAACTTTAGCGTAAAAGGTACATGTTTTTTCGCACGAGTTTATTGGCGCGTACGACGAAAGGTTTAGGGCTTATTAGGTAGTATAATGCCTAACTCTTATAACTTTAGCTAACTTATATATCGAAATTAAGGATTCGTATATTAAGCTTATATAAATTAAGGTAAAACTAGAGGAAAAGAAAGATAGGGAAGGTTGTTATTTTTTAGTGGAAGAGCTGTATGGTTGCAGGTCTACGTTGGTAATCTTTTTCAATTACTTTACAGCAATTAATTAGTCTAGTGTTAAACAAAATCTCAGCTAATAACTACCATGTATTGTATTATGTGTACGTGCGAACGTATGGTGATATTCCGGTCTATATTTTAAGTTGAAGATTAAGTTAAAGAAGAATTTACCAAAGCATGCATAACAATAAATACTCATTAGAAGGATGATTCATGAGTAGGCAGTCTCGTGAGAAGGTGCACTCATGGTAGGTAGTCTCGTGAGATGGCACGAGACAATAACGACTAGGCTTGTACCGCTCACTGCTCGAGTAGTACAAGCATAAGCACCCCCTCCGCAATACAACAACTCCGAGATTTCACTTAAAGGCGTTAGGTTGCCTAATAGATTATTAGATTTCTCATTACCATCGCTTAAAGAAGTTTAACTTAGCTAAAGGTGAAGGGGGGGTCATCTAGAGCGTGTATAAGGGCGTTAATATTCTTTAACACCTTTTCCTTTGTATTAAAGGTCTTAAAGATTAGGGTTTTAAGGGTTTTTTTTTATTAATCTAGTTTAATGAAGGTTTTAGCCAGTCCTAGTGACATTTTCTCTAGAATATAGATGCTATAGTGAGTGACCCCCTATTTTAGCTTACTCTTAATCGTACGTTGGATTAGCTTCTACATGTTAGAGGTTTAGTGGTTAAAGAATTTACGGAAATCTTAAAAGGCGCGGGTGTTATAGCTGTAGTCTTCGCCAGAGTCCGCGTAGAGAATGTACTGGCTGATGTACTTGTTTATGTGAGCTTTAGTTGAGGTTTCGTTAATATCTGTAATCCAAAATTATTCGTTGTAATGGTTGATAAAAATGGCTTCGAGAGCTTCGACTTTTTTGATTTATTTTTAACTTGGATCCGTTGTAAAGTTCTGGCTTATATGAAGTGTGTAGGACCTGTAGGGAGTATAAGGCGAGGGACTTGGTAATCTTTAGGCGAGGGGACTTGGTGTTTTGGTGTAAAGTCGCGTGTAAATTTGGCGACTTGGCGTTGGGTCGTACGGCATGGCGTTCTTAGCGTGATTTGGTGTTTTGGCTTAGAGCAGCGATCTTAAAGATTAAGTAAGCGTAAGGGAGGTGAAAAAATAAAATAGGGGTTAAGATTTTAGGTAAAGGGTAAAGATAAAGGTTGATTGTTGTTATAATGTGATTTGGCGCAAAGACTTCATTGTTTTTCATATAGTAGTAGTACCCGAAGTAGTATTAACTTAGCCGTTTACCAACTTGCTAAACTTTAACATTTCTAATAGTCAATTTAAACGTTTTCAAAAAATAATTGTAAAACTTTTTGGTGTTTCCGATAGCGGTACCATTGCTACCTCTATGCTGTCATGAAAACCGACGTAGCTTATAAATCCTTTTTACTTAATACCGTTAAAACCGGCGCAGTAGTAGATCCCCTTCACAAGAATCTTTCCTTTACCTTGGTCTTTTACAAAGCGTAACCGGAAAGTAGCTTCTTATTTTACTTAGCTTATCGGTGCTTAACCTAGTAAGGACTGGTTAGGGTTGATAGGTCTTTAGACGTTGCAACGTTGTCGATTGGATTGGTCGAAATAACAGTAGTATTGCGTGGTTAATTGGTGAATGTATTTCTCTAGGTTTCGCAGACTGTTAACCGGTCTGCACAGTAATTTGTATGGCTAATTGCTTGGCCCATGCCCCAGTGTGAAGTGTGGTATACTGTACTCGACTTACACCCAGTACAGTAACCCCGAACAAAACAATACACTCAAATTACAGTCATTATAGTCAATTTTACGTACAGTAAAGTTGACTTACTGCACTGCAAATACTATTACACCAACAGTTCAACTTATATTTTACAAACAGAATATAATACAATAAAAGACAATTATAACCAATAAAATATGGGAAATCATATTAAAGTGTATATTTAACTCAATGATTCATAAATTGATGATTGGCGAAGTCATAATGGGAAAAATATATGTTAGGGAAGCCGTATTATGAGAATATATTCGATTAGGTATTAAGAATGTTAAAGAATTTGAATACACCGTATAATGCACAGGTACTATCTTTAAAGTCTGTTTTAATATAATCCGGTCTATTTCTACGACCGTAATAACGTATACGCCAAATCTCGTGGGTATATTTTTTGAATTTAACGATATTCGTAGTTTTAACGATCCAAAACTTCCAACTACATACTATATTTATCGTGAGTACGGCAGACCCAAATTATTTGGACTTGTTCAATGATTAATAAAATGAAAATCAAACGAGAAGCGGATGAAGCAGATATTGAATATACTTGGTTTAATCGGATATAGTAATCGTAAATTTCCTCCTCGAAGAGATAATAAAAAGTATTGTATTTACGATAAATTAGCAAAGTTGTTTTATAGACGTATGGCTGCTAGGTATTATGAAGGGAAAATAATAAAGTACATTTAATACTAAATTACTTTTAAAAATATTTACTTCAAAAGCATCGCAAATTACAAGCCCATAGATACTTTAAACAAGGAAAATAAAAGGCTGAAACAAATTATATAATACGAAAAGAATAACTTCTATAAAACTAGATAATCAACTAATTATATCTTTTTATATTTCCCGATGAGTAAATATTCATATTATTATTGAAAAAAAGAATATCCCAATACCCCGTATTTTTTAAGTTTTGCAATAGTTATTCACAACATACATTTTAAAAAGTCATGCTTGATACAAAGTCAATAACATAACTTATAGGAACATACTCGTAATATATTTTGTTACGAATAGATAATCTTATAATATTAAACTTCACTATTAAAATGCCGGTGAAGCTAATGTTATTATTTTTTCGTATATAAAACTATTTTTACTTGGTGTAAAGATTATATTTATAGTCTTTAAACCTATTGTCTTCAATATTATATTTGACTTACTCCGTTTCTTCTGCGTTTAGAAAATATAAAAGATCCGTCAACGTTGACATGAATATTGATAAGTTAGTTAAGGATGGCCAAAAGATTTCCTTTACTATTTAATAGGAATTGTTGATAGGACTTTAGACGTTTCAACGTTATCGATTCGAATCGTTTTAGAACTAACTGAAGTATTACCCAATCAAGTAGTGAATGGATTTTTCTTAGTTTGGTAGACTGATAGCCTGTCTGCACACTAATTTGTAGTTCTAATTGCTGGATTGGTGCCCCAAATTAAATTGAACACTCCATTTCGACAAAACTTGACTGTATTTCACTTGAATACAATTTCAACATTGAGGGCTATTTTTGGTGGTGTTAGTGCCGGTATTCATATGTTTTGTAAGAAACCTTGTTGGCTATGTAAGTCCTTCCCTATACTAAATTTACTGCTATTAATATATTAGGTTTATCCCCCCCCACTTGTAATTCTGCAAAAAAAGAAAATTGGAATATTTTCGCATTCAAATCCCTCAATATATATATAACTGTACGTTCAACTTAACTTTTCTTGTTAATTTACTCCGTATTAACAATAGCCTCGTCCCCTTAGCAGTCTTTTAGTTGGATAAAATACGCCTATCTTCCTCACCATTCGCTGTTACATCATAACTTAATAGGTAGTTCTTTAACGTAGTCTTCAATTCGTATGGTTAGCCTATTACTATTTATAAACTGTTTCAGACCACATTTTGTATAGCTTTTGTTCTAGCGTTAGCCGGGTTATTTTTGCCATCGACTTATCGAAAATCTTTAATTTACCAGTTTTTGTAGGTTTCGCGGAGAGCTATCAAGTCAATTATTAGACATTTTTGATTTGTCGTTTCTAACTTGAAAAGGTATTAAAATATGATTTTTAAATCATTATAGATAAAGACCGGAATAGGTAGAATTCTTAATTGATCAGTAATGATATTAAGTGTTTCTGTGGATATTGTTATATACCTTTATAGATTTTATAATTAGGTGCCAGTACATTATGCTATAAGTTACACTCATGTAACATGATACGATCACATATTATACTATAGGCTATACTCTTGCAGCGTATATGATAATGTGACACGCTGAAGATTACAATTGTATGCGTGCAGCGGTCTAGAAGGGGCGTTCCAGAGTGGTACGTTCTAGGTGAGGGCTTATAAGCCCTCACCTGTGGCGTGCACCTCTGAATGCTTCTTATTTGATCTACATCTTGACTTACTTTACTAATAATATCAATCATCTTTTGATTACTTTTCTACTTGCTTTGTTTCATGTAAAAAAGTACTTAGATCCTACCGTTACTGATTAGTAGCCGACTTGGTCAACTACAAATAGCATAGGAAAGAAGAGATAAACGTACGTTAAATACCTATAGTGGGATGCTGTAGCGGTCCCAACTGTTTATGCTCCAACACTTCGTTTTTATAAGAATTATACGCCGACGTATACAAAGACTGTAAATACTAAGAAACTTGAAAAAGGAAAACTTTAACACGATATTATCAACCCTTATTTGGCGCTTTATCTGCTAAAAGCTCCGTTATACCACCATCAACCCTTGTTTAGCGCTCTGACGTACCCGGACACTTCTTAGAGAGTGTCCTATCACGCACCATACTACGTAAGCCAAAACCACCAAGTTTCGGAACCTTTTATTAGGACCTACCGGATACCAGACGACGCAAGCCAAAAAAAAAAAAAAAATTACTAAGTTTCAAAACCTTTTGCTGCAACCTATCTATTTTTTTTTATTTTTTATTTTTATTTTTTTTTACGAACCACTCGCTGTAGCAAAGCTAAGATCGGTTACACACAAACAAACAACCCCATTACCTTACCAAATCGGTCATTCACCAAATAATCAAACCGATTCCCTTTGCCAAATTCGGTTATAGTATGCTAAACATGAACCAGGACCCATATACCAGATTACACACTTTGTCCTACCTACATTCCCTTTACCCTGCCTACCTTACCTTCGTTTACCTTTCTTATTCTAAGTTTATTTAAGTTTTTCTACCCGCTTGGCTAGTGTAACGCTAATAATCGTTAACAAAACCTTCCCACGTTCGCTTTGTTTTTTATTTTCGTTTTCTCTACTTATTCTAAGTTTATTTAAGTTTTCCTAACCGCTTGGCTAGTTTAGCGTTACTAAGCGCTAACAAAACCTTCCCACGTTCGCCTTGTTTTAGTTTTGTTTGCCCTATGTATTTTTTTTTATTTGAGTTCTCCTAGCCGTTTAGCTAGTTCCTAATTTGAGACGCCCGCTATGGCACTAAAACGAACAATACTATAGGAGGCCGAAGTTTCCTTCGACCTCCTAATCGATGATATGGGAATCAGAAAGACTATGATATAAGAAATCGACCTGGACCTTTAGGATAATACTATCGATTCGCCAGTTAAAGAACTAGACCCATATACAGCAAACACATGTATTTTGGCCTCTATGTTTCGCTACTGGGAGGAGCAAATCCAAGGACCTAACTTATTAGATGATTTTCATAACTATTTTTCGAATTGGACGTTGGATATGTAGCAAGCAGAAAATCACTCCATTGCCAGAGCCTTACAGATTCAATTACGAATTAGAGGCATCAATACTTCAAGAGGAATATATCGCCGTCTTAGAAAAGCTTTATTCGAAACGGCGCAACTCGTTGACGTACTAAACTGTGAGTATAAAGATTTGTACCTAATGAAATTTGTAAAGAAGTGTTATTTTAAAGGGACTGAGGCTAGAGCTGTCGCTCAAGGTGGTCGGATTCTTGTCTATAAACCTCGATGAAGAAGGAAAAGAAGAAGTCTCTACTAGAGAGCGGCTATGGAGCTAAGATGGTACAGCCCTCTCCCCAGTCATTTGACGTATCCTTAGGAAGCTTTTTCCCTGCTCTATAGCATCGCAGGAGCGTGTAGAACTACCAGAGTTGGATCCCTAGTAACATTAGCTAGGCACTAACCTGTAACATTACCCCGAAAGAAACCTCTATCGTGCCTTCCCTCGTTTTTTGTTTTACTATCATAGTGTAAGGTGTCGTAAATATAAGGAAGGTACCCGTATCTTTTAAAACAACATGGTTCCATATAAGAGGAATTAGTAAACGTTACGTAAAAGGGGCTTTAACTCTCTCGCTTTTTTATAAATAATCCCTAAAGTCTTAATTACAAAAATGAAAACATTTTTCCCCTCATCCTTTAACTTTTCCGTGTAAAGTTAATACTTATAATTACCAATATAACACTCGTTTATTTTACAATCTCAATACTCTCCTTTATTTAACAACGTTATGATAAATTCTTAATTAGCCACCGACATAAATAAGGTTATTAAAGATATGGGTTATATATTTTAAATTTATTTCGTTTTTATTAATGACCGTGGAGTTCTCTTCCCTTAGATCTATTGATAGGTACCATAGCAGAACCCGAAAATATATATATTTCGAATACGTTAATGAAATAACGTATAATCCTAGAATGTTTTACCAAAGGACTAAGGGCAAGTAGTTTAAATAGCCGCGAAAAATCTATTAACTAATAGCTAAATACTAGGGATCGACGCCGTCTCTGTTACGTTAGGGCTATTAGTCGTAATTCTAGTTGTATGTATATGACGCTAAATCTAAACTTGAATATAAATAAGGCCATTAAAAATTTATCGAAAACGAATTTAACTTTGGACTTTTAGGACCGAGGTAAATCCACGTACCCTATAAGCCGCTTCCAAAGTGCTAACGAGCGGTTAAAAAGCGTATAAACTTAGGTAATCGCCACCGAAAAGGCTATAAAAGTCCATCGCGCTACGCAAAGCAAGGTAGATACCCGAAGCGAGGGGGGCTTTGTCCCCGCCACTTTTGTACAATCTGGAGGCCTACGGGCCGTGTAATTTATAAATGAGAAACGTAATACCGAGGTAAGTTTTTTATAATTAGGTAAAAACGTAAAGGGGGGCGCGGCTAACGAATAGCTATGGAGCGTTATTAGAAGTAACACAAAAGTTTATTAAATTTTCGAAACATATTAATATTAATCTAGGTCGTATAAACCTTGAGCTAAGCCAACTTATTAAAAAAGGTAAAAAAAATACTAGGTAAGGATTCGGATCAAAATTTCAAAAATATATTTAAATAAAGGTCAGATTATAATCGGACGTTTTTCGTTTTTATCAATATTAATACGTTTATCTAATATCCGTTTATTAGTAGCTTATACATCATTTCGTTTGGTAAAATAAAGTGTAAAATTATACCCGCCTACAGGCTGAGCGTAAAAGCCTATCGTTATATTTAATAAGTCTGCGACGTTATTTAAAAGTGTCGAGTATTGCGATATTGAAAAAGTTTGGAGGCGGTTTTTACATTAAGTATATATAATTTACCTATTTAACTAAAACTTATCGTTTCGATTAGTAATAAATTCTGATACAGTTGACTTAGAGTTTATTAAAGGCCCATAATATACTTTCGAATTAATATTTCGTTTCCCCCTTATTATCGTCGGTTTTAATAATTATAACTTACGGTTAAAAGTCATGAGTTCGCTAGTTTGGAAGCGGGTCTGAAGCGGTTCGAACTAGTGAATCTATATGAAATCGAATATATTTCCCGCCTAGTACATTGAATTCAATAACGTAAAAGTAGATTATACGCGTTACCTGGTACTTATCGTAAAGCTAATTTAACTTTTTAAAGAATTAATTTAACTTATAGTTTTTAAAAAGAAGTTAAATATCATCGTCAACTTGAAAACGGTTTCAAAGGAAACACCGCTTATTAACGGCTTTTTTATACGTTATTATATAATCTTTATTACAGCTTATACGAATTCTGTAACTTCGCAAATCCTTAAAATAAAGTCTTTAACCTTTATATACAATATCGTTATCGAAACAAGAAAATGTTATACCGGTTAAATAAGATTAACATAATAACTATAGGTTATAAAAAACGGATAAATACCGATAGTTATCGTATATTTATTGTTTAATACCAATTAATAACCGGGAAATAAATGGTTTTGATAGAGTTATATATAAACGACAAAGAAACGTAAATATGTAAGGACTTCCTAATTTACGAATTCGGTTACGTTGTTAATGTCGGGGTGAAAGGCGATATTTAGGCGTTGTTTTACCTTAGTTAAGTCGTAAAATCGTTTTTAAAATTTATTGGTCTAATTCGAACTACGGTCGCTAATAAACTTACGCAAAAAAAGATATAATCTCCAATAATAATTTAAAAACCCTTTCGGATAAACCTCGGCATTCATAATGATTATATAGTTGAGGATAACGACTTTACTTAAGCGGTTTGTAATAACTATAAGGTAATATAGATTACCTTTATGTTTTTAAGGTAAATGAGTTATGAAATATACGAAAAGCTTGTTTTAAAATCTTTCAGAAACCGAAAAGTATTTAAATAGTCGTTTTCGATGGTTTCTCTAATAGGTTATACCGCTATAAACGTCGTAGTTACGGTAAAAATAAAGGGCCGTATGATATAAGCTTAGCTAAAAATACGTTTTGAAAAGGATAACGATAGTAACATCGCGACTGAGGAAGCTAGTAGGGAACAAATCGTAGGTAATTTAAATTGACGCGATAATAAACACCTCGTAAATAAATACCTTAATATGGTTTCAAAACCTTACAACGTTATCATCGTTGACACGGTATTCAGAAATTAAAACATTTAATATATAGTCGTCGTCAATACGAATATCCGTTAAAAAATGTCGATCACCTATACGTACCTCACGTATTGAACGGGGGTAAGCGGTGTAACGTATAATAATGATATTTTAATAACTTGAGAGGTCGACGTTAATGAAAAGTTTACGGTTTTTTAAAATTGATTCGTCGGCAACGGTTAATCTAGAACAGTACGTATGCGAAAGCGACTTTAAAATAAATTATTTAGGACTTAATAATTAAAGTTTCCGTCCTAAGTAACTTAAGTCTGAAAATCCCTAAAAAATATCTTAATTTAGTCGTAATAATACGTCAGGTCACACGTAATCCGTTATTTTACTATATACCAATCGCAAGCGAAATTACTAAAAAGGTTTCAATTAACGAACTTATCGTTCAGAAAACCGTCGTATCGTTATAAACTATTCAAAGTTCTTATAGTCCGTTAGAATAATAAACGTGCGCGCCATACCTTAGATCTTCGCATTCCATATTTCTAAGTAACTTATAATTCCTAATAACTCCTTATCGTAAATTTCGTAATTGTATTTGGTGAGAGACAAACACCGTGAATAATATGTTATTAAACGTATGCTACTATAATCGTCGCGTTTAAAAAAGCAGCTTCTTAGGGCATAACCAGAACAATCGTTTTCGAAAAAGGTATCCCGGTCGGGATTCTATTAAGCGAATACGGATTCAAAAAGAAAGTAAAACTTAAGTCGCTTAAAAGGATTTATTTTTTGGGGTTTTAATGAAATAAAGTACTTTTAACGGTTATTCGTAATAATAATCAGATAATAGTCGAGTAATCGCGGATAAAATAACGATAAAAAATTTATAAACCCTAAAAAGGCTTATACTCCTAAAACCGTCGTAAAAGCCGCTTAATTCTGGATAACGCGTAACTTTTTAAAATTTATATAAAAGTAGACGCCAAATTTAATAAAGAACACCAAATATTTAGCTTTTTAAACACAGAACATATATTTAAAAATATTTAGGTTAAGTTTCACTGCACTTAATACGTTAAAGATTGATTGAATTTTAATTATATAATCGTCGAAGGCGCCGTAAAAGTAAATAAAACCGTTGTCCAGGTATAAAAGACGAAAAATATTAAGAAAATGACGGAACGAATTATTAATATACCGTTAAAAGACAATAAGAGTGTTAAAAAGATCTAAGAAAATAACGAGTTACTTAAAAAATCCTAAATGTATACAAAATATAATTTTTCTTTTGTTTTTGTCCTTAATACGAAATTTATAGAAAGTAAATTTAATATTTAACTTAGTAAATCACTTATCTTAAGAAATATTCATAAACGTCGTTTTAATAAAAAGAAATAGGTAATGATTTACTTTTATAATAATAATAGGCCGGTGATAAATGATATAAAATTGTAACCTTTTCCCGGATTTTTTTAACGAAAAGAACCGAGGCGTTCTTTAAAGGGCTATTTATTCGAATATAACTTTAATTAAATAGTTGGTTAACATCTTATATAGTATAAGGAGTTCTTTACGCGATATTCTGTATAAAGAGCCTTATAATACTTTTAAAAGTTAGCCCTAGTTATCTATATAAAAAGTGATTTCGTAATCCATTTTAAAACAGTAAAACGGTAATTTATTGTCAAAAGCTTTATTGAATGGGGGTTCGAATTCTCTAAGACTAATAGAAAGTTTATATTAAATGAAGATAAGTAATTTCAGGGCGAATATTTTATTAATATTTTTAAAGGGAACGGCGGTGGGTTGCGTAATAACGGTTCAGTTCTTACGAACCTGTCGTAAAATAACGTGGAATATAACGGCACTAGCCCCTTTTAATACTTTCCAAATAAAATTCAACCTTCGTTTTCAAATACGGTTGTTACCGGTTCGCCTTAAAAGTAATATAAATTTCGTAACGTTGTAAGTAACTTATCAATATCTTATTCAAGATTTATTTAAAATAACGTCGTATCATAAAAAAAAATTGATTATATAAATTTATATCCGGTAACTATATTTTTTTAAGTCGACGTTTCAAAAAGCTATAAAGGAAATAAGTCGTAATATAAAACCGTGCTTATAAAACGTAGCTTCGTAGATTTATTGTAGGGGAATCGGATAACGCGGTAACTTTAAACGGTTAGTAAATTATTCACTCGCGACTTTATAATATTTATAATTTATATTTACTAAAACTTCAATGGAACTAAGAAAACTACAAAGTAAATTTACTATAAATGAAAAGTTTTTTCAAAGTTAAAGCGAAACTGTTAAGTCGAATTAAAGTTTTATTAACTCCTATAAGCAATTATATACAAAAGTTACGCTTTTCCGTTTTCGAAGTCGATAAGGTTTTCAGCTGAAGTAAAATAAATTTTTATAACAGCTTTATCTTTAAAGCTTCTCGAGCGTTAAGTCGGGTCTTATAAACAGATACGGATCCGATAACCGTCCCTTTCGTAACGTAAGTATAACCCGAGGTCTTTATAACGGAAAAGTTTCGCATAGTTAACTCAGGCGGCGCGCCGCTTAAAAACGACTTGAAAAGTGTTTACGCCGGTTATAATGATATCGCCCTAACTATCTCGAACGGGCGTATTACCGCCATTATTCCTACCGCGAAAAACGCCTTCAAAAATGATAATACTAATACCTTCGTAACGAGTACGGAGATTATAAAGGCGTCCGTTGATAAATTGAGTATATGCGACCTATTTATTATAATTCGCTGGTATATCGAAGGGAAGTAACGTATTAGTAGGTATATTATTAATAACTCCTTTTAAAATGGCAATTTTTGCGATGGATTCCTAAGCTATATTGTTGGCTTTCGCAAATAAGGCTTTCTAAACGTTGAAAAAAACGTAAAATCTTTTATAAACTTTTTACTTTATATTCGTTAGCCGAACGATAACTATTTTAACCGAGTTAAAATAGTAATAGTAAGCGTGAAGTATAGTTATAAAGGCGTTAAAGTTGTTAATGCTGCCGTTATCTCCGCGAAAGTAATAGCTTTTTATAACTATTTTCGTAAGCTTTTTTAAATATTGAAAGATAACGTAAAAATAATTTTCTTTTGTACTAATAAACCCTTGGTTCCGGAGTAATTTACGTATTATCGTACTCTTTTATACCGTAAATCGTAATTTAATATCCGAAAATTTAACCGGTTAATTAAAGGATTAATGTTTAAGTCGTTAACGCTCGTTAAAAGAGGCGTTAATATCGTAGTCGAAGATAAAAAAGTCTTCGTTATTTGGAAAGTTAACTCGATCCTTAATAAGGAGCAGTATAATAGCGGTGTCTTTCGTAACGTACATAAGGGAAACCTTTTAAAAGTGAAGTTAATCAAAAGACGTAAATGAGCCGGTAACTTCGAGTTATCGGATTATATTTGTTAAAATGTTTAAAGTATCAGTATTTCGTAGTTTTGAGTATAAAGCGTACTTTTAAACGGCTTAATCCTGCTCGATAAGTTTTGTAAGTACGGCGTCGGTAAAACATTCGTATTAAATTATAAGGTAATCGTATTAGGCCTTTAAGATGCTTTAAAGCTTTTCCCTAACGCGTGCGTTAAGTAATTACTTTAAGGCTTAAGGTTCTATATTCGGTAGGTCGGAGGATAAAAATATAATCCTAAGCTATAGCCGCTAAGAAATGGTTAAGACATCGTCGGAAAAAAAAAATTATATGTAAAGGGACTAAGGCCGAAGCTATCGTTTAAGGTGCTCGGATTCATATTTATAAACTTCAGTAAAAAAGGAGGAGAAAAAGTCCCTGTTAGGGAGCGGCTATAAAGCTAAGATGGTACAGCCCTCTTCCTAGTTATGTAACGTGTTCTTAGGCAGCTCTCTCTCTGCTCTAGAGTATCATAAGAGCGTATAGAACTACCAGGGTTGGATCACTGGTAACATTAGACAGGCACTAGCCTGTAACAGTTACCTTACGGAACAAAAAAATATATTATTAAAACGACATGAACGAGGCGTAAAAAGACCTAATGTTATACCTACACCTAAGACCAAGAGTAGGGACCAAGAGGAAGAAAAAGGAAAAGAACTGCCATAAGGAGGGCTGCAAAAGGAAAAGAAGGAAGGCCCAAATACACAGTTTGTGCCGCAAGAATGGCTACAAGAGAAGGAAAGCTTATGTGTGCAACTCAAACCACACCTTCAAAAAAAAGGAAGGGAAGGAAAAGATTTCCCCCATACGCTTTCAAGAGAAAGAAGGGCTGGCTACATATTCCTGGACACGACCTCAAGAGAAAGAGGAGCTAGGTACGCAATCCGAGCCTCAAAAAGAAAGAGAGCTGCGAAAGGAGAAGGAAGGGCTGGCTACGTATTCTTGGCCACGACCTCAAAAGAAGGAGGGGCCTGATACGTAACCCAGACCATACCCTCAAGAAAAAGAGGGGTCAGGTACGCAATTCAAGCCATAGCCTTAAGACAAAAAAGGGATGCGAAAGGAAAAGAAGGAAGACCTAGATATACAGTCTAGGCCGCAGCCGCAAGGAGGAAAAGAAAAAGGGCTACAGGAGGAGGAATGACCAAATGCTTTATACGTAACTAGGCCCATATAAGAAAACAAAAGCGCTCCTGTTACCATGAAATCAAGCCAACTATCTATAGAAACAAGTTACCTAAAGCAGTATATCAACACTGCTTTCACCTACGTAAAACACCCTGAATTACGTATTCAGAATATGTACGTTGTTTTTAACGCTTGCTATGATTATTGACGTTACGAGGAAGGTTATATAACCTAATCCATAATATTACTACTTTACTATAAGCAAAAAAAACGAAGTAAAAAAGAAAAAAAAAAGTTTTGCCTAAAATAATGGCATATACTACTGTTACTACTAGATACGGAATATCACCCACTGTCACTATCAACTAAGAATATCGCTACTATAAAACTAATATAGACCGCATCACTTATACTATTACTACTGGATTACGGATACGAACTAAAGTTATGCTGTCATTATTAAATACAGAACGTATAAAAAAAGAAGAAAAGATTGCCTATGTGGATATTATTATATACTTTTATAAATAGTATATTGAGGTTGCAGTACATTACTCTGTAAGGTACACTCCTGTAATATGACACGATAACGTGTTATGCTGCAGGCTATACTCTTGCAGCGTATATGATAATGTGATATGCTGAAGATTATAATCTTATGCGTGGAGCGATCTAGAAGGAGCGTTCCAGAGTGGTACGTTCTAGGTGAGGGCTTATAAGCCCTCACCTGTGGCGTCCATCTCTGGATGCTTCTTCTTTGATCTACATCTTGACTTACTTTACTACAATACCAATTATCATTTGATTACTCTTCTACTTGCTTTGTTTCACGTGAACAAGTACTTAGACTCACCGACAGTTTTCGATATAGGTATACCTATATGAGAGCTAGTAATTCTGTTAAGATGTCATTGAATAGATACTCTCTATGCAACTCTTTAATACTTAATTGAGGTTAAGTAGATCAAGTTACCAACAATAGCGAATTGGCCTTTTGTAATTTATTTTTGTTGACTATTATCATAAGGAACACTATATATAACGATAAATAAATATTGTCAATAATGGTGCCGTAAGTGAAGATGATTAACTTTGCTTTCGATACGTTTATGAGGATAATAACGATCCTTCGATCGAAATTATCTATCTATTAATCTAATCGCTTATTCAATTGATCTTAGTCTTTTTTAGTCGGTCTTTGAGTTTTTATCATAACTGATAAGTCGTACGATGCTTTCGATTGAAATAGGATCGCGAAATAACTTTCAGAGGCACTTTGTTCCAAATACTTTTGAGACCTTGCGATGTCAGTTTTGTCAATCTTGGCTAGGCTAGTAGTTGGACACTTTTGAAGGAAACCATTACGTTAAAGTTCTCATCCGTTTTCATAATCAATAGGAATGGGTTATAGATTGAGGATTTAATATCCATTCTACATTTGAAGTGCGTTTAGTAGGTTCAAAACTAATAGATACATGCTTTAACAAAGTGTTTATCCGTTTTCGTAACCAATAGGTATGGGTTGTAGGTTGAGGATTACATATTTAATATGAATTTAAAGTGCGACTGATAGGTTAAAAACTAATGGATACATGATTTGGCTAGTTTGTATCATTATTTGACGCATCAAATGACCTTTCTTGTCGTGTACTTGTTACAGAATTCTTGAGGTAACTTTAGTGAGATTATCATTTTCAGATTTATCGTTCACTACGTGTCTGTTTTTTGAGTTATACCATGGCTATTAAAGAGGAATCTTCCATTATTATTTTTTACCAAACCTATGACTACTACAATTATCGGATATGGTTCAATCTTCTGAATCGTTGGCGATTGCGTAAGAATTCAAGTTTTGTTTTTATTATCGTATTTTCTAGCGATTATACATAAATTTTCATATGGCTTATCTATGGTTTTGCTTTTACTTCATGAATAATCCTCTATTCAAAAATCCTAAAATAAAGGTCTTAGAGGTCAATGTGAAGTTTCAATATGAATTGTGTAACATCTGGTTTCAAATGGCTATGAATTTAGATCTTATTGTTTTTATCAAAGGATTTACCTATGGCTATGATAATTCTTTATGTACGAAGCTTAACAACTCAATTATATTTTTAATTTTCTCTTCGTTAATCTACACATTTGTATGGATACGTTCTGGTTTGTATTTTACCTCCTTATTTTTGTTATTTATACTTTTTCATAGTTTTCCTTATTCCCATAGCTTTATCTTCTTGTCTATCAAGAAAAGGAAAAGATTATATTGGTTTATTTTTTTATTTTTAGGATTTTGATATAAATTCGCCTTAAAATAATTTATGCACATTCTATACTTAGTATCAAGTAAAGTATGTAGTTGGTACAGTACATTACCAAAGATGTGGAATAATCCGGAGATGAAGATTTTAACCAGAGCACTATTAAAAACAATAGTGAGAGGATATGAGAATCAGGATGGTAATGATGGAAATTTTAGCTATACCCTGGTATTTACTAGCACGGGGTCTCGATTATGATGATCGAAATATATAAGGATTCACATAATTTTATATCATGAAGTTCTCTATATAGATTCTAAGCATTTAGGTATTCTTGAATTTAAAAGTCTATTCAATATCTGCTTATATATTAACTTCAACAGATATATTAGTTATGGGATATGGGGAGTATTAATGAATGAAGGACTCCAATAACAAGATTTATTGAAAAGGCGATAATGATGAATTCCAAAAATATCATCCAGTTATGCGTAAAATGTCGAAAATAATTTCGAAATTGAGAATGCGAAATCTTCTCAACCATTAATTAACCAGGTGGTTCATATACATTAACTATAAAACATATATTACGATTGAAGTAATTACACTGAACTATTTTATCATTAAAACCGATAATATGAAATATTTATTAAACATGATACCAACTACAAATGTAGGAAATTATTAAGCGGAATATTACCTACAACGCTATCTACTAATATGAATGGAAATTTACCATCGGGAATTAACCATAAAAACGTACAAAAAAGAAAGAAAAGTTTGACTTACTTCAACATATACCTTTAATTATTGAAACCATAATTTCGAAAAAAGTAAAATCTAATATTATGCAATTATCAAAAGGATATCTACCTTGCCTTACATTCTTAAAATATATAGAAAATTTCAAATTATTGTAATGTTTTCCTTTGAAATGCTGTGCTCAATTCAGTGCGGGGCATGGAATAAGTAGTTACTCGTATAAACTAATATGAAGACCAGCTAGCAGTACGTTAAACTAAAAACCATACTACCAATTTCAATGCAACACCAGTTAATTCAACCAGTGATTCAAATCTACTATGTTGTAAAGCTAAAGAAATACCAATAATGATTAATATTAATTAGTTTAAGTATAAATAATCTATATAAAAGAATAAGTTACTTTTTAGTAACGTTTTATAATTTCGTAAGGTAAAGGGAGGATCTTAACGAAGCGACAACATTCAATTCCTTTTTTTTTTTTTTTTGCCGTAACAAGTAAAAAGAGCAATTAAGTTATATTGGTCTCTATGGTGATGCAAAAATAGTGATAGTATCGCTAAATTAACGGAACGTTTTTATTATATCAGTTTCGAAAATCAAGCTTTAATATTGATAGCTTAAAGTTCTAAGTTAAAAGATCATTACTAAGTTGTGAATATATATAATTTTAATGAACATGAAAGTTGAGATGTTTCAAAACCATTGAATCTTAAACCTTCCTAGCAGTAAATAACTATGATTTTATCACCTTCCGTATATCTTTCTCATTACTTCGAAATCTCCAATTTAACACGTATATACGTAATTATGAACATAGTTACCCATTAGCCATAGATTTATATCGTTATCGACTAGATTGAAATGAAGTTATTTAAACTTAGATATTGGGTTCTTTCAATACTTTGATTATTACTTGTAGTTGACAAATATTGACGAAATCCTGTCTTTAAAGTATTGGACTAGTTATATTACCTGATTTATATTAAATATAAACCATACGATTATCATTATAGCTTTAATTCTTTAAATGGCTTCATTCAATACGTTAGGGATGCTTTGTGAATATTTGGAGAAAAGCGAATGAAATGCTTAAGATAAAATTCAAACTTAATCTATATTAATATGAAATCCCATTTGAATATAAATTAGTGAATTCAAATACACTGGTGCAATGATTTCATTCGTAAGTCGCGGATGAAAATCTTTAATAAATAAGTTAACTTAAGAGATAAGATGTTGTTGGTGGTGGTACTCCTCAACTACCTTATAGACGTTCTTCAAATTTGGTCTCAAATCCTACTTAAATAAGTTTGTTAAATCCAGTTACCTAATTTCACTTGCGCGCTATTATTCTTAGTATTAATGTCGATGTTTTTATTAACCTCGATGTTACAAATACCCTTTGAATCAATTAATTTGAAAATAAAAGATTTAGAAGCATTGAATACCAGTGAAAACCTTAATATTCTCCCCCATATATTAAATATTAACGAGGTTACCAACACTAGTTCAAATATACTTGATAGTTAAATAGCGGTTTTAGCCACTAATCAACAATTGGAAAGGCTATTAACTTTCTCCCTTTAAACTATTCTAAAGGCAATGATCTTGATAATAAACCCTTAAGGTTTAAGGACCCAAATGAACCGTTCTAATAATATATGATTTTCTCCCTTGAAAAGACGGTTATAGTGAATGTAGATTATATGACGATTAACAGCTTTATCAAAATTTTTGGTAGCAAGGAAAAATATACTAGTATATTGCATAACCTACTTCACATCATGTTTCCACAATTTTTCAATATTTATCGTTATGGAGGGTCATTTTACTAAGTTCCCTACCTTTTTTCCCAATAAATGTGCCGATTCAATTCATGATCATTATATTCATTAATTGACGAATTTTGTATTGATTTTAATGATTTACGACGGTTTTGAGAATCATTCCGAATAATATCAAAATTATAATACGATGAAGTGGATTGAATTATTGGAATATAATAAAGACTTTGAAATTAAAATGAATTTTCTTGATTCAATGGGGCAGAAAATAATGTTTTGTGAAAACTTGATAGGGAACTTCAGAGTTGGAAAAGATATAATAATATAGTCAGTTCTCCAAGCTTTTATGTGATATAAAGAATTTTAATTTGACATATACTATCTTAAAGCCATCTTTAATAGATATTTCGTTATTAACGCTTCTTGTTTGCAATTTTGATAGCGGGAATTCCAAGTATTACTAATATATATATTCTACTTAATTTAAAACATATTTGAATTGAATACTGATTAAGAATTTGCGTTGATTCATTATATTAAACGTAAGTATGATATATCCAAACTGTTAGGGAAACGAAAATTCTTGGATTGAAAGCCTAAATAGTAACGATTATAAGGAGAATATCATGGTCAAAATTCTAACAATCTTCGAAAGTAGCCTTATTAGAAAAAAATTAAAAGGTGTTGGATTGATATAATAGTTTCTGGTTAACAAGTTGTATTGATATCAAATGTTTATATAAGCATGTGACATATTACACATAATACCCCATATTATTCAATTATGAAGATGTTAAACGCGTTACCAGCTATGAAGATATTTAAGCTAACGCAAATGAAAAAAACATGTGAATCTATCACTTTACAACAAAATATAATTATTAATTTAGAATTCTGGTAATAATATAAAGATTGAGATTTTTGATCGTTGGCAGGGTTAAGCCTCGTATTATCGTTTTAAAATCATAGCTTCTAACTAATGTATCTATTTACATTTCCCAATTGTTATGCAGAATAGATGTTTAAGGAATTATACCAGATATTATTGTAACGCAATATTTATCTAGAGTTTATTAGTAATACATTGTATTGCGAGGAGATACTCATATTGTTACAGATATTGATCATACGGACGCCGGTAAGTTTCGAGTAGGGTTTGGCATCAGAAAGGAACTATCTTCATCTTATTCAACTATTATGATTATAATTGATAAACTGTTTTTTCATGTTTTAGAACGACGTACTCCTTTCTTCATTTTCTTAAATGATATGTAAAAACTAGGAATTAACTTTGATATCTAAATTGGAAAAGTTGTTATAGGTGAAAATTAAAGGTTTTCATTGAATTCAAGATGGGAAATTCGGTGATTTTATATTTGAGGACCAAAGGTAACGGTACCGAGTCTAATAAAGTCAGAGTTTCGTTAATTACATCATGCATTTAATTACTTTGTAGTCAACAGGTTGTATGGAGTATTTATAGACGTCGTATATAAGGATAATAGTTTATTTTCATGAAATGTAAACGACAACCCTTGTTAATATTTCAGAATGAATTCTATATAAACCCTTAGGCTCAATTTCACGTAAAAATTCTTAAGAATTTAGTATTGAATTCTTGGTTCACGTGAGGTATTGAAACCGCAAACGTATTATTTAAATCATCAACTTAATAACGATTATTCACCGTATTTAGTTTGTTAGAACTGTTACATAGATAGAACTTGTGAAAGAATTACATATATTGTAGATGAATACGTACCTAGAATCTTCAAAATTATTATTTTATAACGTTTAAATTTATTACATTACGATGAAAACTTAAGAAAATTTTCAATCGATAGATGTTGAATGTATATAAGTGTTTGTTAAAACTTATTAAAAAATCATTAAAGATATAAAGGCAAATACGATTTTTGCGTAAGGTTTGAAATATTTTTACATAGAAAATTGGAAGTTTTACAAGTTTAAAGTTAAGATTTTACGTAATGATGAAGGGTGTCAATGATATTATTATTCTTACTAATTTAGCATAAAAACTATTGATCTTCGGCATATATTTCCTTATTACTAAAAAATCACCATTATTACCATATATCCAAAAGAGGTCAACTGTTTACGATAAACCATTGAATGAATAGAGGAAGAAATATGTAAATCGTCAGATCAACAACTACCCCAATATTACAAAAAAATTGTCGACAACAGAAATACGATTTTTACCAATACAGAGTAAAGTATTCACTAAAAGATAACCAGGTAATTTGGATGGCTCTAACATAATCTTGAACGTCGAAAATTCAAACGTAGTAATTAAAATCGTTACCGAGTTAATTATTTTTCTTGTTATATAGCATAAACCGTATAAAAAACTTTCAAAAGATAAGAACCTTAAACTTAAATTTTGTAAACCGAATGTTTTGATAAAAAAAAACCCTTACACCAACTGTTCACTTGTTAACCAGCAGACGATGTTGCCGAGGATCGTTTCAAAGGATCATATGTAACGAAAAGGAAAACAACGATGAAAATTATAAACTTAAATGGATGTATATTGTGGCTTATATAACGAAGAACTGAAGTTTCTTTACGAATTAATCTTTTAATATTATATTTAATGTATCAATAATACGTCGGGTAAGTTATATAAGAAATAAAACCGAGTTCAGATCGATGGTTCATTTACTTACGACGTGGTCTTGATTATATTACTAGTATAACTTACTGGGAAAAACGTAACGATTTAAAAATTAAGGATACTTCATAAGGTTGAAGATAAGATTATAGATTGTCTGGGGGTTCAATGAAGGTAAATAGCTTGAAGATATGGAGAAGAAGATGAAACCTCAAAACTTGATTTAATTTCTTACAATTTGAAAGATTACATAGCTTTCAATCGTTAGAAATATTATTAGTTTTTCTCTAATTATGAACTATCAGTTTACCCTTTGTAGCCTAGATATCATTTGAACGTATATTTCATTTATGACTAATCTTTGACTAATTTTAGTACTAACACTGTCTAAATAGTTTAAGGACAGAATTTGAATTAAAAAGGTTATATGTTATGTTAACTCACATGATAAATTAGCAAAGATAAACTTTTCTTGATTTCTAACGTATTGAAAATATTTCAAAATAAAGTAAAATATAAAGTCATTGATGTTTGATTCTAGTTCATGAATTACGAATGGTGTGAAATTCGGTAAAGTTGATAGATAAGTTTATAATTTTTTTTTGTATAAGGGGTTTTATAATCATATATTAGAGTATTATATAGGATCGGAGCCTTTGAAAATTTGAAATAATTAAAAGATTGATAAAAAACATGTAATTATATTTCATGGCTAGTTAATGCGTATCATAGTATTAATAACAATCTAAATACGTATTAAAGCATCCATTAAAAGTGATGAGGTTGTCTTTTAGTAAAAACTAAATGCAACTCACTATATACAAGTTTGAAGTTATTTTAGTATAGAGTTGAAGAAGAATTTAATCGTACGCTTCTTTTGACTGAAGGCATTCTAAAATATATGAATTGTGATATACATTTATTGTTGGTATGATAAAGTTTTTCAACTAAGTTAAAGATATATATAAAAGACAAACCGGATGATTGAAATAAAAGTACTAATATATTATCGGCGGAACCTACGACAGTAAAATAGATAACTATTACAAACGGTTTCTTTCTTAATAACGACAATAGATTTTTCTAGTTCGGATTTTCTTCATTCTTTGTCATTGAAGACAAATCTAATGGATGATTTATTGTGACTGGTTTCCGTGTTTTCTAAATCTTCGTCCATAACAAAAGTATAATACGGAATATATTAGTATTTAAAGTTCATAGTATAATGTGAGGATGTGCTATCGTAATGTTAACTGATAGTATATTAAGAATTAGTACATAAAGATAGTATTGTATCCTATTTCAGTAGTTATTTACATTAACTTTCGTTATCTTGAGGAATAATTCTCCAAAATTCAAAGATTAATAACAGTCGTTTAATAATAGACATAATGAAGTTTATTAAATCATATAACACTCAAGCAATTGACATATTTAAATTGATGAACGGCAAAGATAAACCTAGTAATGTATAACTCAAGCTACGCTTAAAGATTTTTCAAAAGGCATAATAAACGATAATTATTTAATTATTTGTATCTATTGATTTCAAGATCGGATAGCACGTAATTGAAATATAATTAGATTCCTTCGTAGATGGGATGATAACCTAGGTAATACATTAAAAAAATGTTCAAAAATACTAGGAAAAAAAATGGAGAATTAGTTACGCAAAGGTTTATGACGGATGATTGGCGTGCGGAAAAAGAGAAATTAGATATTTAGAGTTGTGTTTTGGATATATGTAATTATAAAATAATCTGGGTGCAAGATGGACGGAGGTTAATGAAGCAATCTCCGCTAATTATTGGAGAATGCTCCGTTGTTACCATGAATTAATAAATTAATATATTAATACATACGCATCCAATGGACAATACCTGCATTAGAAAAACAGTCAACTACAATACGGTTAAGTGAATGGTAGAATTACAAGTCTATTTCAATATAGTACTCAATCTTATGAGGAGTACGGAAAAAATAATTGCCCATATAAACTAGTCCGTAGACCGGCTATCGGTTCGCTAAACTTAGAGCCACCCCACTACTTTGAATCCAATAACAATGAACTCAAGCAGAGATTCAAATCGACTAGGTTGCAACAATAAAGGCTGACTAACACGTAGATAATTATAAAAACAAATTAATCAATGAAATACAAAGATTTCCATTGTTTTAAACATGAAGCTGCTGGTAAGCCTGTACCGTCAAAACGTAGTCGATTCTAATCGTGGTCGAAGTAACTGGTGTTTGAATTGATGGTGGTGATGTGGTTACTTCCAAGTTGGGCAGACCGCTAGCCAGTCTGCATAATAATCTATATAGGCAAATGCTTGGCCCGTGCTAGAATCTGAATTACGCACTCACTGTACTTGACCTACAGCAATACAGTCAATTTTTTATTCTTTCCATTAACTTACGGTCAATTCACCTCACTTAGTAATACTTTGATTGACTACTATTTTGATACCATAGACTTTGTGTTTTTGTGCGAGCCCAGTAGCAAAGCCAATTACCAATTTATTGTAATCGCCAAAAGGCTTCCTGTTGGAATAGTACCACATGCAGTGCAGTAGGTCAACTTTACTTACAGTAAAGTTGACTGTACTGCGAGTTAAGTGTATTGTTTGTGTGGACTTACCGCATTGGGTGTAAGTCAAGTGCAGTACGCTGGACTTCACACTAGGGCACGGGCCAAGCAATTGGCCATACAAATTACAGTGTAGACCGGCTAGCGGTGCCAAACCTAAAACAATACATCCTCCACTTGACCAATGCGATACTACTGTTACTTCGACCACGATTCGAATCGACAACGTTGCAACGATCTAATACCCTACCAACACTTCCCATATCTATTGGCAAGACCCCTGTCAATTCTAGCTTGTTCCACGTCCAAATTGAATCCAATTACTGTTCTTCACCCTATAGTTCCAAACGTTAACTTCCCCCATTCCCGTATACAAGTCTTTCGTTACAAACTTAGACGCTATCAATTGCGTAACTTTTACCAAAAGGTTTGGGTACGATTTACTCACTACTACCTTGGCTATCTTTCGGTTAGCTAGAGTATCTTTATTTTCTCTCGTTACGTATCGGGTGGTCCAGGTTACCCTCCATCCGTACGGTTAGTTTATTGTTATCTATAAATCTTTTCAAAACACTATTAGGTATGGATTTGGCGATGGCGTCGGTAAGTTCATTTTCGCTATTAAGTCGCTTAAGTTCGTTAATTTCCCGGGCTACGTGTTTGAAATGAACCAGGTACAGTCACTCAGCATACTTAACAACACGGCCATAATAGGGCCAGTTAGTACTTGGCACAACCACAAGTACTTGACACGTCTCAACACCAAAGATGAAGAATTTAGCTGAAGATGATGACATCCACGAAAGGCACTAGTATTTACAAATACAGAGTAACTAGTAATTACTAGTATAAACTAGTATCAACTAGTACAGAATTTCGACCCTTGATCAGGATCTCTATCAGGATGCACGTGATCATCTTTCAAGCCCTTTCCTCTATGTAGATTCTACAATACTTGAATTTATAATACTATACAATATCTTCTCGTACAGTACCTTCAATACATTATTTGTACGATCAATCCCTATATTTTATTTTCCTGAATTCAGTCCAATACAGTTCCTACGGCATGTAATAAAAATTTCTACTTCTTTTGGACCTTTTGATACCTTTCAGGATGCCCCTTCAGCATCCCCAAAACGTGGATTTCTATTTCCACCACCAGGATTATGACACGGCAGTACCAGTGATAATTGTCCTTCTTTATAGAGGACTGTTATTGATTCCGGCCCCTCAGGACTTACACGCTCTTTTATTCCTCTTGAAACCTCATCCCTTCGTTTCCTACACTTTAAGGCTACTCCTATAGCTTCAAGAGCTTTGGAGCCTGAAGATCTGTTGAGGAGAGGACGAAAGGCTGCTCGTGATACCAGTAGGGTTAAAACTAAGTAAGAACTTTAAGCTATTAATGCTGATAATTTTGCTCATGACGAGGCAGAGTCTAAAGCTACTAGTGCCCTAGACCATCCACAATAAGAAAAGCTTAAATTAGCTATCGATTTATACGATGCACTAACAACTAAGCTTGAGAATCGCCTTCAAAGACTAATAAAGCCGCAACCACTTCAATTGACATATATCAGTAGACCGATGAAGGAAAAAAGAAAAAAAATTGAAACCCCCTTTAAGGATAAGGAAAAGAGGCAATGATCAAAACCTATGTTACAATTGCTGAAGGAATTTGAAAAATGAACTTTTACAGATATTAATACATGGCTGACAGCAATTAAAGGATGTTGTTGGTAGGCCTTAGACGTTGCAACGTTGTCGATTCGATTGGTCTTCGAAGTAACAGTAGTATTGCAGTAGTCAGGTGGTAGATGTATTGTTCTAGGTTTGGCAGACCGCTAGCCGGTCTGCACTGTAATTTGTATGGCTAATTGCTTGGCCCGTGCCCTAGTGTGAAGTGGGCACTCCACTTGCAGTCAATACAGTCAACTTGCAGTCAGTACAGTCAACTTTAATGTAAGTAAAGTTGACTGACTGTACTGTAATTGACCTGCTAAAAATAGCAGTCAATATTGTTCCAACAGATATGTTATTAGCAATAAATATCATATTTTAGAGGATATTTTTAAGATGATGAATAAAGTTTTTACGGAAAAGGGCTACCTTGACTTATTTTCGCCTATCAACTACAATCTTATGAAGACTTCCAAAACTATGCGCACCCAGATCCTAGCTTATTGGATGATTACTTTTTCTATGACATCAGACTTTTCAATAGTTATCGTTAACATCTAGGACTCATGTAAAGCCCTTTTAAAATTGATTCGCATATGCTAAAGGACTAGACAAATTTACTATTACGAACTTTTTAAAAAACTTCGTTTTTACATCTCTTATACTATTCTTACTCAGCTCTTCATATAGCAGCGTTTAAAAATAACACAAGTCTGATTTATTAGAGTTGTTAGATTGGAGATATTAAATACTCTCTTTAGTTCTTAACTTGTATTAAGTTTAAATTTCTAATTTAAACGGTTTGTAGGCAAAGTAAAATGTGGGAAGCTGTTCCATCGTTACAACGTGAATTACAATTAGACTTTCAAACCGAATATAGGCTTAAAGAGGAAAATAAACAGAAAATTGAGTCTTTTAATAAAGACAAAAGAAAAGTTTATAATCCGAAATCAATATATTAGTTAATTGAATAAAAATTGTCTTACTAGCTCTTTCAAAGAACACTCAATACAAGCTTGTTAAGTATTTCAACCAGATCTATGGCCTTCTAATTCTAGAAAACCTTTCAATTCTGGTAAGTTTATCAGATAGAGAAAAAAAATAGACTCTGTTACAATTGATAACAGTAAAAAAAATTCCGCTACAAACAGTATTACAACTTTATAGTACGATTTGCAATTACGTAATCAGATGTTCAATTTAACTGGTCTATTATACAAAACCTTATATAGGACTTTGCACTTGAGAATTTCGACTAATTAAAAGCCGTATCTTATACGAGTGTTCCCGCTTTAAAGTATATACTTTTAATGTTGAAAGATCCATATTTTAGGTTAACGGTTCCAATTTTCACGTTAATCCGCCAAAATAACTAATTAAAAGCTGTACCAAAAGCAGATAGTACTGCCATATAGGCCCTACTTTTAAAGTTTACCTATTAAAACTTAATGTTGAATCGTTTTATTTTCAATCGTTTCTACGCATTATTACATTGTTTTGAAATTAATAAACTTTCATTTTGAAATACCATAACAGCTAATTTTGGCTTATTTTGTTATATTGTCGACAATAAAAATAGTTTTCGCAACTCGAAATATAAGGTAAAAACTACCCCGCAGTACTAACAAATGATAGTATCATTTAACCTATTAGATGAAGAATAGCACAAGTATCAGTTAAATCTGATAAAGGTTATAATACCTTGATTTTCAACAACTATTTCCATTACCTTCAATGTGTTATAAACCCGATTAAACTTTTAAGGTTTTATAATTTAGGTATTACAGTCAGGAACTCGACTTTATTTGGTTTACAAACTAAGTAAATAATCTCTGCTATAACTAGCGACTACACTATTATATAATTTATGCAACAATTTCACTATCACGATATAGTTCCTACTAAATCCCGCGATACTTCCTTTTAACATATCAGGTTTGGTTATACCAACCTTAAATTAGTAGAGGCAATATTTTAGTTTTTAGATAACCACAAAAGGAGTAAGGAATAAGAAAACTTGGACTTTATTTATACTTTATATAAGATTTTCATAATTACACAATAAAAATAAGGTTTCAATACGAAACCCTAGGGGAAAACAGTGTTTGTCTGAATCTTTGACAACTTCCTAAAAACAATTGCTGGCTTAAAAAGCGAACGCTATCACCTAATGGTTATTGAGATCAAATACTGCTTCATAGTCTATTATATAGTCATTATATCCTTTGGTTAATAACTAAAAGCCGTTGATTGTATACTAAACAAGATTATCAAACGTATTAGCTATATTATAAACTTTTGAATTTTCGACGAAAAAAACGAGCTTATTGACTATTTTGTCAGAATAATGTCTATTTACCATGTATTAACCCTTGAATTCTCTTCATCGTACACTCCCAAAGAAAATGAGATATTTGAACGCTTTAATAAAGTAATTTTTAGAAGAGATGCAAGCTTGAATAGTTTCCATAAAGGTACTATATTACTTGTAAACTCATTTGTTTCAAGCAGAAGTTATCGGAGCTAACTTAAAGATTAATAACAAAACAAAGATTCAGTATATCGCGATTTATAAGGTTTTTATAGTTAAGTAAAGAGATATAGAGGGTATAGACACAATGTTAAGTTTCCCTTTAATCCAAGATTTACCGTTATCGTCCATATATCTTTGGAAAAATGAGTAAAGGGTTAATAGACCAATGCATCAGGAGAAAAAAAAAATTCATGGTAGTTTTCTAATATACTAAGGCCCTGTTATATCTTCAAAGTTTACTTACTAGACTATCTAAGTATCTTAACTAGAAGGATCGTTATTACTTTAAGCCTAACAGTTTTTGAAACAACTTATTATAGGATGCCATAAAATAGTTGTAAAGTATAAAGATACTATTAAAGTTGGTACTCCTTATTATACTATAATGTCAGCTTTAAATTCCAAGCAAAAAACATTATATATAAAATAACAATAGAAATAGTATACAGCTTACCGGAAAGTTTATCGGTAGATGTTGTTAATGTTGATATAGTTTAGTTTATATTTGCAGTTTGAAAACAAGAGAAGCAGCTGACCATAAAGGATGTATTGGAGTGTTCTGATACTGGGTACTGAAAAAAAGCCCTCCATAGTATAATTCGAGGCTTGTTGTCCTTTAAAATCTTTAAAGCCGTTAAAAGGGATATAAACCGCCATGCTCTAACCACAAAAGAAGTTACTAAGGTTAAGATTGACTCCAAAGATTAGATTGAAAAGTATAGGGTCAGAATCGGGTTTAAACAAAGATTTAGTATTAACTACTGAAACTTTTGCCGCCATATCAAAGTCTTACATATAGAGGATCCTCATTATGCTTTCTGCTTCCTATAAATATGATATCGAATAAATTGAAATCAACTCGGCTTTTCTAAACAGGGAACTTAAAGAAATGTTGTTGATAGAAATCCAGAATATCATCAGGAACTTTTTCTTGAAACATTAAAAAAAAATAGGTTTTGATCCTATAGTTAACCAATTCTTTCAACTCTTAACTTTACTATAAGGACTAAAACGGATTTTAAAACAATTGTTAAAGATGTCAAAAACAATATTTAATTCCCTTAATATCAGAAAAGCAAGCTCTGATAACACAGTATACATCAATTATTGTCGTTAGCTCCTTATATATACTTACATTGATAGCTGTCTGATTATGTGCTCTAACTAAAAAATCATTAAAACCTTTACATGAGATTTCGGGAAGCACTTTAAGGACAAAAACATGGGAGAGGCGGAGTAATTCCTTAGAGTACGTCATTTAAAGAATAAAGATAAATCCATAATTACTTTAGCACAATATATGTATATTTAAAGGGTTTAAGATTTTAGAACATAGTAACTAAGAAAACGGACGGCCTACATCCTTATTACAACTAGATTACTTTTTCATAGCATACTAAATGAAAATCAGCCTAATATATAACAGAACGAAAAGTATAAGTTAAATGTTAAGGCTTTAGGTTATACGATGTGTTAAACTAGGGCGGATATCGTCTTTTTATTTTAATACTATTAAATTTTTGCTACAACCCTTTATATAAAAATATTTCACTTATTAGGTACACTTTCAAATATTTAAGACAATACATGAATCACGGATTTTAGATAAGCGGTAAAAAGATATTAGTAAGTCCGTATTAGAATGCAATAGACTTTAGCTAAAATTACTCTAAAGACTTCCATAGGCTTCAAATTGAGAGCTAGAGAGATTTCGACTAAAAGAGGAATAGGGCCACTAAAAATTCTACCAATGGATATATAATTCAACTCATTAACAGAACGGTCAACTAGGTATCCAAAAGAGGATTCAAAATATGACACCCTTTTATAGATACTAAAATCGTGGAATTATTAAGGGTTATTTAAAACAACTTGTCCTTAAGGAACTTATTCACAAAGATATGTATTCATATGATTGGTACAATATATTGTAATAATATAGGAGCCATGAAGTTTCCTCAAAACCTTAAATATTACCAACCCATTTAATATATCTCCTTTAAAAACACTTTGTTAAAGCTAAATTGGAGTGTAGTATAATACAAATCAAGTGGGTTTCTACAGATAAATAACCTACTGATAGAATAATAAAGCAACTTCCGAGGGCAAAACACGGAGTAATGATATAACGGTTTGGTTTTATTGACCAAAATTCAGATTAATGGTCTGATTTATAAACTATCGTACTCCAAGTTACCTTATATAGTATTATGAGTATGGAATGGTAGAGTGATTTTGGTTTCAACTTTGGAATATTAATGAAAGAGATACTGTGAATATAATCAGTTCAAATCGGAATATACAGAATTTTAACTTTTTATATCTACCAACTTTCTTTTCTTCATATTACACTTCTTTCTCTTTACTCTTTACCTTTTGTTTTATTTTTACTTCTTTTTATTTATTTCTATTCTGTCTAATTCGACAGTATCCCTTGAGGGAGTGTGTTGAAATGTAATATGTACAGTCACTCAATATACTTAACAATAGGGTCATAGTAGAGCCAGTTAGTGCTTAGCATAACCATAAGTACTTGACACGTTTCAATACCAAATATAAGGAATTCAGCTAAAGATAATGACATCCACCAAAGGTACTAGTATTAACTAGTTCAAAGGACCAGTCAGATGGAAGCCAGTTACCTGCACTAGTATTTACAAATACAAAAGAACTAGTACTTAATAGTATAAAATAGTATCAACTGGTACAAAGTCTCAACCTTTCATCGTGATCACTATGTAGATACTCTTGATCATATATCGAACCCTTTTCTTCATATAGATTATAGATTACTTGAATATACAAGCCTACACAATATCTTCTTATTTAGAACCTTCTATACTATGTATACCTCTTTCAATACTGTTACATTAATGATCACAAAAAATATTCGTCATACTGAACTTGGTAGCGTATTTATAAAGGTTTTGGGAGTCAATTTAAACAATTATAATTATCAGAGAAAATCCCAACTACTTGGTAATAATCTTAAATATACCGCTGGTTACTATCCAAATATTTAATAATATTACTATGCATAATACCTTCTAAGCTATCACTATTTATATAATATACTTATAATTAACGGATATTTAGTGTACAAGGCTTCCGGTAATTACAAACAGCCTATAGAACCTATTTTTGATAACAAAAATCATAAAAATTCCGATACAAAAGGGAAAAATCACTGTTATTAGTAAAAGTGCTATCCGTAAACATGATTAACTTCTCTGTCATCAAATTCACCAATATTATATTCATACCTTCATAAGCGTTACTCATTTGATATTAAATGCTTTTAGTAAACTTATTCAAATCGTAATTCTATAAAGTTTCAATTTATACCACAATAGATAAGATATAAAGTTCTTCCACTCAGCATATTGTAATGATATAATCGGTTAAACCATTTTGATTAAAGTATTGTTGCGGTTTTGTATCGTTAATCTTATAAATCTTAGTCAAACTCGAAGTTTAATATCTTTATCGTAGGTTGAAGTACGTACTATGGTTGTCATCAATATTATAGGTACGTATTAATGATCCGTTAAAATCGAGTTATGTACATTTGAGCAACATTTTAATTGAAGTTTTTTCTTTTGTATTTTACTATCACCCGACAGTTCCCACTGTATAGACAGCATATAGTGGCCTTTGCAAATGTAAAATTATATATGCTAGTGAGAAGACTCAAAACCTAAGTGTTTCTACCTTATACCAACTCCCTTTTCCTAAATTCCAGTTTCTAAGATATACTGAATAATTTGTTAAATAAAGCATTGTAAATAAAAACCTGGTCCACGACTAGAATAAACAACTATATAGAATTGAAACCCCACTTTTGTACACCTATTGCCAATTTTCGAACAATATGTGGTACATATATATTAAATGCCGATGGGTTGTATAATTGGCCATATTAGTCTTTACCAAGTACCAAAAACTTATTCAAATCATAAATACGGACCACATTTGTATAAGATTATCCATGTGCTACGTAAAAAAAAGGGGGGGAGCACCATAAGATATTTCGAAAAAGGGGTTTAACTTAGTATACTTATAATATAATAAAATCCATTGCACTTTTTTCCTCCACCATTCACTTATGAAACGAGACACTAAATAAAACTTGTTAAAAATCGAACCTTAAACCAGCCTTTCAAATAAGGCCTTAAAGTATCCTACAAAGTTGGAATCTATAATATTGCATGGTCGTAGAAATTGTAGCCTTAACTAGGCCGTATTGTACGGCCGTCGTAGTCCCCGTTAGATGCCTACTCACATCGAAGATCTCATAACCCTAAAAGAATGAAGGAACTGTAAAACGCATATATCTTGGTCAAAATCCCGCAGCAGTTAGGAAAACATACTATATAACTCGTTCGGCAAGTCATATTTTTTCCGTGCACCGCAAACGTAAGGCGTGTAAAAGAACGTTCAAAGAAGTACAACACTAAGCTGGTGGTGTACTGAAAAAAGTCTTCCGTAGAAAGCCAAAGGAATTAAAAGTAAAGTCGAAGACAAATAACCCATTGAGCGGGAGAAGCACAGATATAGAACGTACCAACTCAAAAATAAATAAATAAATAGAGCCGTCATATTCAAGCTCTTATAATAAAGGTCTTTTCTTGAGACTCTGTAGCGCAAATGAAACCAGACTTTAGTGGCATCGTAATACAAATTTGGAGAGACATATTAGCACAAATAACGAGGAACGAAATCGTTGTTTATAAGGTTTATTTTTTGGATGCACCACTGTGCGGGTGGTATGTAGGGCCGAAAACAATATTTATAGCCTAATAGGGGTCGCTGAAAAAGATTAAAGTGGTCCTGAACCCGATTAATAATGTTGTGGTAGAATAAAACTCAGGTAAAGTGATGGTATTAAGAACGGCTGAACTTAATTTTTTTCCTCGAAGGTAGGCACCATTAGGGTTTACAGTGTGAGTACATTCATTACTTTTCTCAAAAAGTTGGTCTGTACACCCATACCAAGAAAGTTGATTTTAGGTCGAAGATAAATAGAATCTATTGAAGTATAATAGAATATTAGGAAGGTTGAAAGGGTATACTTGTTACTTTATAAAACCTATGACATCTTGATATTAAAGATTGAAAGCTTTACGAACCTGTATACAGGTCTTCAAATAACGGTAAATGGGCTGAATAACACTATAAGCCCTAACTCTCTAATAATCACGTTCTTAGTTTTTGAAGTATATATTTTTCTGATGAATGAATCTTATCTATCAAGAAATACTTATAAGAGAGCCACAACGTATAGCAAAATTTTAAAGGAATTGCGGAGGAAATCTAGTAGACGCCAAGTCAATAAAGATTTTAACACCAGAAACAGTTCTACGACGATTGATATGCTAACTTTGCTATTGCAAAGCGAAGTCCTCGTTTGGAAAAAGATATACAAAGAGGATAAACCATTTAAAATCTTAAATATCATTATCCTGAAAGTAATTATCAAGATTTTTAACGGTTTTACGATATTATAATTAACTTGGATGAACAACTATATTACAGCAATTGTCGATAAAGATACCTAAGATAAGAAAATAGGCTAGCATCATCCTCCTCTTATCGTAATCAATAAGTGAATAAAGTTACGAAGATGCGTCCGACTATCACAAAAGACGAATACCAAAAATAAAGATAGTGAATACACACCGGGGCGCACCTATACAACGATTTGAATTCAGAGAGGGAAAAAAGGTAACCAAAATATAGCTATAAAACTCCGTTTATAAAGAATTATCAAAACTCTAAGAACATCTCTTAAAGAAAGCGATAGCATTCCAATTGATGGATTATTTATACAAAAGGTTATAGAATGCATACCTGAACACGACTTCAATATTTATAAAATTAATGTTACAATTTTGAAAACGAGGATTATTTATAAGGTTACAGATTAAAACACAGAGAAGCCGTATATAAAGTCAAGTCGAATTATTCAAATATACAGTAATAAAAGCAAAACAGGGATTTTTACGTCATCTATTATGATTTACAAAATTATCTACCGCTTAATAATTGCATTCATGACAAGTTTAGCAGTGGGTATATAATAGTAAATTCACTTTTAATAATCTTAATGTTATATTAATATATACTCAATTTACGATTGGTTTATAAATAATTATATCCCTAGATTTGCAACAAGAACTGTGAACTAATACTAATGAAAAACAGTTATATAATACGTCAAACGACTACACCAACTGGCTGAAAGAAGTATCTAAAAGTTTTGAAATTACCAATCATATTTAACATCACGAATATGCAAAGAATACTTAGATTAAAGCATTTATCTATTGATTGCGTAAGTAAATGTTGACTTCAGCATAATAATTATGTAAACTAAAGATATCATTTTCGTTGGGATTACTTGCTTTATAGCAACGAAATAGTATATCATAAATGACTTCAAATCTGAAATTACATACCGATCGCAACCTTAACTCAAAATAAACAACTAAAGTTCAACGGATGGTTAATCAGTATAAATATCATTAAATATATTAACGTTTACCTTATCTTCAATTTAAAAGCCCTCGAAAGTAGTCTAGCTAATATTAATAAAACTAATGTTACAACAGCTTGAAAATACTTGAAGCAACGTACTTGTAGCACTTACATTGCATTCCTATTCCAACCGTGACTATCGTAAGATCTATTCATAAAAAATTAATTTGAAACCTGACTCATACAGATTACAATCCCTGAAATAAAGAATGATAGTATCAAATGAATAATTTAAAATCAAGGATTAATGTGGTCCACATTAACCGTTCGAGAGATAAGTTAATTATCTATATAGGAGACATTGCCACCATTAACAAGGACCTTTCATAACATATTGAATTCTTTATAATAATTTGTAATGAAAATAAATTCTAAAATAAGTAATTCGTTATTACATGAAATTTAATTTACTAAACCTATTTGAAATGTAAAAGGTTTATACTTAGCGTATTTACTTTGGAAATCTACGGAATAATAACCGGATTAAATGTAGATATAATTATACGAAAAACACTGAATATTATCACAATGCAATTAAAAATTCCACATAATTCGGTCGTTATTAATAACAATTTAAAAAGTCTCTTCAAATATATTCTTAAGCTTTGAACGACTAATGAAAAATTTCTAATATTGAACAGAATATCATTTTATGAAACTAACGAAAGTATTAAAATTAAAGAGCTCTGTTTGATCGATAGCAAGAATAACTCAGCTAATACTTTAACAAGAACTATACTAAATAGAGATTAAGAAGGTTTATGAATGATAATTAGCAAACTATATGGATCTAAAGCTACTTTAAAAGGATACTCATCAAAATAGCATGTAACGATATATAGATAGGATGAAGGGGGTCTCCCACTAAACTAAAAACCTATTGGGATGTCAAGGCTGTTAACGATATGGACTTGATTAACTGAAACGGTTGAATTGGGTGTATAGTTACGTATATGGAGAAATTGAAGTTTCAAAGTGGTATAATACTTGTTGGTGGGATTCCAATTGATACATGGTAAAACTACTACATAGATAGTAATGGCGAAAAATATACGAAAGCATTTGTGTAACCGAAAAGTTTGTCCTAAAAAATGCACTATCACTATAAAACAAAAAGTCATCAGTGTTAAAAAATTATTCACATTTAATGTAAGAAAACCTAACTTTACTGATTGCAAGTAAATTTTGATAGAGTGCCCAATTCAATATAGGGCATAGGCCAAATAATTGTCGCTATATATTAGTATGCAAACCGGTTAGTAGACAATCAAACTTAAAACAATACATCCACCACTTAAATAATTAATACTATAGTTACTTCAGACGAATCGAATCGAAAATGTTTAAACATCTGAAGACCTATCAATACTGTCGTTAAAAAACTTAATGAAGTCAAAAAGGAATTCGATACTGTAAGTGATTCTGTTTAAGTCCACGTTGAGGATGAAGTATCCGATGTAATTAATTAAGTGCTCCGTAGTAGAGGTTTCATCAATTTTTTTGTATTATAGGTCAATATTTAAATGCTTGAAATATAAATCCAAGTTTTTTAATTGTTTTTTTTCCTAATATGATCGTAAATGATATCTATGTGGCGGTTATTCATAGCTATTTAAAGTTTCATTTCTTGGGTAATTAAAAATATTATGCTAAAATGAAAAGAAATATAAAGGATAGGTTATAGATTGTGAGTTATTTGTTAGTAAAGTCGATATTTATTGTAAAAGCGGTATTAATACTTATTGATTGACGATTTGCGACTTATAGGAGTAATATAAGCAGCTACCAATCCGTTTGACAACTTTGGTATCTTATTCAAGTTGATGATGTATTCTTATCTTTGAAAATTGAAGATTTACAGAACTTAGGACTTTTTAGCAGTTAATCTCATTATATACGGTTTGAAATACGGCTAATGAAATCACAGTAGTCAACAATACTGTCGCCATTTATATACTACGATGAATAACTAACGAAATTTATAAGCTTTCTATATTTACTCCCGTGAACAGCTGATGCAACTTATAGGAATACTTTGCAAAATTCTTTCTTTACCTTACATAATTTTATTATATGACCAGAAATTAGGCTTTTTTGCTTAATTTATCTCTACTTAACCTAGTAACTATTTACTAGTATTTGTGAATCTTAATATTAGAATATTAATCTATTCGAATGGTGGTTGAAGTAAATGTTATATTGCATTGAAAATATTCACGTGGTACTTGTTAGTTTGGTAGACCGCTAGCTAGTTTACACCCTAATCTGTATAGGAAACTACTTGGCCAGTACCTAAAATTGAATAAGACACTCCTTTCAATTGACTTGGAGCTAATACAGTCAAATTGTAGTCAGAACAGTAAACTTACAATCAGTATAGTTACCTAAGCTGGACTAAAATTTAATGCTATTCCAATAAGAAGTTCTAAAGAACATACAGAAATTAGGTGTTTTTCAAGATATTAACGACGTTTAAAACAATACCCATGTGTCAAGTCCAGCATATATACTATATTAATTATTAACAAGTGAAGTTTATGTTCAAATGAAATCTGGTCAATAAAACGGTTCTTTTACAATCTTTAGTATTATAAAAACAAATCAAGTAGTCGAAACAATGAATATTTTGACAACTCTTGGTACAGAATAAGATAACCTGACTATAAAACTATAGATATTGAAAAAAAAAATCTATTATCACCACCTTTAAATCAAGTTTATACTATCCGTATATACAAATTATTCATTAGTTTATAAAGTAACAACGTTATGACTAATCTCAGAAAACAAAAACACTAAATAACGATGACAAACATGAATACAAGATATGAATTATAAAAGGCAACAAGATCAAGTATTTTATTATTTGAATTAATAGGAATTATATGGAAGGAAGAAAAAATAAACTATGATCTGGAAAAATATGGTTAAATAGTGCGATTAAAATACCAGATAGAATGTTCAAGGAATGTAATAAGATTGGAGTCCTCAAGGTACAAGACAACGGAATTGAAATTTACTCCCAAATTTAATATTAAATATCAAAAGGTGAATAAGTGTTATTGAAAAATCGTTTACCAGATGAAAGAGATAATAATTAGAAGATTTATGAAAAAAAATGAGATTTATCGTTTAAAGCTTGAAACCTGAAGATAAGAAGTGAATTCTTATCCAATTATATACCATTTGAAAGATTGATTAACGATCAATCGTTTCTATTATTCTCAGTTTTATAATGAATAAGTTATTAACCCTTAACCGCTGATATATTACTTAATTATTCATTCAAATTGCCTTTTACCTTGGCAAAACCAACTAAAGAACTACGTATAGAATTACGGGATAAATACCTACTTGAAATAGCTATTATATATTTTAAGCCATAGAGAATCTCCGCAATAATTATTCAATGATTCATTACTTATGAGACGTATTTTCAAAAAAGTTCGGGATTAATTTGTTCCATTTTCGACCTGAGTTTTTCATTTCATGATCATATTGAATTATAATTTATAGTTGTTAGAATTCTATTAAAGAAAATCCTTCTTAGAAAACACTTAACTTATATATCTACAAGTAAAGTAATATGATAATATCAGTACTATGAAATGTTCAGACTATTTAAACGTTTGATATATATAATTCTATTAAATTTGAAAGCATCATCATTCTTCTATAGAAAAATAAATATTCGAATTAAACCTATAGTTACATTGGTCAATATAGATAAAATAACTAGTGAGTAATCATTTATAAAATAAATAAAGCTAAAGTATAGCGATACGTTAAAAAAGCGTTGTTAATACTAATATTGATTAAATTTACTCACATATACCGAAATTCAATTATTTTACTGTATTCTAAAAATAAACCCCAATAGATGGAGATATTATCAATAAAATGAATATATTTTCAATTACATAAAGAAAGAAAAAAGTAAAAAGAGTATGTTTGAAGAGGATAATAATAATTAAAATAAACTTATTCATAACTAAACTGATAATCTTTACAGTTGGCTTATTTATAAATGACTCCAATTGAAAAATTTAGATCACCTTTGCAATTATAATTATTGACGAGTGGGGGTTATATGGATAATTCACTATTGTTCACAATTTCATTAATTAGATTTGAATCAAATTTTATAGAATTATCTGAAGGGTATTGGCGTTCGAGATATACAGTGAAATTATATGTATCGACGTCAATATCGCAACTGAAGACATAGTTATAATGATTTCCAAGTGGCTTAGAGTACTATCTATCACGGTTGTTATTTACACGATCTCAAAGAATTTGTATCAATATGTTTATGAACTCGCGATAACTAATTAAAAACCTTGTAATTCGAATGAATGGCTCTTTAAAAACTATACAAATCCAAGAAATCGAAAGATTCCAGTAGATTAACAAAAAAGTAACAATATAAACGCTTTAACTGAAGTAATACCAACTAAAGCTTTGGAAAAGTTCACTGATAACAATGAAGTTACTGTATGAATCGTGGAATACGTTATGAACTTATGAATAGATAGAATGAATACAATAAAGAAGATGAACACATTACAAAAAGATAGTTCAGGGAATAAGATAAGGGAAAATCCACATATTATAAATAAGATAAATAACAAGAACCCCTTTTGCGCATACAACAAAGGTTTTTTTTATTTGCAAAACAAATTACGATAATCTTTACACTATACGTCAAAAAAGTAGCCTTAAATAGCAAAAAAAAAAAAAAAAAAGGATTTCTATATGTAATTGATACTTATACGTTAATATCTTTTATATAACGTATACGAATCGACTCTAGAACCCTTCACCGATATTTTTTTATGTAGCCCAACGACTTGAAACATACTTGCAACGTACTCTAATATACGTAGGAAGTTCTAGTACTTTATCTATTTAATACGATACACAAGTATATATATAAGTCACTATTCTAAATGAAAGGGTTGTAAATGGTCGTTATAATACTTGGGGAAAAAATTGTGAACGAATTTTGCAAAATATATATCTTTGAATTTTTACGCAAATTTAACCATGACATATTCAAGTGTTTTAATTCTAGAGAATTAGTTGACAAATGCTACCCAATTTAGTCAATAGTACATAATTATATCTTTAAAGATTCCTTATTCAACTAAACTGTATTATATTTTTAAACGAACCCTATTTTTCAATTACGTCCTAGTCATTTATATCTAACTTTACATTTACAACACAGGCAATGACTGGAGGTTCACGATTTCACCCGTTTATCAGTATTCGTTACGACGTACTTATAATGTTTACGTAATCATAGAATTCACAAGTCACTTGTATTGGTAAAATTAACTGGTTCACTAGCGAACATATATTTGCAATATAATATAACACAACGAGTTACTCTATTCATTAGTTATGATGTGAGCTGTAGTAAACAGAACTCATGACTATATCAACTATAGGTAACACTGTGAACCAATGCAACCACTGGGTTTTTTTTTTTCCACTTATATATATATCTATTAATTAATACACCATTTTTCACCAACCTCCCGAGTAACGTTTCAAGCATTCATTTCAAGCAAAGGGAAAAGATAAATGATAATTATATAATAAATAAGTGGGTAACTAGCTAGCAGTTCACAGGACTTCAACTTAGCTTTTATTACTCACTTTTTTCCCTATACCACCAACAAGTTGCTTCGATAATTGAATCGATTCGACTAATGTAGCCGCGACTGAACTGTATCTTTCCAGCAATATGTGTAACTGTTGGTAGACCTTTATCGTTGCAACGTAGTCGATTCGAATCACTGTGGTCAAAGTAACTGGTGCTGCATTGAATTGGTTGATTGATGGATGTGAGTTCTAAGTTTGGCAGACCGCTAGCCAGTCTGCACACTAACCTGTATGGCCAAACTGCTTTGGCCTGTGTCCCACCTTGAAGTGGGCACCTACTGCACTGCACTTGCAATGCAGTGCATTCAAATCCCACAAACTGCAGTCAATTTGCAGTACGTACAATAAACGTTACTGCAAGTAAAGTTGACTTGACTGTACTGCATTTGACTGCTATTCCAACAGTAACGGAACAAGGTTGCACGCGTAACCGATACACCACTAAAAGTGGAACGTTGAATCGTCGGGTACAATCCAACTGTATGCAATTATAACAATACTTCAGACCCGTGACAGTAGGTCTCATCTATGCTACGTCCGCGTAGCAAGCATAATAGGATATGAAAGAGGGGCGGGACAGGACAGGAAATCATGACAGGACATGATATGATAGGACAAGAGTCATGCCGGGACATGATAGGTTTTTTTTATATGATTTACTATCACCGGGCAGTGCCCACTATATGGCCAGTATAGTGTGACCCTCGCTAATGTTAAGTTACATATGCCGGCGGGAAGGCTCGCAATCTGAGTGTACTCACCATACACAACCACCACCCTATTCAATTCCCTGTTTTGTGGTTATACCCTTTAACCCGTTGAACAAACCACCATATTCCTTCTAATACAGACAGATAAACTGAAAACATATCCCTCACACCTGTGGCCAATTTTATAACATTGCGCTATATGTAGTTGTTGAATGCTTACCGAAGGGGCTTTATATTAACTATATACGTCCCCGTTTTATGGAAAAGCCTTCCCCTGTGATGAATGTGGATCGCATTCGTATTGGTAAGATTTAAATGGTTATAGAAAGAGACGACACACCACTAGGTGTATCGAATACTAGTTTCCAACCTATTACAACTAAAATATAAGAAAATACAACCTTTACCAATAAGATAAATTATGAAGTAAAACCTTTAACGGAAAACCGGACATTAAATCAACCTGCCAATCTAAGCCTTAAGGTACCTTACAATTTAAAGACCCGTAAGGGCGTGAAAACTATAACTATGGATATTACTATATACCCTTATAGATAGTATGCATAGGCCAAGTGGCAGTGCACTGTATTGCAAGGTGCTCTCCTGCAGGGTGCACGGTAACGTGTCACGCTACAGGCTGCACTCTTGCAAGACGCAAAGTGCATCATGCATGGAGCGGTCTGGATTGGGTATTCCAGAGCGCACGGTAAAAGGGCCATTGCCCAGATAGGAGGTTTATAACCTCCCATCCGTGGCTTGCACCCTTTGGAATACTCCTTCCTATGATTAATCATCTTTTATTATTACAATACCAATTTAACGATTACTTTTTCACTTACTTATTTTACGTAAACAGGTTTTAAACCTTACCGATACTAATTAGTAACCAATTCGATCGATTATAAATAGCCTAAGAAAAAAGAGACAAATATAAGTTAAATACCTATAAGGAGATATTATGACGGTTCCAACTATTTATACTCTAACACTACATTTTTACAAAAATTATACATGATATGTATAAAGACTATAAAAGCTAAGTAACTTTAAAAAGGATAATTTTAATATGATACTATTATCTCTTATTTAACGCTTCATTTATTAAAAGTCCCGTTACATTACTATTAATCCTCATTTAATGCTTTGAAGTATCTGTGCACTTTTTGGAGAGCGTTTTATCACATATCAGGCCACGTAAGCCAAAACCACCAAGTTTCGAAACCCTTTATTAAAACCAGTTCGATTTGAAATCACAATCCACATCGCTCATAAAACACATAAGCGGTTACGAATATAGTATTCAAACTGCTCCCTTAACTCGAAAGCGGTCACGAACAAACTATTTGAACCGCTTACTTCATCAAAAACGGTCACGGCATACTAATTCGAACCGCTTACCAAACACCGGATCACACATTACGCATCTCCATATTTATACTTCCTTTAACTTGTTCGCCTTATACTTCCTTTACTCTATTTCTTTACCCTATTTTCCTTAGACTTCCTTTGCCCTATTCGCTTTCTCACGTTGACCCTGTGTGTTTTGAATTCAGTTTTTACAATGTTTAAGTTCTTTATAGCCATTTAGCTATCCTAACGCTACTAAACACTAACAAAACTAATTTGAAACGCCTAACTAGTTTATAGTTACGTCTTGTTTACACATCGTTTAGAATTCATATATATCAATAAGCGCTAAGAGCTTTACTTCGACTGCTTGGATTACCTTATTTACTTTATATTTACCGTTTATAAAACAAATTAACCTTGAATTTTCAATCTGAATATACCTAATAAGTAATCACGGCGCGAAACCACCAACTTACGTCACTTCAGTATATGAAATACATATAGGAATCACTATACCTAATCGCCCCAAAATACCTACAGTCATGGCACTAATATTAAGAACACTGGAGGAAGCTAGCGCTTACTTCGACCTTCTAATTGAACATATGAGAATCAGAAAGGTTATAATACACGAAATTGATTTGGGCTTTTGGGATAACACCATCGATATACTAGTTGAAAAACTCGATCTATATACGGTAAACATGTATATCTTAACCGTAATTTTCCGTTACTAGGAGGAGAAGACCTATAAACCTGATATATTGAATAACTTTCATGTAATATTTACGAATTGGACGTTAGGTATATGACAAATAGTGAACTTCTTCATTGCCAAATCTTTACGGATTTATTTATGAAATGGAGGTATTAATACATTAGGAGGTAAAAATAGCCGCTTTACAAAAGCCTTATTCGGAATAACACAACTTAATGACTTGTCAAATTGGAAGGATAAATATGTATATTAAACGGAATTTGTAAAAGGATGTTATTTCACATAATACAAAAAATAGGTCATAAAGAATATACGGACAAAACGACAAGTATAAAGCGTAAAACAGCCTAATATTATACCTGTACCCTATGTTAGGAAAACGCATTCCTAACCGTAGCCTTAAAATGAGGGAGGGTTGTCAAAGAAGGAAAAAAAGAAAGGTTTAAATATATAATCTGGGCCGCATCTTCAAGAAAAGGAAGGTCTGGATAAGTAATCTAAACCGCGACTTTGATAAAAGGAAGGTCTGGATATGTATTCTAAGCCGAAACCTTAGAGGAAGAAAAGCTTGTATATATAGTTTAAGCCGCAAACTTAAGACGAAGGAGGGTTGTAAAAGAAGAAGAAAAAGGAAGGTCTGGATACATAATCCAGGCCACGATTTCAAAAGAAAAAAGGGCTAGATACGAATTCCTGGTCGCGACCTAAAGAAACGGAAGGGCTAGGTACGTAATCTAAGCCGCAGCCTTGAGAATAAAGAGGGTTGTAAAAAAAGGAATAGAAGAAAGGGTAGAATAAATAATTCGGGCCGCGCCTTTAGGAAAAGAAAGGTTTAGATACGTAGTTCCAAACCGCTTATAAAACCTAAAGGCGGTTACGAATACAATATTCAAATCGCTGGTAAGATTTAAAAGCGGTTACGATTATAACACCCATATCTCTCGTACTAGTAGGAGTGGTTACAAGACAATAAATCGAGCCGCTATTTTAAAAGGAGGAATAGCTAAATACTTTATACGCAACTAAGCTTTAATACCGTGATAGGTGCGTTTTCATAACTGTAAGATGCTTTAAAAGCTGTATCAAAGCCGTGGTTACGAAAGTAAACTACCTAAAAAGTTTTTCACGGCTCGAAATATACATTCTGCGTCGCTCCCCAATTTTACCTTGATTCAACCTTACTATTTCGCGTTGTTTTCAATATTTGATCAATTTTTCTTTTACATGTCTCGAACTGATACACCTTTCAATTTTTTTCCTTTCCTATGAAAATTTACGATATTATAGTGATTTTAATATATTACGTTTCTTTATTTTATACATTTTAAGTTATATTTATCACTTATAAACTATTGTTTTGTAAAAAGTTATAATATTACTACGTAACATATTATAATATAGTTGGGTACGCCAGCCTGGCCCAAAAAGCAGCTATCTATTATTAAAGGGAAAGGACGACACCATTACGTCCTTATTATTCTCCCCACTGCCATTTCCCTTTATATTAATATTACCGTTATTACTACTTTCGACGTTATTAGTATTAACGAAAACGTAGCTTTAAGCTTCAGGTCGTATATCTTGAGGCAAAAGCGTAAAAGATTTTTTACTCTTTTTACTGTAACGCGCAATAATGTCTTGAAACTCACCTATGTAATATATACGTAAGCCCCGTTTTCAGGTAACGAAAGTGGTTACCAACTTTTTAGTTTACCAGCTAACGCCTAATACAAATTAGTATCGGTTTATGTTAATTATTTACAACCGCGATTAACTTTTCAACCGCCTCAAATGTTATATTTTTAGTGAAGAAGATTTTTGAAACCAGTTAAAACTTATTTTAAAGCTAGCGGACATATAATACGGCTTCGATTTATGGTCTTAAAACCAACAGAACAGAGGTGTATTCACTGTCAATCTGTTCGTAACAGTGGCAACGGGCCGAACATCTCCCGCTTTCGTAGTAATCGCTAACGGACTTGTCCGCAGCTGCGGACAAAATACGTGGTACGTAAGGCGTATCTATTAGCGACTCGGGGCTATGGACTCGGGTACGTCATTTCAACGCTTTACGCATTAGAAGAGCCTCACGACGTACCTTAACGATACGAAGCTCAAGGCAGCGAAGTAAATCCATCTTATATTCCTTATTTAAAAATGAAAAACATTAAAAGTATATAAACGGATAGATTCAAAGTATATTTACCCTCATACAATTACGTCAAGTTTCATTTTCAGCGTAAAAGGGCTTCGATAGGTAAGTGGGTTTTTACCTGCGGGGAAAAAATAAGGTTTATAATCTTAGAAGCCCTTCTTTCCTCTCTTTAGGAGCTAGAAAAGGGGGAGGGAAGAGGGGGGGAGGGAGGTGTGGCGGCGGTGATGGGGGAAGACGAGGCCGAGAGAGTGGCGGTGGCGGCAGAGTTTGGCGGGGCTAGAAAGGTGGTGACGGCTGGTGGCGTGGCGGTGATAAAGGAAATTATACCCGATAAAGGCGGGCTATTGCTATTGTTAGTGGTGTTAGAGGTGCTGTGGGCGGTGGCTACGGCGGCGGTGGGGGTGGCGTGATGGTATTTTCGCGTTAAACGGCGCCTAGCAATTTTATTTTTATATGGTATCTATTGAAGGGTAAGGTTAGTATATGTTTATTAGTTAAGTAACCGACCTATAAAAGCGGTTGAATTTGGTAAATTGAAATAAATGTTAAGTTAAATTTGGATAAGTATTTATATTAAGTAGTAACATGCGCTTTTAAAAAGAAAAGAAAAAAGTTTTGCCTGAATCGATAGCGATGTATCTTTTTATATTAACCCAATATGTAATGACGTAATTACCCTTGTATAATTAGCACTTACATAAACAACTTTGTCGAAAACCATAAATGGCGTTATTAACAACTCTATTACCCTCATTTCGCTATACTAACTAGGCTCGAACTACAATTACTACCGCGACTAAACCTTACTAATTCCAATCGAACTACAATCAACACTGCTGTCGGAACTTAATTATTCGAACCTTTACAATTGGTACCGTAACCACACTTCTACTACGGAACCTGCTAATTAAGACCTTAACAATTTATACTACAACTATATTATTATTATAGGGCTACTTATATAGATTTGTTATAACTATACTATTGCTACTAAGCTATAGGCATATAAGGAAGAAAGAAATGACTGCCTATAGAGATATTACTATATATCATTGTATATAGTATACATAGGCTAAGTGGTGGTATATTATATTGTAAGGTACTATCCTGCAGGGTGCACGGTAACATTTTACGCTACAAACTGAACTTATACAAAACGCAAAGTTCATTACACATGGAGCGGTCTGGAATGGTTATTTTAGACCGTATGGCAATATATGGAGCGGTCTGAATTGTGTATTCCAGAGCGCATGGCAAATGAGCCACTACTCAAATGGGAGGTTTATAACCTCCCATCTGGGGCGTTCACCCTCTGGAATACTCCTTCCTATGATCGATCATCTTCTATTACTATAATACTAATCTAACGATTATTCTTCTACTTACCTATTTCACGTGAACAGGTTTTAGATCTTACCGAAAATAACCTTAGCTGGACCGTACTATGCGGCCATTTTAATTCCCGTTGGACAACTACTCGCATCGAAAATTTAACAGCACTGAGAGAGTAAAGGTCGTATAAAACACATATATCTTGGTTGAAAGCCAGTAGCGATAAGTGAAAAATACTCCACAACTCCGTAGAAAAAATATACTTTACAACCTGAGCCAACTTTTTACCATGTGCTGCAAACCTAAGGAGTATAAAAGAACATAAAATAGGGTATACTATTGAGCGGGAGGTATGTTGAGAGAAGTCTTCTGTGGATAGCTAAAGAAGATATCCAAAGTAAAGTCGAAGGCGAAAGCCCCGTTGAGTGAGCAGGGCGCCGATATATGTAGTGACGGCTTAAAAATAGATAAATGGAGCCGTCAAGTGCGAGCGTTTATAATGAAGGCTTTCAAGGCTTTTAAACGAAAAAAAACAGAATTTTATCGTGGTATAAGTATAAGTTAGAAAGGCTATGTTGGTACAAGTGGTGAGGGACGGAATCGGTACTTAAAAGAGCTATTCTCTGGATACACCGCTGCGCGAGCAATGTGTCAAGCTAACGGCGATTTCTATGGTCAAAAAGGGGTCGTAAGAAAAAAAATCAAGTGATAATACAGCCGATTAGTAATATTGTGGTAAAATGAAATGCATATAAAGTAATAATGTAAAGAACGACTAAACTTAAAAAAAATTCTCCAAAGTGGGCACGGTTAGGGTTTACAGTGTAAGCTTCAAACCTTTCTTAACTATGTGGTCTGTGCAAATATGCTAAGAAAGTTGTTGTTATGTCGAAGATCACATGATAAGAATTAACAACCAAATAAAATATAATTACCACTACTACAAAAACTTAAGCGATTTTTCTAGATTTGTAATTGAAATTACAAATTTTGCAATAACAATTCAAATTATCATGATATGAGGTTATATACACAATCGTTCCACTATTAAAATTGAAACGTTAAATTGTCGGAAATAATCCAACTGTACGTAACTATAACCATACTTCAGATCTATAATAATATGAATATACAAACCTTGATCTTCAATCTTTGTAGACTTTGATAATACCTATATACAGACTTTTATAATAAATCCGAAGAAACTTGAAAGACATATTGATGAAAATGTTAATTACAAACCTATTGGTAGGCCTTTATCGTTACAACGTAGTCAATTCGAATCACTATAGTCGAAGTAACTGGTGCTGCATTGAAATCGGTTTTGGTTGATGAGTTGCAAGTTCTAAGTTCGGAAGACCGCTAGCCGGTCTGCATGCTAATTTGTATGGCCAAATGCTTTAGCCTGTGCCCCACTTTGTAGTGGGTACCTATTGTACTGCACTTGCAGTTAGTCCCACAAACTGTAGTCAATTCGCAGTCAGTACAATCAATTAACAGTAAGTATAGTTGACTTAACTATACTGCATTTAACTGCTATTCCAACAAAACTCTTATAAACCTTAGTAATACAACCTAAAAAACCTTATTAAAAGACAACTAGAGATGTTCTTAACAAACCAGTGATATTCGAAAAATATATTCATATCAACTGTTGAAATAATATTGCATACAGTGCAGTAGGTCAACTTTACTTACAGTAAAGCTGACCGTACTGCAAGTGTATTGCTTTGTGTTGACTTACCGCGTTGGGTATAAGTTGAGTGCAGTATGCTGCACTTCACTCTAGGGCACGGACCAAACAATTGGCCATATAAATTACAGTATAGACTGGCTAGCGGTATGTTAAACCTAGAAAAATATATCCACCATCTGACCACGCAATACTACTATTACTTCAACTAATCGAATCGATAACGTTGTAACATCTAAGGTCTAGCAACTCTGATTAGTGATTATTAGGTTAAGCATAGATAATTTAAGTAGAAGAGAAAACTACTTTCTGGTTACGTTTTAAGTTAAATGACTGTTGTGTTAAAGGAAACATTTTTGCGAAAGGCCTTTAATAGTACTACGCCAGTCTTCTAACGGCAGGAAAACAGAAAAGACTTTTGGGTTGCGTTAGTCTTTTAATGGCATCCTGAAAGTTAATCACGGTATCGCTATTAAAAACACTAAGAAATCTTTACCGGATCTTTCTTAAAGACGTTGAAATTGACTATTAGAAGTCTCAAAGTTCGGTAAGTTGAAGAACAGATAAGTTAGTACTACTGCAAGTGCCATTATTACAAGAAAAACAACTAAGTCTCTATGCTAAGCAACTTATAACAACAAATAACCTTTGTACTTTACCACCAACAAAGACTATCAACTTTACCTTTTACATTAAACCTTTTCCCTACTTTACTTTTTTTTACCCCTTTACACTACTCTAATCGTCAAGTTCGCTGCTTTAAATGAAAACATCAAGTCTCACTGAGAAAGCCATGTCGTGCGACCCAACGTCAAGCCGCCAAGTTTTTACGTGACTTTACACTAAAACACCAAGTCACTACGTCTAATATCACCAAGCCTCTCGTTTTACACGTCCTACATAAGCTAAAACGTCAAGATGGCTACCGTAAGTTCTTACTTTCAGGCTATTACTGACTCCACTTCGAAAAAAACAATTAAAAACCTCGGATCAGTTTTCGTTAACAATTATAACGAATAACTTTAGATTACGAATGTTAATAAAACCTCCATTGAAGCATACCTAACTAATTACGTTGGCTAATATATCCTCGAATCTAACGTTGGTAAAGAGTTTGGCTGCAGTACTAGTACTTTCTAAGACTTCCGCAAGTTTTTCAACTACTAAACTCCTAACATGTTCAAGACGATCCAAAGTACCGTTAAGACTAGATTAAAGGCATAGATTAATAGGTGTAGGATTTATATACTAGATGAAACTTTAAAAGGGATGGCATGAGTTTTCTTCGAATTTATACAACTTAAGGAATGCCTAAAAAATCCTTGAAGAAAGGGTAAAGCCATTAAAAACTCTTAACGCCTTTATACATGATCTAGGGGACTCCTTTTTAAATTTTTACTAATTTGAGCCTCTTTAAGTACTGACGATAAGGAATTTGTCAACCTATTCGGCAATTTAATATCTCTATGTAACAATGTAAAGTATGCTTTTAGTGGTAATCAGGCACATAAAGTAACGGCTGCCAACGCAGCTAAAGGTATTAACTTTAATACTTTACACTAGTTAATCAAGTAAAATCGTCAGGCCTTCAAATACCTTTAAGTATTAATCATCCTTTAGCAATCCAACCGCCAAGCCTTTTAAAAACCTTCCCTTTTCATATTTACTTACGCACGAAAGCCCACTACAGGTCTTATTACAGGACTTTACCCTTCGGGTTAGGCGACTGATAATTACCCTTAGCACCGTGCCTCAGAAGTTCTAAGGTTTAAACTGTTGGGAAATACTATTTAAGGTTAAGATAATCATTGTAACCTTCCTCCAAAATCTGTTGAAATAGTTAACATTAATTATAAACTCCTTACGGATTTCGCAAAAATCTGGAACTAAATAGAAAAGTATAATAAAAAACCCTATATATTCCTCGATACAAAAATAATACCTTTTCTCAATATTTGTAAGTAAATGAAGGTTTTACCTTTTAGTTTTTGCTTACTATTTCCCGAAACTTTTACAAGGTACGTTAATGACTACTACCTAGACTTCCTAACCCAAGTAATTATGTTTCGCGAAATTTACAATAATATAAAGAGTTACTTCGAATACAACGTCTACCTTACGCTATACTATACAGATTAAGTTATTACGAGGTAGGTAACGATAATGGCTAAGAAGAAAGAGGAGGAAATACCGATAAATGTACTTAATCAGATAATTAACAAGTTAATACTATGCTAGAAAGTAATAGGGAAAGCTTATACTAGCGAAACTACACTTGGTCAAAAATTACAGATAATAGTTACAGGTGTTCAAAAATTCAAATACGCCTTATAACGCCTAAATATAACTTGCGAAAGCTTTTTTGGTTAGTTATGTGCCTCGTTTACTACCTTAATAGCACATATACCAAACTCGCTTAGTATGTATTTCCAAGCCAGCAACTTCCTTAACGTAAATAAAGAAGACTTTTCGGTGATTAACTACGTCGACCGCAAGTACAGGCGCCCATAAAGTCTAAGGTTTGGCCTACCGGACTTAAATTGGAAGTAATAACCACGTTAGTGCTAATAATACTAGGCTTTCAACGTACCTATTAACTGCTAATACTATCGTCGTAATAGTGGTAAGAGAGATTGAATTTGTGACAAGTTTGGTTACTAGTTAACACGGTACCCCCTCGCTAAGCATAATAACAAAAAGATAGTATATTAAGCCTAATACCTCACTGTTTATATATAGGAATACTTAAATTAAATCACAGAATTTAAAAGCGATGAGCTAATTAACGTCGCTAAGGCCCCCCAGAAAATTAAGTTGCATAAAAATATTGCTCTAGGTACGGCTTAATAACTAGCCGACTATGCCTTCCTATACTGTCTGAGTAGTAAAAACACTTACATTTACCCTAATTAAGCTCTTAACTCCTTATATACTTTTAATATTTGCGATTGTTATACAAACTAAACGTTTTAAGGTATTATGCCAAACATAGGGGTAATAAGGTACTTAACCGGAGGTTATTTGCAATATGTGGTATTACGGAAGGAAAACACTATAACTACTGAGATTAATCGTTATGATGTTGGCAAAGCCAAAGTGAGCTTTAGCCTAGGTGAACAACTATCGTTACTAAGGATAACAGTAATTCAAACTGTTGTGAAAGTGATTACATTCTATATCCTTAAGTTTCCTACCCCTTTCCTACTTTATTTAAAGAATATAAAGACACTTAGCTTTAACTTTGACGCTAAAGTAAATAAACTGGCCAAAAACGACTAAAGGTTTCTACTCACCCTTAAATGGAGGCATTTATAGTTTTATATTTAAGAACCAAAGGTAATAGTATTAAACTTGATAAAGCTGGAGATATGTTAACTACACTGTAGTTTTAATTAACTAGTAGTTAATAGGCTATACAAAGTTCTAAAGTCTATAGGGGATAACGATGTGGAATAATTTACCCTAAAAGCCATCAAAAGGTTTTACCACCACTGCCAAACAAATACTTAAGCCCCCCAGAAATTCAAGTTCACACTAAAAGATGACAAGGGTTTTAACTACGAGATTTTCTTCGATATATTTTACTTGGATAACAAGCTCATCCTTTACGTCGTCAATTCGCAACCTCTTTCCACGGAGCTAAGTTTCTAAAGTTCCTTTCGGTAAAAGATACGTAAAAAAATGTTAAACATATTATAAATTAACACGTACCTAAGTTAACCTAACGTCATCTTCTAGAATACTGGTATAAACTTTATCGCAATAGAATTTTTTAAAAAATTCTAAGATAATAGGTATTTAGTATGAACAGGTACCTGTAAAGGCCAACTAAAGAATTAGAAAGGTTAAAAGAGTATACACTTTACTTTTCTGAACCTATAATATTTTTATGCTAGAAATTAAAAGTTTTACGGATCCATAAACACGCCTATAAATAATATTAAAAGGTTTAAACGATATTGTAGGACCTAACGGCTTATTATTAACGCTTCTAATCTTTAAAGCGTACCAACGCTTAACGAGTAAATCTCCGCCCTCGGCAAGTACTTAAAAATGTGTTACGGCCAATAGCAAAGCTTTAAGGAAACTGCGAAGAAAACCGGCACGCTGCTAAATTAATAATACCCTTAATGCCAGAAACTATCCTTTAACAATCGACGTATTTACTTTGCAGTTATAAAGTAAAGTCTTTATATAACGAAAACCGGGTAAATAGGAAGACCTGTATAAGATATTAAATATTACAAACTCCGAAATAATTATTAAAACTACTAATGGCCTTATACCTTTCTGAACCACTTAAGTTAAGCACTACATTAGAGCTACAAAAGATAAAGACCCTTAAACCCTTTAAGCTAACCGACCGAGTAAATAGGAACATTCTCCACCTGTTATCGACAAGCGGATAAAATGTCGCCGACGCGGACGATCTCCGAAAAAAAGAAGAACGTTTAAGAAAAGAAATATATATTGGGCTGTATTTATAATACTACTGGGGTAAACACAGAAGAAAAGGATAACGAAAACTTGATATTAAAGTTTCAGATATAAGGGATTATCAAAACCTTCGGCAAACATTTTAAGGAAAGTGAAAAGGTCGAGATTAATAGCCTATTAACTTAAAGGGTTATATAATTCGTACCGAAAACTGATTTTGACCACAAAAACCTAAATGTTACGATTTTGAAGTTGAGGATTATTTACGAGGTTAAAGGCAAAGCTACGGGGCGGTCGTACAAAATATTACGTTTAATCGCTCAAGGATACATTAATAAAAGTAAAAACTAAATCCTTATAGAGTCGCGAACAATTTAAAAGCATAGTTAGCGTCTATTGATCGTTTTGATAATAAGTTTATTAATTGAAACTAAAGGCAAGTTTACGTTTAATAGCTATAATATAATGCCAACTAATATGTAATTAACAACGGATTTACGACGGATCGTACTATTAAAACTGATATAAGAACTTCATGCCATATACCTTTTAGGTTATGTAATACATTATATTAAGTTATTATACGGATTAGCTAAAACAAGCGTATACTAGCTCTTAATCTACCAGTTGTGTTTTAAATTACAGCTCATGATAAAGTTTTTAATATACGACCCCTATTTATTGGTAACGTAAGAGAAAAACTTTGGTATAATAGGTTTGTAAACTAACGATACCTTTTTCGTTGGAGCGGTTAGCTTTGTAGTATTAAAATAGCAAGCGATTAAAAACTTGAAATTTTTGAAATTATAAGCCGGTAACGACGTTAACAAAAAGTAATCAACTTAACTTTAATGGATATTTAATCTGTATACTTGGTGTTAATATCGGCTTTAACTTTCGCTAAAAGGGCTAATGCGCTATGTTAACCACAATTAATAAGATTAACAAGGCCAAAGCTTAATAGTACTTGGAACAACGTGCTTGAGGTAGCTATATTACTATTTTATACCAACGGAAGGCCTTTTATGACATTTTAACTACGGCGTAAGTATAAAAGCCAACGGATAAGGACTTTAACCAACTAAATAATAGAATTGAGGAGCAAATACGAAATTTGGACCGCGGGATTAATATAATTCTAATCGATCCCTTAAAGGTCAAGTTAATAATCTTTATAAATGAGTCCTTTACAAATAATACTGACTTATTCTTACAGATCGACTTCCTAATAACCCTTGTCAATGAAGACAAACGGGAAACCCAATTTAATATTATCGGTAGCTTAATCCACTAAACCTCTATTAAGTATGAAAGTATCATACAAAACGTACTAATACCGAAGGTTTATGGTATAATAATAGGTTTTAATGTAGGTATATAATTTTAGGAAACCCTTAACCTTATTATTAAGTAGTTGAAGATTCTTCTTATCCTGATGGTGATTTATACCAATTCGAGGAGCTTTTTCGAGTGCCTTTCGAAGCTCGGAACCACTAGCGAAAAACGCCTAATAATCGATATAATAGCACTCCATAAAGCTCACGAAGGGAGAAAGATTAAAGAGTTCCGATAAATCAATCGTAAAGACAATCTTATTAACGCTATAACGAAGGTATCGCTAAAGAAAACCCTGGAAAAGTTTGTAAACAGTAACAGGCTGACTATACATATTGAAGGCTACGTTAATAGATTACCTGGAAAGCCCAAATCACGTAACGGCGGACAGGGATATACTGGTAAACTAGAAAATTGCCAAGGGATTAATAATAGTAATTTATTTAAGTGGCATGCTTAAAGTAAAGGCCTATGGCGAAAAAACTTTTCATGTGAGTTAATAAACTCGGACCTCAGAGCGGTGGAGTAATTGAGGTCAAATGGGGTTAATTTGTATGCAATTAGGTACAATCTAGTATGGAAGTTAACTGAAATTGACAGGGGTCTGGCCAGTTGACGAAGAGGCAATTAAGTGGTAACCGGAAAAGATTGGTCAGCTATACTAGCGTGCGCGTATAAACTAAAAAGCCGCCAGTGTTGAAATAGTATTGTATACAGTACAAGTACAGTAGGTCAACTTCACTTACAGTAAAGTTAACCGTACTACAAGTGTATTGCTTTATATAGACTTACCGTATGGGGTGTAAGTCGAGTATAGTACATTGCACTTTACTTTAGAGCACGGGCCAAGTAATTGGCCATACAAATTACAGTGCAGACCGGCTAGCGGTCTGCCAAACCTAAAACAATATATCTACTATCTGACCACGCAATACTACTGTTACTTCGACCAATCGAATCGACAACATTGTAACGTCTAAGGCCTACCAACATCAACCTTAATTATGAACCCTAGCTAACTATCAAAATACACCTATGTAAACCTAAATAAAAAACATATATGGTCATTCATAATAAATACGTAGAAACTTGAAAATTATATCAATATAAACCTTAACCAGAAACCCCTCTAGAGCTTAATGATTGACTGATTGAAACCCCAAAAAATAAACTATATAAGCCTTCAAAATGGTGTAGGTATGGTAAAATTGGATAGGGGTGGCCCTGTGGGATCAGGAGTGGCACTGTGGGCCACCGGCCATCAATGTGCCAACATGTACCCAAAAAAATTGCCTACACAAAAGGGTCTGGGCGAAAAGACACGCTCTCTTATTTTAAATGTCATAGTATAATTTTTAATAACACGATTCGAATGAAAAGAATCGAATCAATCGAATTAGGAGACAAAATAGTAATGCAACTATTGAAGCAACTTGAAACACGGAAAGCCAATCCAATATGCAACAAATATAATCCTTTTTTGCAAGCTGTAAAAACCGGATTGGGTAGGAAGGTTTTCGTATAAACTACCTTCTTATTTAATTAACCGGATTCCTTATAAGTTAGCAAGGTCGATTACCTGGGGCTTGTTTGAGCGTGGCGTAGCGGCCCTAATGTATATTACTTATACCGTGTTGGAATAGCAGTCACATGCAGTACAGTCAAGTCAACTATACTTACACTAAGTTGATTGTACTTACTGCAATTTGACCGCAGTTTGTGGGATTGACTGCAAGTCTAGTGCAGTAGGTGCCCACTTCAAAGTGGGGTACAGGCCAAAGCATTTGGCCATACAAATTAGCGTGCAGACCGGCTAGCGGTCTGCCGAACTTAGAACTTGCAACTCATCAACCAGAACCAATTTCAATGCAGCACCAGTTACTTCGACCACAGTGATTCGAATCGACTACGTTGCAACAATAAAGGCCTACCAACATACCGCTTTTTTGCAGGTACAAGCCTTGGAAGGTTACATTAACGCCTTTTTCCTTGTAGAATTGTTGATACCAGGGACATACCTAAAATAAGAAAAAGGCTCACTACTATACTATAATGTCGTATCAATTACAAGTCACCAGGTTAAGGTACCTGGCCTATGCCATACTAGCTGCAAACACAACTAAATTTGGCCGAGCACACCACATTTTTATGTCGTGTACGTAGTATTTTAGGTTAGGTTAGTATTCTTAGAGAGTACGTCGCACGGACCCAGTATCTGACCAACATGCGGTTTTTTACCTTTACCACCATAGCATAACTATACAAGCGAAACTGACTAGGTGTACCACAAAGATATTGAAGTTATATCCGCAAACAGCGAACTATATGCCTAGAATATTAGCCGGCCTAGAATAACAATGCAATGCAACTAATACTGTCCATGCAATACAATTGATACTACTCATGTCATACAACGGACACTGACAAGCGATAAATCCAACAAAAGTAGTATGTGCATAAACAACTTTATTTGGGAAATTACGAGTTACCATGTCGCAACGGAGTGCTTAAATAGTGTTGCCACTGCGGTGGAATATCAAGACCACAGCCTATGTACTCAGCATCGTATAAGCCACTGTTCGCAAGATAAATAACAATTGTTTGTATACCAATCATGCTGTACCTCTTCCTACTCCTAATATTTGAGGTCAACTTTTCTCTGACAACCCCAGTCACTTCCATCCAAAACACCGAATTTCACCTGTCTGAACGTCGAGTTCTTAAAGCCTTTTGTGGCCTTGTTGGAGGTACATCCCAGCCCAAGCCCCAGGTAGGAGAACTTAGAACGCTGGACAGAGATGTCAGGTCCGGCACGATAACAAGTCACCGAATTTTCGCAACAACGATGTACACGGCGAACAATGAACCGGCATGGGAAGGGGGCGACGATGAGGATGGGCCACAGGGAGATGATCCTCATGATACACAAGGAAGCAATATCCCTGTGCTTAAACTCCGTCTCTGGGATTGGTCGCATGGCCAATGGGCGCTTATCGTGACAATTACGGATCAATATCAAAGGATTATGACACATTGTTGGGAAATCCACTACGATATCTTTGCAGTCTTCACTGCGACGGATGGTGTGGAACAGTCGCAGAAAGAGCGGCGCATGGGCCTGGAGACAAGTCATGTACTTTCAAAGACGCACCTTCAAGTCGCGTCAACGTGGGGTCCAGAGACAACGGATCAATTGTGGGCTAGGGCCCAAGAACTTGGAGAACAAGTGGAAGGCTGGGACCAAGGATTCAACATCGAGGTACGGTGGCGTGAACACAAACTACAAAATGAAGAACAATGGGGTTGGGAGAATCCGCCAAGGGTGAAAAAGGTTCGTTAGTTGTAGCACAATCAGTGCTGCGAATAACATAATACTTGCTGCAAGATTGGTTTGATCGCCTGGAGCCCCCAATCCACAGCCCACAGTCCACTCAACTACATCTATTCCAAGGAAATGCTATACACAATATGTGCATAACATCAAAGACACTCAAAATGCGCAACATCATTCGGATCCATCCCCGTAAAGCCGCGGGCCCTTGGATACGGGCATAGACCGATCGTGCGAGCGCCGGTGGCACTGCTTGGCCCATCAGCAGGACCAGTCGCCGCAGCCGTCTCGGGCACCGCGCCCTTCTCCACCCAATCCACGAATTTGAAAAACAACTCGAACGGTAAGGTCTGAACCCGGGCCGCTGCTCCTACCGTGATAGCCGACACTGATTGCAGTTACTATGTAGATGGCTGCAATAAGAAAAGAGGGTGGGAATGTGATGGCAGGTACTATCTTTTATTATGGGAAGTGACGATCAGGGACAATATGGTTATATCCAACGGTCCATAGAATCGTCGGTGAATAATAGTTTCTGTTGGAACAGCATTCAATTGCAGTACAGTCAAGTCAACTTCACTGACTATAAGTTGATTGCACTGACTGCACGTTGACTGTATTGTTTGTTGGTCGACTTTATTGACTGCAAGTCAAGTACAGTAGGTGCCCACTTTAGTCTAGGGCATAGGTTAAGTAATTTGCTATACAAATGAATGCGCAGACCGGCTGGCGGTCTGCCAAAATTAGAAGTAATATATCATCACTTTCAACACAATACACCAGTTCGACCACGATTCGAATCGACTACGTTGCAACGATCAAGGCCTACCAAGAGTTTCTTCATAAACCCAATACAAACCATCGTCGCGAACCTTCATAAACATCGTAAATCATTATTCATTCATTTCATAACCCACATATTCGCTGAACCTTACAAACCTCCAAATACGCAAAGAAAAATTACATCGAAATTCAAACGAAAACAACCTATATCAATATCGAAAAACCCAAATGAACTTAACTTTCTCGGAACCCCTTAAACAAATCAACACTGATTACTAACACATCAGTCGAAATAACATCATACTAACCAAAACTCGATCAAAATAAAAAACAAAAAAAACTTCAAATATTCTTCAAACTAATCTGACATTTACAACTATCTAACGCCTACAACGTTTACAAATAAATACATTCATTAAAAAAAAAAATGAACACTAACATATAAAACTATATACAAATAATATTGGCCGACTATCTATAATAGTTGTATAAAATAATTTTTATAAGAATATTCACCGGTTAATCCGAAAACGGTGGAAATAGATATATTGAAGATGTCGAAATTGCGACAAAAATATTATCTAGAAACAATATATTCCTTCAAAAGTTGTGTAAGAGGTATTTTCAAATCAAATTAATGGAAAACGTTGCTAAATCATGCAAAAACATCCTTTAGAACAAACATATAGAGTAAGATAAGTGAAAAATACTATTCACCGTTTGATTGAAGTCATGATTTATTGCAACGAATACAAATATCGCAGTAGAAGGAAGTTTATTTGGACGACGTATTAAAAAGTCGTTGGTTGAATATATACGAAAAACAAATAATGTTGGGAGGCCTTAGACGTTGCAACGTTGTCGATTCGATTGGTCGAAGTAATAGTAGTATTGCGTGGTCAGATGGTGGATGTATTGTTCTAGGTTTGGCAGACCGCTAGCCGATCTGCACTGTAATTTGTATGGCCAATTACTTGGCCCGTGCCCAAGAGTGAAGTGCAGCGTATTGCACTCGACTTACACCCAATGTGGTAAGTCTCCACAAAGCAATACACTCAACTTGCAGTTCAGTATAGTTAACTTTACTGTAAGTAAAGTTGGCTTATTACACTACATATAATACTATTCCAATACTGGCGGCTATTTATTTTGTACGTGTACGCCAGTGTGGTTAACTAATCTTTTCCGGTTGCCACTGAATTGCCTCCTCATTAACTGGCCAGACCCCTATCAATTCCAATTGACTTCCATACTACATTACACCAAATTACATGCAAATTGTTCCCATTTAACTTTAATTACGTTGTTGCCCCCGATGTCCAAGTTTATCAACTCCTACAAAAAGTTCTTTCGCCACAACCTTTCGCAAACCTCCACTTTAACTATATTACTTAAACTAATCACTATCATGAATCTCCTAGCAGTCTTCCAATCTGTTAACATATCCCTATCCCCCGTCACGTAATTTAGGCTTTTCGGGCGGCCTATTAACGTAACCCTCGATACGTATAATTAGCCTATTATTATCCATAAACCTTTTTAGGAACCTGTTTCGTGCCGCCTTCGTCATAATATTTACGGGGTTATCTTTACCATCGATTTATCGGAATTCCTCGATTTCCCTTCTTTCGTAGGCTTTACAAAGTGCCATTACGTCAATTATCAACCGTTTTTCGCTAATAGTTCCGATCTTTAAAAAGCATTGAAAAAGGCCTTTTAAATCGATATAAATTACTTCCTAAATAAGAGGAATCCGTAACTACCTAATAATAAAGTTAAGGTTTTCCCATAATATTATACCTACGTGAAAGTCCGCTATTATATTATAAACCTCCGATATTAATACGTTTCGTATAATCTTTTTACATTTAACGAAGGACCAGTCAATTGGATTACCGGTAATATTAAACTAATCTTTCTGCTTATCTTCATCAATCAGGGTTATTAAAAAGCCAGTCTATAAAAACAAGTCGGTGTTATTTGTAAAAGACCCGTTTGTAAAGATTATCAACTTAGCCTTTAAAAAGTCGATTAACACTATATTAATCTCGCGATCCAAATTCCATATTTACCATTCAAATTTGTTATTTAACCGGTTAAAATCCTTATCCGCTGGTATTTATGCTTATACCGTAATAAAAAAATCGTAAAAGGTTTCCGGTTGGTATAAGGTAATAATATAAATACCCCCAATACGTTGTTTGAAATACCGTTAAGCCCTAACTTTGTTAATCTTATTAATTATAGCCAGAACAACGCCCTAGTCCTTTTAACGAAAGCTAAGGCTGGTATTGACATTAAATATACAGATTAACGATATATTAAGGTTAAATTAATCATTTCCCCTTAATATCGTTACCGGCTTATAATTTTAGAATTTAAAATCCTTAATCGCCTGCTATTTCAACGCTATAAAGCTAGCCATTCCGATAAAAAGGGTATCGTTGATTTACATACCTACTATATCGAAATCCTTTTCTTACCTTACTCATAAATACGGATTGTATATTAAAAACATTATCATTAACCGGGATTTTAAGTACGATTAATAGGTTAAAAACTAATTAATACTTACTTTAACTAATCAATGTAATGGTTCAATATACTGCATTATTGCTTTTCAAAGGTAAATAACACGTAACGTTTATATTAATTCCAATAATATAATTTTTTATAAATCCGTTACGAATTACGTATAGGTTTACATAATATTACGGCTATTGAATATAAACTTACCTTTAAGTTGAACTAGTAAATTTACTGCCAGAATAACTACTAAGTGTTAGCTAATCTTCTAAATTATTAACGATTACATAAAGATCCAGTCCTTACTTTTATTGCCGTATCCTTAAACAATTAGTCGTAATTTTTCGTACGCCCGCCCTGTAATCTTACCCTGAACCTTGTAAATAATCCTCAACTTAAAAATTGTAACGTTCGAGTCTTAAAAGTTAAAGTCGGTTTTCGATACAAATTATATAACTCCTCGAATTAGTAGGCCGTCGATCTCGACCTTATTACTTTTTTTAAAGAATTTGTCGAAGATTTTAATAATCCCTTATACTTTAAACTTCATTATTAAATCTTCGTTATCCTTCTTTTTTTAACTTACTTAAACAATATTATAAATACGGCCCAGTATATATTCCTCCTTTTTAAGGTATTTTTTTATTGTTTTTTTAGGGGTCGCCTATACCAGTAGCGTTTTATTGGTTTATTAACAACAGCTAAAGAAGGTTTGTATGAAATCGATTGTTTTACTTTAAGGGCTTAAAGGTTTTTATTTTTCATACTTTTCATATAAGGTTTAACTTAAATTGTTTGAAAGGATATTAAACTGTTAATAGTTTTATCAACTACTTTAAAGCTTACAATACTTAATATCTTATATTAACCCTTCCATTTACCCGGCTTCCGCCATACAAAAACTTTATTTTACAACGGAAAAGTAAATACATTAATTGTTAATAGGCCGTTTCTGGTATTAAAGGCGTCATTAACCTGGTGGTGTATCGATTCTTTTCGTAGATCCCTTAAGACTTTGATATTGGCCGCAATAAGTTTTTAAATACTTTCTGAGAGCAGAGATTTATTCGTTAAACGTAGGTATACTCTAAAAACCAGGAGCGTTAACACTAAACTGTCAGGATATACAGTGTTGTTAAGGCTCTTTATTACCATTTATAAACGTACCTCTGAATCCATAAAGCTTTTAATCTTTAACGTAAGGATATTATAAGTTTGGCGAAGTAAGGAGTATACCATTTTAACCTTCCTAATACTTTGGTAATCTTTTACAGGTACCTATTTATATTAGATACCTATTATCTTAATATCTTTATAAAACTTTACCGCCGCAAAATTAGTATTGATATCGTAAACAATGACGTTAAATAAACACAGGTATATGTTTTTCCATAATATCTTTCACGTTTCACACGTATCCTTTACTGAAAAGGACTTTAAAAACTTAGATTAGCAAGAAGAAGTTATAGAATTAACAAGGTAAAAAACCGGCCAATTTTCTAAGTCAAACATATTAATAAAAATCACGTAATTAAAGTTCTTTTAGTCTTTTAACGTAAATTTAAATCTCTAGAGAGCTTAAGTATAAATTTAGCAATAGTGATATAGTCTTTTGATAACCTTTAAAGCAAGGTATTTTACATGGTTATATTTTACGGACTTCAGGACTTTATATAACTTATTAATAGATAATAGTTAAAATACCGTTATAGTTAACGTATCTCCGGTTCAGTTAGGTTTGACACCACTACTTTCGAACCTTAAAAATAAAACTATAAATACCCCTATATAAAGGCGAGTGAAAACCTCTAGTTGTTTTTAACTAACTCGTATGCGTAAACATTAACGTCAACACTAAAGATATTTATATATTTTAAATAAAGTAAAAAAGAGGTAAGAGACTTAAGGATAAAAAACGTAATCGCTTTTATAATAGTTTAAACTACCATTATCCCCAGTATCGATAGTTATTCGCCTAGGCTAAAGTCGACTTTAGCCTTATCCGCATCGTAACTATTAATCTTAATAGCTATAGTGCTTTCCATTCGTAGTATTATATATTACGAATAGTCTCTTATTAAGTACCTTACTATCCTTATGTGTGGCATAATACTTTAAAACGTATAGTCCACGTAACGATCGCAGAGGTTAAAAGTATATAAGAGGTTAAAGGCTTAGTTAAAGCGAAGGTAAAGGTTTTTACCACTTAACCGATAGAAAAAGGTATAATCGGCTAGTTATTGGGCCGCCGTGTCAGAAATAATATATTCGTGCCATCTGATTTATTTAAAAACGTTAACGACTTTAATTAACTTATCGCCTTTAACGTTTTCAATTTAATCCGAATAATTCTATTCTGAAATAATAGGGTACTAGGCGTGGTATATGACTTTCTTATTATTATGCTTGACGAAGGGTATCAAATAAACTAAAAACTAAACTTACCATAAATCTAATATCTCTTACCACTATCACAACAATAATACTTACGGTTAATAGGTCCGCCTAAATCTTATTAACGCCAACGTATATACTGCCTTTAGTTTGAGGCTAATAAGCCAAACCTTAGGCATTATATGCGCTCGTATTAACGGTCGACTCAATTAACTACCGTAAAGTCGTCTTTATCTACGTCGAAAAGATTACCAGCTTAAAAGTATATACCAAGCGAATTTAGGGTACGCTCTATTACAGTAGAAAGCGAAAACTGTAATAGGCTAAAAAAGCCTTTTCAGGTATTATCTTGTCGTTATAAAACGTTTTCGAACTTACTAACGCCTATAACTGCTACCCGTACCTGCTCGCGAAATATAACCTCGTTAACGTAAGCTTTTCTCATTAATTTTTAGTACAACATCAGCTTGTCAATTATATAGTTAAATACATCTATTGGTATTTGCTCCTTCTTTTTCTTTACCATTATGATAATTTTCCTGTCAATAGCCTAATTTATATAATATTATGTTAGGAGTACATCGTATTCGAAGAATCCCTTAATGCCATCATAAATTTAGCGAAATGTAGTAACGCCAGTTAAAAAGGTTAAGTAGTAATCTTTGGCGTACCCTGGACGGATATCGGAAAATAATAAGTGAAAATCAAAAGGAGGAACCTTCATCCATTTACAAATGTTGAGAAAAGGCATCATCTTAATATCGAAAAGGTTATACGATTTCCTTTTATACTTTTTTATATTATTCCAGATTTTAGAAAATTCTGTAACGAGTTTGTAATTAACACTAACTTTTTTAACAGGTTTTAAATAAAGGTCGCAATTATTATTCCAAACGTAAGTGATATTTCCTAATAGTTTTAGCTTTAAAGATTTTAAGGTACAGTACTAAAGATATTTGCTAGTCGCCTAACCCGAGTGGTAAAGTCCTATAATAAGACCTGTTATAGGATTCCACATATAGGCGAACTTAAAATGGAAAAGCTTTTAAGGAGATTAACGATTAAATTACTAAGGGGCGATAAGTATTGAAAGATTCTGAGAAGCCTAACGATTTTACTTAACTAATTAGTATAAAACTCCGATGTTAATATCTTTAACCACGTTTACAGCTTCTACTTTACGTGCCCTACCATTTTTGAGGGTGTATTCCGTGTTATCAAGTAAATATATTTGGTTACCGAACAAATTAATGGGCTCATTTCCTGCCCGTAAAGAGGCTTAACTTAGCTAAAGATAAAGGGAAGGTCTCTTAGATCATGTATAAGGGAAGCAAAATTCCTCAACAGCTTTTCATTTAGGTTGTAAGTTGTAAAGGAATTCGTTACACTAAGCTAAGTCGAAAAGGGCCTAGACTAATGTTATAACACCTTGTACTTAGATAAAAATCCCTCGTTTCTCCAATTCGGACCTAAGTTTTAAATTAACCACTTTTTGAATTGTTTTTCATATATTAATTATCCAATCGTTAAAAAACTCGAGATATCTGTTAAAAAATATAGTTTAGGTCGTAATTAGTATTATATTTAACGATAAAGAATTCGACGAAGTTAATGAGGTGTTTTTCGGTTAATTCTTTGTAAATATCCAGCGCCTAAAGATCGTCGTCATAAAACTTGGTGAAAACGTATCCAAGGGCTTTGATTACTTTTCTCTTTAGGTCGGTAATGCCTTTAAAGTAAGTGTTAACAGTAAACATCTTAACTTGTGAGGTAAAGGATTTGGTGTAAAATCGTATGGAAAATTAGCGATTTGGTAACTTGGCATAAAGTCGTGCGACGTAGCTTTTTTGGCGTGACTTAGTGTTTTCGCTTGAATCAATGAAATTGACGATTAAGGTGATGTAGGAATTGAAAAAAGTAAAGTAAAGGTAAAGGTTGAATATAGAGGGTAAGGTTAGAGGTTTTTATTAGTGTAGGTTGTTTAGTGTAAGAACTCAGTCGTTTTTTCATAGTAATAACACCCGTAATAATACTAACTTGGCCGTTTTCTAACTTATCAAATTACGACTTTTAGCGGTCAATCTTAACGCGTTTTAAAAAGAATCAATAAAGATTTCTTAATGTTTTCAATAGCAATACCGTCGCCAACTTCCAAATTGCTGTTAGAGACTAACGCAATCCAAAAGTCTTTTTTTTTGTTTCTGCCGTTAGGGACTAACGAAATACTAATAGAAGCCCTTTAAACAAATCTTTCCTTTACCCTAACAGCTGTAGGCATAAAGCGTAAGAACTGAAAAATAACTTCTTCTTTTACTTAGCTTATCTATACTTGACCTAATAGGCAGACAAATACTAATAAGTGTTAGTAGGCCTTAGAAGTTACAATGTTGTCAATTCGATTGGTCGAAGTAACAGTAGTATTGCGTGGTAAAATGGTAAATGTATTGTTCTAGGTTTGGCAAACTACTAGCGGTCTGCATTGTAATTTGTATGGCTAATCGCTTGACTCATACCCTAGAGTGAAGTGTAGCGTATTGCACTCAACTTACATTCAATGCGGTAAGTCTCCACAAAGCAATACACTCAACTTGCAGTTCAGTATAGTTAACTTTACTGTAGGTAAATTTGGCTTACTACACTGCATATAATACTATTCTAACAAATAACCTAATAACATGAAGCTCAAATATGTTATTAAGTCAACCAAAAACCCTTTTTGTTAACTCATGTAAGAAATAATAATACTTAAACCTATACCACGATATACCTCGCTATAAATAAGGGTCTCCAACTAACTATAATTGAAATGTCAAAGAGTTGGTAAATGTATATAGAAAAACTTGTATACAATATAATAAAAAAAGTATTCATTTCCGCCACAATCGGTTTGAGTCAAAAGTACAAACATTTTTATATATAAAAACCCTTTTATCGTATTACTATTTATCCTTAATACCAAAAAGAAGATTTGAGTATACGTTTTTTTTTTTAGAAATGGTTATATTAGATCGTTTTGACAATTAAACTGCATAAAAATTCACTGTTTTCTAGGGTGAAGGGTCTTGATTTGATTCTAGATTGGTTTTTCGTACGATTCATCCCTAGAGATAACTTTTTTAAATATTGTTTATAATTTGGTGGAAATTATGGTGTGCATTTTGAAAGTCTGCATTTATATCTACTGATTTTCATTCTATAATATTATAAATTTTTCAATTTAAATTAAAATTGTTCCTTTAATGTTTGCGGACAGTTATTATTTATTCTTGAAATTTTCTGTATTAGTTAATAACTTTAATAACTTTCCTTGAAGTCTGTGCTATCAGTGTTGGTCGATGTTTGTAAGTGTTTTCAAAACGAGTCAGAAGTTGTTGTGTTATAGGTCAGATATATAATTGAAGAGCTAGGAGAATGGTTGCGGCGGTTATTAGTTTACTAGTTTTATAGGTGGTTTTATATCCTATATAAGCGAAAGTTGGTGTAAGGATTTCTGGTCATATATCTTTCAATTAGTTATATATCATCTGTCGCTTATCGCTTTTAAATGATTTTACCTTCATAATGTAAATTCCCTTTTCAATTACCACAAAATCGTTCTATATGTTGAAAATATATTTTCATTTATCTAGATACACCGTTAAAAAGGCATCAAAACAGTTGTTGAGCCCAATGACAAGCATATATAACTTATTAAATAATTTATACTAATGATTTCTTCACAGGCTAGTGACTTCCTTTTTTTCTTCCTTCTTTATTTTTATTTTAAAATCACCAGTCAATGCCATTCATAAAGATTACAAAAGCTGCTACGAAATTATCCTGTAGATACCGGCGAAAAAAATCGTAAGCCTGATCCACCAAGGGCTTATATAGGCCTCAAGGTCTCCGAGCTATCCTTCCAAGCAATACTTTAAGGTGCTCAACAGTATAAAAACCCGTAGGCGTGAAAATTTTGGCCCTAATCGGGCAGGGAAACGCAGCCTTCTTGGTTTCCGCCCGGCAGTCATTTGCGCCAGGGATGTAATTGTATATTTTGTTTGTGAGAAAAGGGCTTTGGAAAATATAAAAGTAGAAAAGTTACCCGTATGCAATGCAGAATTAAATGGCGTTATAATCACGTATTTTTATCCTATTCAACCTTAGTAAAATGATATTGAGAGACCTCTATACATCGAGTTATCTATACGTAGTGTATCCAAAACAAATAAAAAAGAGGTTCTTTCTTCATGCAAACCTTGATCACAGAACTTGCTTTATATATTACCGAGATATCACCTATATTAATATATACCCTTGCGTCTTGTAATCGATGATAACGTTTTGATTAACAACATGACTAGTAGCATTTTCATATACAGGAAGACTTTAGTTTGTTATATAATGCCGCTTCATAGTTATCCTGAAAGATTATTAGATCATTAAAAATTCTAAAAGAGTTCATATCAATTCTCCCTGCGACTCCTCCCTCTTTTTATTTTCCCCCACTCCGGTTTATATAACTGTCACAACCCAAGCATGATAGCGGATCAGGAAACAGGCCTGTATGTAGCTAAGCCACAGAAAGCCTGTAGCCCAATACATCAGGCGGGGAACATATCTTATGTAAGCAAGGTGACTGAGTAAGTCACGTGATGGATCAGTATAGATCAGTTACTGACCCAAGGTGAGGCAGTACTAGATCAGTGGGATCAGTGCGGTGATCCAAACGATCCAGTACTGAAGATTGTATGAAGGCCATAGGATATAAGGACACGGTCATCACCACATAGATAGTATTTCCTTCATAGCTCTTCAGTTGTCAATCTAAGTATTCAGTCTACACATCTGAATAGCCTAACGGCTAATGATCATCCTATAGTACGAACACACATCTTCTTGATATTGCACCTTTGTTACCTCTGCTACCTTACTGCTAACATAAACCCTCTGACACCTTCTATTTACTCACGGATATTTAGTGTGATCATTACAATAACCCTTATCCGCCTCGTTTTGCTTTTCAGTATAAAATCTTATACGAGTTGTATATGGTTTCTTCTCATGGGGGGTAATAATAGTATTTACGTTGGTAAATGTTAAACTGGTATTAAATAATCCCGTTACGCTTTTAAGGGTTTTTGTTAGTAAGGCTTTAGATTTTGCAACGTTGTCGATTCGATTGGTCGAAGTAACTGTAGTATTTTGTAGTCAAGTGATAGATGTATTGTTCTAGGTTTGGCAAACTGCTAGCTAGTTTACATAGTAATTTGTATGGCCAATTGCTTGGCTCGTGCCCTAGTAAAAAGCAGGGGTACACAATACTTAACTTACAGCAAATACAGTAGGCTTATATAGTAAAATACACACAACTTGCAGTTAGTAGAGTCAACTTTACTATAAGTAAAGTTGGTCTATTACATCGTAATTGCTATTATTAAAATACTAATGTCTTTTTAGTTTGTACGTGTACGCTAGTAAAGTAAACCAATCTTTTTCGGTAGCTGCTAAATTGCGACCTTGTTATCTAGCCAAACCCTTGTCAATCCTAGTATACTTTTACATTGAATTATACTTTAATTAACCCCAATTGCCTTTAATTGTCTTATGGTTTCAAAGTCCGACTTTTTTTAGTTTTCATGAAGAGTATTTTTTTATCATAGGTTTACATAAACTTTGAATTTAGCAGGGCTAATTAAGCAAATCGTTATTGCTAGTCTTTTAGTAGTTTTTCAGTTCACTAATATATCCCTAACCATTACGTAACTTAGCCTTACCAGACGGTTCATTAACCTAGCTTTCGATGTGTATAATTAGCTCATTATTATTGATAAGCTTATCAAGGTCCTCTTTCGGTAATACTTTCATTATAAAGTTAGTAAGATTATCCCTCCCGTTAATTTGCCGTAATTTCTCGATTTCCCTACCTTCGTAGGTTTCGTGAAGTGTCATTACATCGATCATTAAACGTTTTTCGCTAGTAGTTTCGAGTTGCGAAAGGCATTCAAATAATTTTTTTGAATCGATATAAATCACTACCAAACTAGGAGGAATTTTTAACTACCTAATAACATCGTTCATGTTTTCCTATAATACTATAACTATATTGAAGCTTACTATTATACCGTAATCCTTTGAAGCTAATATACTTCGTATAATCCTTTTACATTTAACAAAAGTTTAATAAATGAGGTTAACTATAATATTAAAATAATCCTTCCGCTTGTTTTCATTAGCGAAGTTTATTTAAAAGCCGATTCATAAATACAAGTCGGTATTATTTGAAAAGGGCCTATAAGTAAAGATTCTTAATTTGGCTTTCGACAAATCGATTGGGATTATATAAATCACCTGGTCCAGGTTTTATATTTGCCATTTAAGCCTTTTATTTTGCCGGTTAAAGTTGTTATTTGTTAATTACTATACTCATAGAGTAATAAATCAGTTATAGAAACCCTTCAGTTAATATAGGGTAGCAATATAATTGTTACAGTTGCGTTATTCTAAGAACCATTAACTTTAACTACGTTAAACTTATAGATTATAGTTAAGTTAACGCTTTAACCCTTTTAGCAAAAGCTAAAGCCAATATTAATACCAAGTATAAGAATGAACTATCCGTTCAGTTACAATAATTGCTCTTTCTTAACGTCGTAATCGGTTTTTGATTTTGAAACTTAAAGTCTTTAATCGCCTGTTATTCTGATATCATAAAACCAGCTCTTTTAAACAAAAGTGTATCGTTGATTTACATAACTATTAGACCGAAATCATTCTTTTACGCTACTAGCAAATACGGGTCGTATGTTTAAAACTTTATACCTAACCATGATATAAAGTACGATTATTAAGTTAAAAACCAATAAACGCCAGCGCCGGTAAATTTATATAGTAACTTAATATATTTCATCACCGTTCCCGAAGCGTAAATAACACGTAATTCCTATCATAATTCCCGGATGGAAATCCCTTATAGTTTGGTTGCTAAATAGTATATATTTACATTATATTTCAGTTATTAAGTGTAAACTTATCTTTAGGTTTAATTAATAAATTTAGTATAAAAACTATTACGAAGCATTAGTTATTTTCTGAAATCGTTGACTATTACGTAAGGACTTACTGTTTGCCTTTATTACTATACCATTAAGCGATTAAACGTGAATTTTTGTAGAGAAGTCCCGTAGTTTTACCCTTAATCTCGTAAATAATCCTTGATTGAAAAATCGTGAAATTTGGGTCTCAAATGTTAAAGTCAGCATTCGGTATGAATCAAATAACTTTTCGAATTAATAGGCCGTTTATTTTAATCCCACCGATTTCTTTAAAAGGCTTATCGACAGTTTTAATTATACGTTATACTAGAAACTTGAATTTAAAGTCTTTATTATCTTTCTCTTTCCTGTTTACCTATATAATATTATAAATACGGCCAGGTATGTATTTTTCTTTTTTATTATTTTTCTTCTTTGAACGTCGTTAACGCCGGCGGCGTTTTATTGTTTTATTGATAATAAATGAAGAAGTTTCTTCTAAATTAGATCGTTTGGTTTGATGGTATTTATCATTAGGTATTCTAATATAAGGTTTAACTTAGGTGATATAAAAAGTTACGTGGTCGTAAATAATTTTAATAGCTATTTTAACGTAGGCTATACTCAAGGTTTTGTATAGGTTTTCCTTTTTACCTGGCTCTCGTTATATGAAGACTTTACTTTGTAATGGCAAATCAAGTACATCGATAATCGTAAGGCCGTTTTCGGTGTTAAAGGCGTCGTTAACTTAACGGAGTACGGATTTCTTTTGTAATTCCTTTAATACTTTACCGTAAGCTACAATTTGTTTCTGGGTACATGTCAATGGCTGATATTTAGTCGTTAAGCGTTTATACGTTTAGCATTAGTATTAGGCCGTTAAGACCCATAATATTATTCAGACCCTTTACCACTATTTAAAGACATGTCTTTAGATCCATCAACTTTCTAATTTCCAGCGTAAGGATATTATAAGTTCGGCAAATTAATGCGTATACATTTTTAACTTTTTCAATGATTTAATGAGCCTTTCTAAACGCCTATTTATACTGGATTCCCATTTTATTGACAACTTCCTAAAACTCTGTAGCCATAAAATTAATGTCAGAATTATAAATAACAACGTTGGGTAGACCGAAGTACGTGTTAATCTACAATATCATAAGTATTTCCTACAAATCTTTTACCGACAAGGACTTTAAACCTAAACTTCATAAAAATAGGTTACAAAGTTAACTATATAAAAACCAAACTTGTTATCGAAATAAAATACATCAATAAACACCTCGTAATTAAAGTTTTTATCGTTTTTTAATGTAAAATTAAATCATCGAGAGGCCTAAGTATACATTGAGTAGTCTTGATATATATTTTCGAAAGCTTTTAAAGTAAAGTATTTTACATCTTTATACCTGACGGATTCAAGGACTTTATATAATTTATAAACAACTAGGTAATTAAAATTCCGGTATAGTTAACATATTTATACTATCCTTAGGTTTAACAACATTGCATTTAGGCCTTAAAAATGAAACCACAAATACCCCTACTCAAAGGCAAGGGGAAACCTTTAGCCATTTTTAACTAGCTCATGAGCGTTAACGTCAATATAAAGGTTAAAAGTTTTTATATCCTCCAAATGAAAAAGAAACTAGGTAGGACACTTAAGAATGTGAAATATAATTAATTTTATACTACTTTAAACTGATGTTATCCCTAATAACATTAGTTTCTTACTTAATCTGAATCCAACTTTAACCTTACTAACATTGTAACGATTAATCTTAGTAGCCGTAATAATTTCTATTTATAATGCCACATATTGCAAATAGCTCCTTATCAACTATCTCATTGCTATTATGTTTGTCATAATACTTTAGAACGTAGAGTACACGTAATGATCGCGGAGGTGAAATGTATATAAGGGGTTCTAGGCTAAGTTAAGGCAAAAGTAAGGGTTTTAATCACCTAAACACTATAGGAAGACATAGTCAGTTAGTTTTTAAGCCGTATTAAAAGCTATATTTTTATATCAATTAATTTAGGTCCGGGTATAGTTACCGTTAATAACCTTATTACCTTGAAGTTTACGATATAATTCAAATAATCCTATTCTAAGGTAATAAAGTACTGGATATAATGCATCACCTTTTTATTATTACGTTTGGTAGGGAGGTAACGAGTTAGCTAATAGCTAAACTTGTCACAAATCTAATATCCCTTGCCACTATTACAATGATAGTTCTTACGGTTAATAGTTTATTTAGATTTGAACTTTGTTGACGCTAATGCGGTTATTACGTTTAGTTTAAGGCCTTTAAGCCGGATTTTTGGTGTTCAAGACGTTTATATCCGTATTTACGGTCGATATAATTGATTACCATAAGGTCTTTTTTATCTATATTAAGTAACTTGCCGACTTGGAGGTATATATTAAACGAGTTTGATATATACGCCATTACAATTGTAAGCGAGAAGCGCAGCTAGTTGAAAAAGTCTTTTCAAACGATAATTAGGCGTTATGAAGCGTATTTAAACTGTTTAACGCCCGTAACTACTATATGTACCTACTTACGAAGTGTAGCTTCGCCGAAGTAAGCTTTCTATATTGTTTTCTAATATAATATTAACTTAGTAAGCATTGAATTTAATACTTTTCCGAGTGTTTCCTCCCTCTTTTTCTTCTTTATTACTGTAATATATCTCTAAATAACTTGATCCGTATTATATTGGGTAAGGTGATCATCGTATTAGAAGTAGATTTTCATTCTATTGTAAACTTCGCGAAAGGTAATTGCTTGGGTTAATAAGGTTAAGTAATAATCCTTGGCATACCTTATAAAGATTTTGGGAAAAAGTAAGTTAAAATTGAGAAGGGGGAGCCTTTATTTACTTTTAAGTATTTAAAAATAGTATTATTTTCGTATCAAAAATGTTATAAAGTTTTCCAATATAACTTTCTATATCGTTTTAGATTGAGGCGAAGTCCGGTAAAAAAATTATCATTCATATCAACTATTGTGATAAGTTTTGTAGAAAAGTCGCGATAATCTTCGCATAATTTCATTGTATTTCCTTATAATTTCAGTTATAATGGTTTTAGGCTACGATATCAATGGTTGTTTCTAGTTACCTGGCCTGAGAGGTGAATTCCTATGGCAAAACTTGTAGTAGGTTTTCGTATGTAGGTTAACCTATTTTGAAAAGGCTTTTAAGGCGTTTAACGATTTGAATTACAGGGTTGATGGGTAATAGAGACTCAGGTTTTAAGGGACTTGACGATTTTATTTAATTAACTAGTGAAGGGCGCTGGCATTAATACCTTTTACTGCATTAGCAACGGTCGCTTCGTTCATTCTACCGCTGCTAAATACCTACTCCTGGCTGTTACGTAAAGGTGTTGAACTTTCGAGTAAATTATTAAGTTTCTTATAATTAACGTGTAAAAAAGTTTAACCTTACTAGGGGTAGAAAAGAGGTCTTCTGAAACGCATATAAGGGTGCTAAGGCTTTCTAATACCTTTTTCCTTATGACGTAGGTCTCAAGGATACTTCTTAATTTTGGTTAAATCGAAAAGGGTTTTTGTTAATTTTGTTATACTGTTGGAATAGCAGTCGAATGCACTGCAATCAAGTCAACTTTACTGTAAGTAAAAGTTGATTGTACTGACTGCAATATTGGCTGCAGTTTGTGGAGCTGCACTGCAAGTGCAGTGCAGTAGGTGCCCACTTCAAAATGAAGCATAAGCCAAAGCGTTTGGCTATACAAATTAGTGTGCAGACCGGCTAGCAGTCTGCCAAACTTAGAACTTACACACATCATCCAACAATATCAGCGCAACACCAGTTACTTCAACTAGTGATTCGAATCGACTACGTTGCAACGATGAAGGCCTAACAACACCGATCAGTGCTTATTAGGTTAAGCACAGATTAGCTAAGTAGAAGAGAAAAAATACTTTCCGGTTACGCTTTATTAGGAAAAGTAGAGGAAAGGTTTTTGCGAAGGGCCCCTATACGTTGTATAGTTGTTCGCGACAGCAAGTAGGGAAAACTTATAGGCTATGGAATTGTTCGCGTCAGTCCATAAGTAAGCGACGGTATCGTTATCGAAAACACCAAGAAATCTTTATTAATCCTTCTTTAAAAGCGTTGAAATTAACTGCTAAAAGTCTTAAAGATTACCAAGCCAGCAAGTTGGCAAACAGCTAGATCAATTGCTACTACAGGTACTACTACTGCAAATCGTAAGAAAAACGACTAAGTCTCTACACTAAATAACCTTTACTACTAATGACCTCCAACCGCACTACCTACACCAAATCTTTGCCTATACTTCACTCTTTTTCACTCCTTCTACCTTAATTCAATCGTTAAGATCGCTCTTTCGAGTGAAATCACCAAGTCATGCCAAGAAAGTCACGTCGCGAGATCTCACGCCTAGTCGCTAATTCGCCAGGTTGCCAAGTTTCCACGCAACTTTATGCCAAAACACCAAGTTTTTACGACTAAAATTACTAGGTTTTTCACACTAAACGCCTGTTAAAATAGCTTCCGTCAACGCTTAATTTAAAGCTATCATCGACCTTGAACGAAAAAAGGAAATTAAAGACCTCGATATCATATTCGAAAAGCACTACGACGAAAAGCTTTGGTTTATCGAAGCTACCGAAAACTTTACCCCAAAGCACCTGATCAACGTTATCGGCCAATTTATTCTCGATAAAAACGCCACTGAAACCTGCCTTGGATCCTTAGCCTTCGACGATTTTCAAAAATAGTTTCGAAATTAGAGTCTAGATATATGGAAAAGGGTGTAAAAGAAGGTAAAAATAAGGCTAAGGATTAACCTGGTGAATCGAAGTATTAAACTCCAGGCGAAAAGAGGAAAGGAAGGTACTCTAGCCAAACTACTTTACGAATACTCTACGAATAAAGACCCTTAATAGACTTCGGTTAAAGGCAAAAAAGTTGCTGGCAATAATAACCCACAGCGACTATACACATGTTCGAAAGGACCTATTCAAAAGGAATCAATATATTTACACCCTTTAAGCCCTTAAATTCACTAGTCCATTGGGAAGGAACCTCGCCTAACCCTTTAATAACAAGAGAATTATCGCCAACCTTTCCACAACAGATAATACTAGGCCTATTTCCACTAAGCTTCTTAGCACATCCAGTTTCAACAGCTAAGTTAAGGAAGGACCGGATTTATACGTAAATCGACTATGGGTACGACTACTGACTTTTTCCCTTTAAACTAAGCTAAAAGTAATTATCTTGCCTATTGGTACCAATAAAAACTCTAGTCTTTTCTCTGGCTAAATGAAAAAAGTCTTTACGACCAGTACATTATACTTCCCCCTTGGCGCATTCCTATAAAGGACACGGATTATATGGTAATTAACACGTTCGTTAAAATCTGGGGAGATAAAGAGAAGTATAACGATAAGTTATACAACCTCCTTGACGTTAAGTTACGCCTATTTTTCAACAACTATCGTCAGATAAAAGTTAAGTTATTAGGTTTTCCCTCGTTGTTTCCTAGTATTCTTACCAGCTAAGCTAAGGACTACTAACTCGAATACTTTACGGATTATACATTTTTCCACGAAATTTCAAATAGAATAAAGGGCCATTTCGAATATAATATCAACTTCTTCCAATACCATACGGATTGGAACATCATAAAATATTTTTACATGTTAGATTATAAGAAAGAGTCGAAAAGTAAGATAAAACTTTTAAATTATATATTTAGTAAACTAATACTTTGCTAACAGGCAATGGGAAACGTAGGAACTGGCGAAAACACTTTGCGCTAATAGGTCCGACAATCAGTTACGGGTTACAAAAAGTTTGAATACACCATGCAATACCCTGATGCCACCTACGAAAGGTTTTTTAACCAAATCCGTTCCTTGTTGGCGACCGTAACTGCTTGAGTCTTCGGCTCGATGGGTATATATCTATAAGCTCCGAAATTCAGTAACGAGGAAGACCATTTCAATTTGAATTACATTAACCGATGATACGGACGATCCGGCAAGTACGGTTAATAAAGGGTCCGAACCTCTACCTACGAAAAAGGGTATTTATTATCTTTCAAACCTTTAATTCGGCTAAATCAATTGAACTTAAACGCTAAAATTTTTTGGATTTGCAGTAAATAAAACTGTTGGTTAACACTCTATATTATCGTCAAGCATAAAGTAAAATAGGAGATGTATCATACGTACTACTCCTCTGCTTTAAAATAGGACTATATGGAGCGTGTCACGCAATTGAAGGAAAGTAAAGTTAAAGAGGAGGAAAATAAGCTAAAGGTTATCGGCTGACACGAAGATACTAGTACTAATACCGGTATTGGCCCGGAAGCCACGTAATAACTAGCCGACTGTACATTCTTATACCGCTTTATAGGTAAAAACCCCTATCCCCATCATAACGATGATGGCCTTAGCCCTATATACCTTTTCACCATTTAAAACCGGTACACGAAGTAAGTCTTTTAGGGGATTATGCCGGATATGAGGGTAACACGGTACTTAATACGAAGCTATTCGTATTATATCGCGTTACAAAGGGATATGGATACTGTTACAGAACTTAACCACGCGGATACTGGAAAAACTGAAGTTAGCTTCAGCCTAAGGAAAAAGATATCTTTACTAGAATCGACGACTATGAAACCTGTTATTAACCCTATCAATTTCCATATCTTGAAATTCCCTAGCCCCTTTCTTATTAACTTTAAAGATATGAAAAACCTCGGTGTTAACGTTAATGTTGAGGCTGATAAAATAATATATATGAAGGCTGGCAAAAGGTATTTACTTAACTTTATGTGAAGAAATTTTTGATTTAATCTTTAAGGACCAAAGGCAATGATATTAAACTCAACGAAGGTAAAACTTCGTCAACTATATAGTAGAAATAACCACCCGGCAACTAACAAGCTTTATAAGATCTTGAATGAAATTAGTTACGAAAATGTAGATATTATAATACTAAAAACAGTTAAACACCTTTATTACCACTGCCATACATACTTATAAGCCCCCTTAAAGTTGAAATTTACGCTAAAAGAAGATTAAAACTTTAACTCGGAAATCTTTGGAATCGTATTTTATTTAAATGACAAGCCAGTACTACATGTCGTGGATTCCAATACAGATTTTCATGGCGTTAAGTTCCTTGAAAATATTACGGCGAAAAAAACATAGAAAATATTATGCACTTTGTAGATTAATACGTACCTTAGTCCACTAAACGTATTGGTTTACGATACTGGCACCAACTTTACTATAATAAAGTTTAAAGATGATATAAATTTAATAGGAATTTAGTATAAATAAGTTCTTATAAAAGCTTACTAGGGTATTGGCAAGGTAAAGAAGGTATACGTACTCTTACGAAGGGCCTACGATATCCTCACATCAGAAATCAAAAGCTTTGTAAATTAAGAGGCACGGCTTTAAATAACGGTAAAAGTTCTTAACGATATTATTAGCTCTAATAGACTTATACCAACTTTGCTAGTATTAAAAGCTTATTCACATATAACAGCTAAGTCTCCACCCTCGTTAAGCACCCAAAAAAGTGCTATAACATACAGTAAATCACTAAAGAAACTGATAAAGGAATCGGCACGCCGTCAGATTAACGATGCCCTCAACACTAAAAACGTATCTTTAATAAAAAACGTGTTTTTACTCCCCCTTTAGAGTGAAGTACTTACGTAGCGTAAATCAGGAAAATGTGATAGGCCGTATAAGATCTTAGGTATTACCAACTAAAACGTAATAATTAAAATTGTTAACAGCCCAGTAACTTTCGAGCTATATAAGTTAAGCCGTACAAAAAAACCATTAATTCTGATAAAAATCCTAACGTCAATAAACTTCGAGCCGAGCGAATTAGCTAATATAACCCTCTCAAGTCAATTATTAATAAGCCGATAAAACGCCGACGGCGCAAAAGACCACCTAAAAGGAAGATACATGCTAAAAAGGAGAAAGATAGAGATTACAGGCCTGGCAGGGTATATTCAATAGTATAGGTATTTTAGAAAAAAAATTAACGGAGAACTTGCCTTTAAGTTACGTACTGAAGGCACTATTAATACACCGGGCAATTCTTTCAAGGAAAGTAATCAAGTGGAAATTAATAGCCTTCTATTACTAGGAGTCGTATAGTTTATGCTATTAACGTAATTAAATAGTTAAAATATCACTATTTTCAAGTTGAGGATAATTTACGAAGTTAACAGCAAAACCACGGACCAGCCGTACGAAAAGTCATAGCTAATCGCCTCAATATACGATAATAAAGGTAAAAACTGGATCCTTACCTCATCGCCTACAATCCAAAAGATTAACCAGCGTTTAATCGTTACTATTACTTCCAGTTTAACTACTAACGTAAAAGGTTAGTTTACACTTAATAGCTGGGACATCATATAAGCGTACACGTAATCTACTACCGATCTTCAACGGATTATACTATAGGAACTATCATAAAAACTAAAGGACAAACTTCCAGCTAATACGATGATATATTATATTAATCCTTTATACGGATTAGCTAAGGCCAATGTCTACTCGTTTTTTACGTACTAGATACACTTTAAAAACAGGTTAGGTATAAAAACTTTAATATTTAACTTGTACTTATTAATTACAAAGAGAAAAGACTTTGATATCGTAGGCATATATATTAACGATACTATTTCTCTCGGCGATACTAGATTTGTAATGACGGAATGATATGTTATCGAGAAATCAAGCCTTTAAAAGTATATATTGGTTGAAACGTTTACTAAAGGCATATAATTTAACTTTAATGGATCGTTACTTTATATATATGGTGTCAAGGCTAAAATTAACACTTATATTAACCTACGTTAAAAGTGGCAAGCCACGAGCCTGAAAATTATCGACAAGGCTGACGAGAAAATGGCACAGAAATACTTGGAGCAAAGGGCCCGTACAGCCTACATCGCCAGGCTATGTTAACCGAAAGTATTGTACGACCTTTCTATTACGACATAAGTATAAAACCCGTAAAACGAAGACTTTAACAAGTTCAATAAACGAATTTAATGGCAAATATACCATGAAAAAGAGGAATTAATATAGTCTTTATAAATTTAACGAAAGCGAAGTTAATAATCTTTATAGATAGGTTATTTGTTAACAATACTAACCTTATATCGTAAATTGGCCTTTTAATGATATTATTTAACAAGGATAAGTCTAAAGGGTAGTTTACGATCACCAGAATCCTTATATACTAGATATCTGTTAAGTGTAAGCGTGTAACTCGGAGCGTATTGACCTTTAAAGTTTACGATATAATAGCAGGCTTTGATATCAGAATAGTAACTAACGGCATATTAAGGATTGTCACCAAACAGCTGGGTTTACTACTAATACCTATAATGGTGTATACCGATTCCCGGAGCCTTTACGAATGCCTATCAAAACTAAGCACAAATAATGAAAAACGCCTAATAATAGACGTTATAACGTTAAGGGAGGTATACGAAGCCCGGGAAATCGATAAGTTCCGGTGAATTAACCGCAAAAATAAACCTTCCGATACTATAACCAAGGTCACGCCCAATAACTCCCTGGAAAGGTTTATGAATAGCAATACACTGACTATACGAATCGAGGGATACGTGGATTGCACAACGCGTAACGTAAAAGATTGCACCGGCAAACCGGAAGACAGCCAAGACGATAGAAATAGCTTAAACAACTGGTAAAGGGTACGTAAGTGGTGACGTAATTGATTTGCACAGGTCTGTGGCCAAGGATCTGTGCACGAGATTTGAGGAATGGAGGCCTTGGAGGGGTGGGGCAAAAGGGTCGCAAGGGGCCATAATTAAGGTTGTTTTCAATACAGATTTATTGTAATTGACAGGGGTCTGGCTTGTGGATTAAAGAGGGATTTCAAAGGTTGCTACCAATCAATGGCAAGCCATGCTAGCGTACAGGCACAAAACAAAAAGCTGCCAATGTTAGAATAGTAGTCAAATGCAATGCAGTTAAGTTAACTTTACTGTAAGTAAATATTGATTGTACTGACTGCAATATTGGCTGCAGTTTGTAGGGCTGCACTGCAAGTACAATGCAGTAGATGCTCACTTCAAAGTAAGGCACAGGCCAAAGCGTTTGAATATACAAATTAGTGTGCAAACCAGCTAATAGTCTGCAAAATTTAGAACTTACACACATCATCCAACAATATCAGCGCAACACTAGTTACTTCGACCATAGTGATTCAAATCGACTACGTTGCAACGATAAAGGCCTACCAATATATACCTTATATTAGCACATAAATTCTTCGTCATTAAAGTTTTAACTTAAACTTAAACTTAACCACTTTTCAAATTTCCTTATATATATATATCAATAATCTATTCATTCAAGAAGTTATGGTATTTAAGAAAGGCGCGATTAGCGCAGTTAAGGTTTTTCATACCTTCTTAATCAAGGATATAACTATTGACGAAGTTAACCAGGTGTTTTTTCGTTAAGCTTTCGTTGACATCGTACCCTTAAGTCTATTTATTGTAATTCCTTAGGAAAAGGAGATCAGGGGCTTAATTTCCTTTATTAAGCTTTGGCTTAGTGTTATTTCAAGGTTTTGGCTGGTATAGGACTTGATGTTTTAACGTGAAGTTACGTGAAAACTTGGCGATTTGGTGTTAATTTGCGTGACGTAACCTTTTCGGCTCGATTTGACGAATTTTGGTATTTTCGTTTATAGCAGCAAACTTAACGATTAAATTAGCATAGGAAAATCAAAAACAGTAAAGTAAGGGGGAAAATATAGTGTAAAGGGTAAGGTCGAAAGGGGTTTGTTATTATAAGTAAAAGTCGAAAGTTGTTTATTGTTTTGAATCATAAGACTTCGTTGTTTTTGCAATAGGAACACCCGTAGTATTATTTACTTAGCTGTTAACCAACTTACTGAAATTTTAAGACTTTTGATGGTCAATCTAAACATCTTTATAAAATATCCTTCAAGATTTCTCAATGTTTTTAAATAAAGATACCGTTGCTTACTTCCAGATTACCGTTATGGACTAATGCAAACCAAAGTCTTCTTTGTTTTCTTGCCATTATAGTCTGACGTAATACTAATAAAGGCCTTTCGCAAAAATCTTTCTTCTACCCTAACCACCGTTGTTAACGTAGAGCGTAACCGGAAAGTAACTTCTTCTTTTACTTAGCCAATCTGTGCTTAAGCTAATGAGAACTGATTAATATTAGCAGCTATGTAGACGTTACAACGTTGTCGATTCGATTAGTCGAAGTAACAATAATATTGCATGGTCAAGTGATGGATGAATTGTTTTAGGTTTGACCGACTGCTAGCCGGTTTGTACAGTAATTTATATGGACAATTACTTGGCTCATTCCTCAGTATGAAGTAGGATACTATTGTACTTAACTTGCAGCCAATACGGTAAGCTCATACAAAACAATACACTCAACTTGCAATCAGTAGAGTCAATTTTACTGTAAGTAAAGTTGATCTACTAAACTGCAATTACTACTATTCCAACAGTTTTCATAATTTCAGATTTATATGAAACGGTTTAATATCAATAAGTGATGGTAAAAAAGTGTAAAAGCGGGTTCATTCACGTTTACATCGCTATTACCGGGCTCCTGGTTATTTATCGTGTCGCTGTTGTTGCGGAGACTCTTATTACATGCTTGACGTCTTTCCAGCGGCCCTCTGGCGCCGTTGTTGAAGCGGTTAAGGGTGGCGTAGCGTAGGCCACGATCGTGGAGTTATTAAAGCGACTGCCTTCCTCTATTGGCGAAGGCGAAGTTCAAGGCGGAGATTGTAGTAATAATTGTAGCGAGACAGACTTCTTCGAAAATAAATCTCTTTTCGCCACCTCTTCTTTGGACAGATTATTCTCTAAATACGATCTCTATTGAAACTTTATACCTTTTCAACAACGAATTCGAATCTACCGAGTGTCCATAATAAAGGCTTTGATAGTAGCTCTATTAAACTTGTAAAAGAGATAAGGCTTATAATTAAGAATTTATTATAAATCGATGAAGTTATAACACGAATATCTTCGAAAGACGTTAAATATTCTTTTGGCTTGGGAAGAGTCAACGTTAGCTTATTAAGGTTGTAATTTAGTTTCTTATCAATATAAAAAACAATTCATAACGGAGCTATAAACCCGAAAATTTTGAAAATTCGAAAGACCTTTTCGTATAGAAGTTTTGAATGCCCGTCTATTTTCAAGCTTTGTAGGGCAATATATTCAAAGTTTTTAAAACTTCAAAATAGCTAGTCAATATATCAATTAAATAGAGTTTTGTTTTTCTTCGCACCTAATATAACGTCCGTTCGTATAAAAGAGTTGAAAAAGTCGATAATACGACGTAAAATCACAATAACCGTGCCTTAAACTTAAAACCTAATATAAAAGAGGCTGCGGAAATAAAAGAGAAAAGGAAGAGCGGTTTCTATGCCGAAATTTGCCAAATTACGGTCCGAATTTAATCGAAAACTTAAATCCCTATCACTTGTATAAAAGGGATAACTTAATTTATTTCTTTGCGTATAATATTTTCCATTACCTTTAGTCGTAATAAAAGGATATACTTTACTCCACTGTTAATGGGTTGATCGTTATTATTGAGGCGGGTTTAAAACCTGGGCTGTTATTTATAAATTTTTCGGTAACCTCGTTTCCATCGATACCTATATACCCAAAATTACATTTTCTTATTACAAAATAAAAATAGATTTCAAGAAGAGTATAAATACTATCGAATTTGGTAGCATGGATAATTAGTGTGTATGCCAAGCATAACTTATACTAAGGAAATGGCTACTCGAAGCCATAAAAGCGATGTTCGGAGAATAAAAGGATATCCGTAGGCGCTAACCAGACTAAAAACAATGATAATACAAATCCATCATCTACCCCTCCAAAAACTTTCCAAGCTCCCCCGTTTTTTATTGTAATTTTTTTTGACCAGTGCTGACATCGTTCTACCTCAAGAATATTTTGTATTTGCAGTCACCATCAACAACAAACTGTAAAAAGAACGAGAACGTACGTAAAGAGAATAAGAACGCACGTAAAGAAAACGAGGACACACGTAACAAAAACGAGAATGCATGCAACTAAAACAAGTACGACGAAAGAGAAAACGATAATAGAGAGGTTGAACCCGAGTTAACCAAAGCTGGCTATTTGAAACTAAATCAAGTAAGGTTAAAAAACAAGTGAAAGAAAAATTATCTAAATTCGTAAACATAATCCGAAAAATACAATGACTTAAAATTTATACTATATTATGAAACTTGATCTTTTTAACGTATAAAAGTATTTACCCATAATGAAGGTATAAAACGTTACATTGATATCATTATTTTACCGTTTTTTACCATTGAATCAAATAGATTTAGAGCGAATATTCGCTAAATAAACCAGTGAAAACGTAAACGATTATATTGAAAATGTTGAAGTTGCGACGAAATTATAATTTCCAAACAACATATTTTTGAAAATATCATATGAAAGCTATTTCAGTACCTAATCAAAAAGGAAACCTCTAAATGGTATGAACATATACTAAAGAAGAAACGCTGAAAATGAAATAAGTTGAAACTTTCATGATGACTCAGTTTAAATCCCGTTTAATAATGACAGGTAATACTATTACAGCTAAAATAAACTTTTTGGACTACGCCTTTACGAATCGCTGGTTAAATACGTATAAGAAGCAGATGTTCTAGCCGTTGAATGCCTTTATATATCGCAGGAAAGAAACTAGTCTTCGTATATTAAACGGATGACGGATAAAAAAGACTATAGTATTATAAACAAAAATGACCAACCGTTTATTTTCTAAAGCCCTGAAAAAAAACGGTATAAATAAATACAACTGAATATTCGACATTGTAGAAAAGACATTAATTTTAACAATTAAATGCCCTGTTTACAAGGAAAACACTTTTTTTCAACAAAAAACTAAATGAAATTTAAAAGTATACGACAAAAAATCATAAGTTGAGGCAGAATAAACTTTGAATTCAATATAAAAATAAATAAGTAAACTAATTCCTTGAGCAAATGAGTGAAATAATTTTCATTATTTATTAGATAATTATAAATATGGAAACCTACATGAGGTACACTTTTCATGTATTTGTAAATCATTGTGACGAATTGTTATGACCCAAGAACATCGGAGGGTCAGAAAACAAGCCAGTATGGGGCTAAGCCACTAAGAACCTGATGTCCAATACATCAGGTGGGGATATCTCTTATGTCAGCAACCTTAGGGTTAGGGTTACGAACTAAGGATCATTGAAATCATGTTTCGATCCAACATGATCCAGCACTGAAGGCGTATGAAGGATTAAGGATATAAGGACATGGTCAGCACCATATAGATAGTATTTCCTTCATAGCTTTTCAATTGTCAATCTAAGTATTCAGTCTCAGTATATTCTGAATAGCCTCCCGGCTTTTGATCATTACTTGCACGGTTGCAATATTGTTCACTCAGCACCTCTGCTACCTTCTTGATAACATAAACCCTTTGACACCTTCTATATACTCACGGGTATTTAGTGTGATCATTACAACATACCTATTATGTCGAAATTTTTCTCCTACGTTACTAGTAAACACGGATAGTATATTAACGACTTTATCGTTAAACGGGATTTAAAATACGACTGGTAGGTTGAAAACTAGTAAATACCTACTTTAAATAATCAATATAATAGTTTAATATACTGTATTGCCGTTTTTAAAAAGTAAATGGCTTGTAGCTCCTACGGCAGTTCTAATAGTATAATCCATTACAGATTCATTACTAATTATATATAAGTTTGCGTAATATCAAGGTTATTAAGTGTAAATTTACCTTTAAGCTTAGTTAACAAACTTATTACCAAGGCAACCACCAAACGTTGGCTAATCTTCTAAATCGTTGGTGATTACGTGAAAATCTAGTTTTTGCTTTTATCGTCGTATCTTTAAGCGATTAGTCGTAACTTTTCATACAGCCGCCACGTAATTTTACCTTTAACCTCGTAAATAATCCTTGACTTGAAGATCGTAACATTAGAATTTTAAAGGTTGAAGTTAGTATTCAGCACAAATTGTAAAACTTGTCGAATTAATAAGTTGTCGATTTTAACTTTATTACTTTTTTAAAAAGGTTTACCGGAAATCTTAATCATCCCTTACGCTTTAAGCTTTATTATTAAGTTTTTGTTATCCTTTTTTCCCTTCTTATCCAAATAGTATTATAAATATGGTCCGATATATATTCCTCCTTTTCAACGTTTCCCTTTTTTTCGTGGGTTATTCGCGTCGGAGTCGTTTTATCGACTTATTAATTAAGGGTGAAGAGGTTTTTATTAACTCTGTCTTTTTACTTAAGAGGCCTAAGGGTCCTTATTTTGAGTACCTCTTATATAAGGCATAATTTAGGTGATTCGAAAGGATACGAGGCCGTTAGCAATTTTAACAACTACTTTAGAGTTGATTATACTTAATATCTTGTATAGCCTTTCCCATTTTCCTGGTTCCCGCCACACGAGGACTTCACTTTATAACGAAAAAGCAAGTATATAGATCGTTAAGAGACCGTTACTAGTATTAAGGGCATTCTTAATCTAACAATGTACCGATTTCCTTCGTAGTTTCCTTGAAACTTTGTTGTAAGTTATAACACGTTTTTAAGTACTTTCCGAGGGCAAAGATTCACTCGTTAGGCGTGGGTATACTCCAAAAACTAAAATCGTTGGTATTAATCCGTTAAAGCCCATGATATCATTAAGGCCTTTTACTGACATTTGTAAATGTGCCTTAGAATCTATAAAGCTTCTAATCTCCAATGTAAGGATATTATACGTTCGGCGGAGTAAGGCGTATACCTTTTTAACCTTTATAATACTCCAATGGGCTTTCATAGGTACCTATTTACACTAAATACCTATTATCTTAGTATCTTTTTGGAATTCTGCCGCTACAAAGTTAGTATTAATATCGTAGACGATGATATTAGATGTACCCAAGTATATGTTAATCTATAGTATTTTCAACGTTTCCCACGTATCCTTTACCGAAAGGGACTTTAGGAACTTAGTATCGTAAAAAGAAGTTGCGGAGTTAATGACGTTAAAAATAGGCATATTATCTAAGTAAAACACATTAATAAAAATTTTGTAGTTAAATTTCTTATGGTTTTTAATGTAAATTTAAATCTCCGGGGGGCTTTGGCATACGTTCAAGAATAATAACAAAGTCTTTTAATAGCTTTTGGTGCAAAGTATTTTACATCGTTATACCTTACAAACTTTAAAACTTTGTATAATTTGTTAACAGTTAGGTAATTCAAACGCCGATGCGATTAACGTATTTCTTGTCCATAAAGTTTAATACCACTCCTTCCGGACCTTAAAGATAAAAATATAAGTGCTCCTATTTAAAATAGAGTAAAAACCTTTAACCGTTTTTAACCAGTTCTTCTACGTTAACGTTCATGTCAATGCCGAAAGTTTTCATATCTTCTAAGCAAAGTAAAAAAGGGGTAAGGAACTTAAAGATGTAAAACGTAATTACTCCTATAATAATTTAAATTACCGTTATCCCTAGTAACAATAGTTATTCGCCTAGGCTAAAGCTAATTTTAGCCTTAACCGTATCGTGACGATTAATCTCAGTAGCTGTAATTCTTTCCCTCCGTAGTTCCATGTATTACTAATAGCCTCCTATCAAGTAACTTACTGCCCCTGTATATGGTATGATACCCTGACACATGTGATCCATGTAAAGATCATGGAGGTTAAAAGTGTTTGAAGAATTAGGGGCATGGTCAGAGCAAAGGTAAGGATCTCTACCACTTAAACAGTATAGGAAGGAATGGTCAGCTAGTCATTGGGCTGCCGTACCAGGATCAGTATCTTCGTGCCACTTAATCTTTATGTTGTTTCGCTTGGCAGGAGGGTGCCGAGTTACCAAACAACAAGTTTTACCACAGATCCAACATCTTTTACCAATATCACGACGATAGTGCCGGCGGTTAGCAGTCCGCCTGTATCTTGTTGGCGACAGCGTGGGTTCTACTTCTAATTCGGGGCTAAGGTCGATGGACCAGACCTTAGGCGTTATAGGCGTCTATACTTGCGGTCGACGTAATTAACCACCGTAAATTTTTCTTTATCTACATCGAAAAAGTGGTTTACTTGGGGGTACATATTAAGCGAGTTTGGTATACGTGTCATTACGGTGGCAAACGAGGAACGTAGATAATTAAAAAAGCCTTTGCAAGTAGCATTTAGGCGTTTTAAAGCGTATTCGAACTTACTAACGCCCGTAACTATTATCCGTACCTGCTCGCGAAATGTGACTTCACCAATATAAGCCTTTCTCATTGCTTTTTAATACAATATTAACTTATCAAAAATTTGATTAAGGATGTCTATTAGTAATTCCTCCTTTTTTGTCTCGGCTATCATTATAATCTACCGCGTAGTGTCCCAATTTATATAGTATTACACGAAATGGACTTAGTATTCGAAGTAGCCCTTTATATCATTGTAAATCTCGCGGAACGTGGTGGCGCCAATGAGAAAGGTCAGGTAGTAGTCCTTAGCATACTTTATAAGGATTCCAGGAAATAATAAGTGAAAATCAGAAAGGAGTACCTCCATCTATTTACAGATATTCAGAAAAGGCATTATCTTAGTATTAAGAAGGTTGTAAGGCTTCCCATTATACTTCTCTATATCATTACAGATCTTGGCGAAGTTCATCATTAGCTTGTAGCTGATATTAACCATTCTAACAGGTTTTGAATGAAGGTCGCGATAGTTATCTCAAACCTAAGTAGTGTTTCCTAGCGGTTCAAACCTTAAAGGTTTCGAGGTACGGTACTAGGGGTAATTGCTAGTCGCTTGGCCCAAAGGGTACAGTCTTGTAGTAAGACCTGTAGTTAGTTCTCGTATATAAACAAGCCGGAAAGAGGAGGGTTCTTAAGGTGCTTGGCGATTATATTAAGGGTCGATGGGTACTTGGGGGTTTTAGAAAACTTGACGATCTTGATTAATTAACTGGTGTAGAGCGCCAACGTTAATACCTCTAGCTGCGTGGGCTGCTACTGCTTCACGTGCCCTGCTACCGCTAAAAGCATATTCCACGCTATTATGTAATAGTACTAAGCCATCAAACAGATTAATAAGTTCCTTATTGCTAACGTATAAAAAGGCTTAACTTAGCTAAGAGCAAGTTGATAGTCCTCTAAATCGTATATAAGGGCGTTAGGATGCCTTAATAACTTTCCCTTTTCATTAAAGATCTTGAGAATTAGGATTTCAGGGGCAGTCTTCCTATTAAGCCAATTCCAAAATGGTTTCTGCCAATCCCACCGGTATTTTGTCAGGAATCTAAATACCACGGCATATAACCTTCTTTTTCAACTTGGTCTTAACCATGCGTTAGATCATCTTCTATATATCAAGGGTTCAGTAGCTAAAGAATTTGCGAAAGTCTTAAATGTTGAGAACAACATAACCTTATTCGTTACCGAGATCCGCGTCGATAATATACTGGCTAATGTAGTTAGTCAGGTAGGCTTTAATTAAGTTCTCATTAACATCCTTAATCTAGAGTTACTGGTTGTAGCCGTTGAGGAAAACTAATTCAAAGGTTTTAACTTTCTTCATATATTCCTAACTTGAGGCTATTTTGGCGGTTCGGCTTATGTAAAGTGTATAGGGTAAGTGACTTGGTTATAGGGCGGATACACAAAACTTTATGTTTAATAAATTAAAAATACCGTCATAAATGTAAATACTAGATCTTTACGTAGTCGCTGACGATTTAAAAGATGATTTAATGTTTAATGTTTGTTTTGGTAAAAAGGAAGTTTACCCTTAATAACCACGATATAACGCAACACTATAAGTAGCGAACGACCGATTTTCACCAGATCTTATTATTGGAATAATTACTGAAATTGCGTACTAATTACTTTTAGGGAACAGTAATAAAATACATTAAGTTATTATAAGGATTAGCTAAATGTAATGATCAAACTAAATACCCGTGAGTATATAGAAGGTGTCAGAGGGTTTATGTTATCAAGAAGGTAGCAGAGGTGCTGAGTGAACAATATTGCAACCGTGCAAGTAATGATCAAAAGCCGTGAGGCTATTCAGAATATACTGAGACTGAATACTTAGATTGACAACTGAAGAGCTATGAAGGAAATACTATCTATTTGGTGCTGACCGTGTCCTTATATCTTTAATCCTTCATACGCCTTCAGTGCTGGATCATATTGGATCGAAACATCATCCCAATGATCCTGGATCTGTTAGATCGAAACATGATTCCAATGATCCTTAGTGCGTAAACCTAACCCTAAGGTTGCTGACATAAGAGATATCCCCACCTGATGTGTTGGACATTAGGTTCTTGGTGGCTTAGCCCCATACTGACCTGTGTTCTAACCCTCCGATGTTCTTGGGTCAAAACACTAAAGTAAGATTTTATTTGTTTTCTACTTGTTAATTAAACTTTAAATAAATTTAAAGTATAAGGATTTTATCTCACGATCTGTATTAACTAATAACTCCAAAAAAAATACTTTGGTTAAGTAGGTATGTAAATTAACGATACCATTTTCGTTTGAACTGCTAGCTCTGTGGCATCAGAATAACAAGTAACTAAAGAATTAAAGTTCTTAAATTACAATCCTGTTGTAATTTTAGCGAAAGACATCCAATTAAACTTTTACGAATCGTCAATTCCTATGTTGGGTATTGATATTTACCTTAATTTTCGCGAAAAAGATCAGGGCGCTGATTTAACTATAATTCATAAAGACAACGTTACTGAGGCTTAACAGCACTTGAGACAACACGTCCGTGGCAGTTATATCGCCACCTCATTTAAATTAAAGCCCTTGTACGACTTATAAATGACAGTATAAGTATACAACCTAATGGTCAAAGATTTTAACCAGTTGAATAAAATGTTGAAATGACAAATACGGAATGTAAATATAGTAATCAATATAATCCCGGTTAGCATAACGAAAGTTAAATTAATGATTTTCACGGACGGCTCCTTCACCAACAATATAAACTTATCGACATAAATCGTTTTTGGTAACCCTAGTAAATAAAGATAAATCAAAAGACCAGGTTAATATTATCGAAAGCCTAGTTTATTAAACCTTTGTGAAATGACAAAATAATTGTGCAAAATGTATTAACTTTAAATATTTACGGAATAATAACCGGCTTTAAGATAGGTATAGCACTGTGAAATATACTTAATATCATTATCCGGCAACTAAAGATTTCCTTTATTTCAGCAGTGATTTTTAACTATTCAAAAAGCCTATTGAAGTACCTTTTGAATCTTACAACCACTAACGAAAGACGTTTAATAATAGAAGTAATGAAATTTCGTTAAACCTATAAAAGCAAAGAGATTATGAGGTTCCGATAAGTTAATGATAAGGATAATCCCTCCAATATTATAACGTAAATGTCGCCAATTAAGGCCCTTAAAAAGTTTGTCAATAATTATAGGATCACTATACGTATCAAGGGTTATGTGAACAAACTACTTGGTAAGGTTAAATTTCGTATTAACTAATAAGAACATCTTAGTCAATTGGAGAAATGTTGGGGAATACGGGCTGGAAACTTTTTTAATTGTTATGGTTCAGTTGAAGGTTTGAACAAGTTTATGGCGAAAAACTTGTTTAAAATGATTAATGAAGTCGTAACTAGGATTCGCGAGCCAATTGAAGGTAGTTAGGGTTAATTGGGCTATGTAATTGGCATGGGTTTGGCTGATTGACGAGAGCGTAATTTAGTGGTAATCTGAAAGAATTGTTTGACCACATTGATGTATGCGTATAAAAAAACGCTGTCAGTATTAAAATAGTAGTAATTATAGTGTAATAAGTCAACTTTACTATGAGTAAAGTTGACTATACTGAATGAAAGTTGAGTGTATTGTTTTCTAGATCTATTATATTCACTATAAGTCAAGTACAGTATACACCCAATTCATACTACGGCACGAGCCAAGCAATAAGCTATATAAATCACTGTGTAGACAAGCTAGCGGTCTAACAAACCTCGAATAATATATCACCACTTGACCATTGAAATACTACTGTTACTTCAAACAATCGAATTAAAAACATTGCAAAGTTGAAAGCGCTACCAACAATTAATATTAAATATAGTATGAAAATCCTAATATTCGGTTTGATTTACTGATCCTTCTTCACGTTTACCTTAATTCATCGATTACTATAAATAACGGCTCGTAAATTTTCGTATTCATTTCATTTATCATCTTCAACTCCTCGGAATTCCATTGTTCTACGCATAGAAAATCTCTTACTTAATATGTTTTGACCTATGGTAATCTGGGGAAAATATAACCGTTAAACCTGTAGTACGGCTTCGGGATATTTCTATTGTTAAAGAATATTCATATATTAGATTGCGTTTGTATCTCCTTATTATTTGTACCGTTTCTCCTATAGTAACTATTTAAATTTTATATACCTTATCTTCTAGAATTTGCCAAAATTGTTGTAGAGAAAAATTGAGGGTGGGCTTCATATTTAATTTGGTATTTAAAAATATTCTGTGGATTATAAGAAACATTATTTCTGTTTCCTTAAGGTATTCATTTTTTTATATAATTTTATTGCATTATTTACATAGCCTTAGTGAGAACTTTTTCCGTCGAATATTGCTAAACGTTATCGTTTTATTTCTAATCATTTTAAGAACAGACGGGGTTATGGTTTCAGATAGGGATTACAGTCGCTAAAATCGGCGTTTTTCAAAAAATATCGTAGGTAACTTTGTCTTTATACATACTATTCTCGTCCATTAAATTCTTAAGGATTAGGTTATAAAGTACCTTAATTTTTAATGGTATATAGATATCTTCATTATTATCTGTAAAATATACAAGACATATATTTCATAATTCTTTTTGTAGAATTTGAGAACTTAACACCGTAAGCTATTCAGAGTTTTTAACATAATTAACTAGTAACTCGTAAATCAGACGTTCAAAAAGATTTACTCGAGTTTCAATACTATTATTTGTTATCATCGAACGATTTTCAAAACGGGAGGCGAATAACGTTAACCATTTTCTCTATTTTCATTATTCTTCTTTGAATACTTTTCTATAATATTTAGCTGTCTCGTCTTTTAATACAATTCAAAAATAACTCTTATAAAGATTTTCAAACAAAAGACCTTTTAGGGATATATTTCGGCATCTATTTTTGATTCCTCAACGTAGCTTGTACCGCTCTCACCGGTCTGTCTTGCAGGGGGTTTGGTAAAACCCATCTTATATAGTTATTAGTGGTTGAATGAAGCCATGGGCTTTTCGGTCAGTTCTTTCAATTAATGAATTTATTGGATACTAGGATATATTACCAATAGAGTTTCTATGCCTTTTTTTGCATAACGATTTGTAGAATATTGTGGGCTTTGGGTGGGTGTAATATTCAATTCAGGGCGATAAAATTTCGCAATCTTTACTTATCACATTTTTTTGGTTTAAACGGTCCAGCATAAACTGGTTTGTTTCATCCTAAGCTGACCGTGAGTTGTAAGGTGTAATTTTCGTTCTTGTTATTTTTATTCTAGTACTCGTTCTCGTTCTTTTCGTACTCGTTTCGTACTCGTTTTTTTGTTCTCTTTTTCGTTTTCGTTCTCCTTATACTTGTCTCGTTCTCGTCCTTCTCGTATTCGTCCTTTTTCTTCCAGTACTTGTCCTTTTTTTGTCGTTTTTTTTTTTACTTCGTGGATTTTATGTTTCGTGTTCTGGAATCTTGTCTATGTTTGAATGTATTTATTACTACGAATTGGGAGATCTTTGAGGAATTCGAAGACTCCGAAGGTCATCGAGATGGTTACGTTAGAATTGATAGGACTTTAAAGGAAGAGGGGCAGTTCGTATTTTTTTTTATTTAATTTTATCTATTGCCTGCGGATCCCTCTGCTAAAATAGTTATATTACCCATAACCTCGGGTATCTATTTCTTCAGCACGAACCATCCCTGATATGTATCCCATGCACCAAGATACTAGGTTATTTCAAGCCTTGAGTACGACGTTAAGAGATTTTCCTTTTGATACGCTTTCATTAAATGCGTATAGAAATATTGATTTATAATGAAATTTATATACAGTCATCTTACAGAATAGGTTATACGTTATACTGTTATCGGAATGAGAAACAAAACTCCTGTACAAAAAACCAACTAATACTATTTCATTTATTTAGGTGGACGTCACCTACGTTCCATTATTACTAATGTATTTATGTGATTATGGAGGTTTTAAATATTGTCTAAATTTGTTTTCATTGACATTCGATTAAAATTCCGAAAGGAATGAAAAAGAAAATGATAATTCAAGTTAGAATCGCACTTATTAATGTTTATTTATCGGTATACGAGTAAAACGTTTACCCAGCTTAAAGTAAATAAATCGTTTCGTTTCTAAAAACTTTGAAATTTTATTTACTCAGGCCATTGGCCATTGAGTCTATATGATACGTGACTGTGAACGTAACGGGATATGCAGTACCTGATCCGAACCCGGTCCGGACGCGGACTGAGCGCGGACCGTATACAGCACGTGCAAGAGCACGTGACGGGCTAATCACTGGCCATACCCATAGGTTTTGTACAAAGGGTTACTGAAGCCTTTTCTAGTCTTTCAGTTATACCTTAACAGTAAACCCTATTTGGAACCTATGTGGCTTACTATCGTAGGTTGGACCATAATATATTATTAAGTTTTTTTCGCTAAAGGAATATTACTTATAATGAACGAATAAATAACATATATTAATTATTTAGCGCTACAATTGAGAGTTATCAGAAAGGATAGGCCGTTATCAAATACTCAGTCCTCCACTTTTGTAAATAAACTATTTACTTTTTTGGAGCCGTCTTAGGCCGATAGATTTAGTTTATAAAATATTATAGGCTATATCGCGACTATTATAAAGTAACTGTAATAGCTGGGTTAATCTATCTTTATTATCGACCCTATTTTTGACTTCATTTAAGTCGTAGCTAAAATTTAATAATTAAAGAACGATTTAGCGGTAATTCGTATTAGTTTTTCACTATTTTAGGGTAGGCGAAAACGATTAAATCAACAGGATCTCGACGGATTTACTTTGACGTAGACGACGACATGTTAAACGATACAATTTATACTAAAAGCGGATAAAACGTAAATTAGGGAAATTCGGTATACGTTTTTTGACGTTTAAGGTTGTTATATATCGGCGGTAGAGTAAACTATTATTGAGTATGACGAAGCCGGCGGATGTAAATATATATACGATATAAATAAGTTTTGTGACTATATTTAGGCTATTCTAACGACCTTTATTATACGGACAAAACTTTAAGCGAATTAAATGGATTATTTATAAACGATAAAAAACTATAGGCATTATTTACAATTAGGTTAGAAATATTGTTAATTTAAGCTGGTGGATTAAATTAGTCTTTATACGTGAAGTGTAATTACTTACGCTTTTACGTATCCTCACGTATACGCGAAAAATCGATTACAATAGGCATAAACTGGGTCGACAACGTCATAACACTAACAAAATACCGCGAATTCGCCAACTAATTTAAGTCCTTAAACTTAAAGCGACGTTTTAGTCGACAATATACTGGAACAGTATAAATATAACGGCCGGATGGAAATATAATTATAATAGGAGTTTATACATTTTAGGTATCTTTATTAAAGGGTCATGTTAATCGCGGCTAGTTATTTTATTAAATCCGTTCTATACGCGTTCAAACCCAAAAACTTAGGGCGACGTGGATAATGATAAAGAAACGCCGAGTTAAGTAGGTTACGGGGCGTTGTTTATACTATGATTAGACGGATTACTATTAACGTAGCTACGATTTCCGCCCGATATTACCTTTTTCGTAGGTACATATGGTTTAAGTCGAAAAGGTAGATAAAGGTTTCTTATTAATAACTACTAGGGAAACCAAACTCCTAGATACAGTTTCGTTTGGAGGTTATATAGCTTTAACGACGTAATGGTAAAATCAAATAAAGAGAAGTTCAATTCAATTGATATATATATAAACAAGTATTTATTCCTTATATCCATACTTTGTAATAACATCTAGTTTTTCAATATTTTAATCGATTTCCATTGTAATTATTATGATATTATAAACAAAGCTTTAGTATAATGATTAGGAATTAAATATATTCGGTTATTTTTTTTCGAAATTCAAGTACTATATTAGGGTTAAAGCAAAATACGCGTATTATTTAATAGGTAAGTTTTGTATAAATATGAATAAACAGTCGAACTCGATGTTAACATATATTATTTCCGGAATAGTAAAATATATAATTCTTGGGATATTTGGGATTCGATATTAATAGGCAATCTTTAACGTTGGTGGTAATCTTTCAATGGTTTATAATTAGGAAGGATTAGTCGTTAATATCGTAATAATACGCTTTAATTCAGGGAATATGTAAAGCGTTAAAAAATCTTGTTTTATTGGTTTAATAACTAGTTTTTAACGGATAATATAATGCATATGGGATTAATTGTAGTTATCTTTTATTACAAGTCTTTACAAGATAACGCGGATTTTTCAAACGACGGCGCCAACTATTATAAAGAAGGAATGAGATTAGTTGTATCTTTTACTAACATTAACAAAGTTTCGCTGCCTATTCAAAAAGTATAAAATTATAGATTTACTCTTATACAAGTGAAAAAACGACTAATATATTTATATTAAACCGAAAAAAGACAAATCTTTACTCAAAAGAACTTACGAATTATTTGACTCAATGTAATAAATTAAATTTTCGATTTAAAACGTTAATTTACGAAATTAATAAATAAGGGTAAATTTTGAAAAAGTTTTTTATCAGCCGCAGAATCGGTTTTGCTAAATGTTAGTCTGGGGAGTAGGTAACGGATCAATGTCGACTACTGGACATTAAATAAAATTATCGAGTAAGATCGTTTTTCTTTAATTTTAATTAAAGAAATCTTACGCGTATTGTCGAAGTATACGTAATTTACGAAGCTAGATATTCGAACGGCCTTTAAACATATTTGAGTTGCACCTAAATAGTGAAAATGAACAGCTTTTCGTATACGTTTCGGGTTACTTAAATAATTAATTACCCTTTTCGAGTTGGTTAAAATATTGACGACGTTTTAACGGTATATTATTTATACAATGATAGATACGTGAAATAAATCTGTTAAAATTTACCCAAATAACCTCCAAGGTTTTTTTTTCTTCCGGAACTAAATAAAACCACATAACGAAACTTCGCGTTGTTTTAAAACTTTTTCGTAATATTAGGCTTAATTTAGAATTTAAAAAGTGTAACCATTTAATTAAAAAGGTAAACAGTTAATGTAATTATTCGTGCCGACCTCGACAATATCCGAGTAATACGTGAATAGGAGTTACCACGTACTATTCAACAAGCTCGAAGTATTTTGGGTTTTTTTAAACTTTTATTAGGACTTTATTAGTATTTCTTTGGAAGAAAATAATTGCCTTATTCGACTAACGAAGTAATGAATTTATTCGTCTTAAATAAAGCGGAATGAATACGTATTTTAAACTTTAAAAATCCATTTTTTACGTCTTCAATGTTAGTATATTAGAATCTAAATCGACTTACGGTAGTATAAACCGATTTTAGAAAACGGCTTTAAAAGGATACTCATCGTAATGGGACGAGAATAACATCCTAAAACGAATAGCGTATTATTTTACATATTTAATGGACGCAGAAAGTCACTTTAATATTTACGATATCGTTGTTTTCGTAATAGTATCCTATTGAAAAGAGTGGTCGTCGGAATTACGTAGCATCCACACTCCGTTTACGATTCTGACGAATTATAAGAAATTGAAATATTTTTACTTACCACGTTTGATTTCAGAATTTTAGGTAAAAGGAGAAAGATTTTTAGCTTTTCCAATACTATTTGCGATACCAACCCGTAACCTAAAATGCCCATCGGGATATATTCACCGGTAAATTTCAAATTAAACCCGAAGTTTAAAAACGCTGTTCGCGAGTCTTTCGGCCTATCTTTATGACTATATCGGATATAGTAATAACAAACTTATACATTATGAAAACGTATATTACGGCGTTGTAAACAAATAACTTTCTCAAAACGGAAGCTTGGTTGTTTAATCGCAATAATATATACTTTAAGGGAAAGCCGGGGGATTTCTAAATGTCGACGTTAACGGAATCGCCCCGAGTCTGACTAGCATCCGCATCGCCGACCGGAACAACGTCGGGGGATATTAAAACGCCGGCATTAATAGTACCATCGCGGGTTTAACCCGCGTTGAATCCACTAATTTTATTAACGTCGAAAAATTACTTTATTTTCAGACCGGATACCTTTACGAAATTGTATGATTAAGAAATGGTAAACGACCTGTTATACGAAGCTAGATTATTAACGGTTTTCGAAGGTGTTAAACGTTTTTAGGTCAAGGTAGGATATTCAGTGTAAATTACGGATTGTACAATTAACCCGCAGGGTACGTTACGTTATCGTAACCGATTATAACTATCTAGTTAAGAAGAATTAACGATGAAGATCTTATAATAGATATACGATTAGCTTATTATAGGTTATCCGGGTAAAAACGTCTTGTTTCGAATCTTTTAATGGGATTAAAATTAAGAAGGGATAGTCGTAAATATTCCACGCTTATATCGAATAAATACTTAATATAATGTTATGAAAACTCATCGTACTTGACGATAAGGCCTTATTTAACCTTTCCTAATTTTAAATTGATATTAAATATATATTTCCGTCGATTTTATAATCGACCTGTAAATTACTGATAACGACCCTCGATATTTATTAGTCTTTACAAACCTCTTCTTCAAGTTTATCTAATTAGAAGCTATGTAATTTATAACCTCCGATATGTATATAAAGCGGTTTTGGAATATATGGTTAAAATTTCAAGGATTTCTACCTTTTATCATTAACAACCGCGGTTCGAATTGAATAGGCGTGTTTTAGACGATTTTATATTTTTGAGGAAAATTAAGTAGTTTTTTTGACGACGTTTTATTAATAAATCAATAACAATACTAAACTTATATATTAAAAAGTTGAAGAATGATTATGAATCGTCGAAACCTTTTCGTACTATAATTAGGAATTAAATTTACCCACATATTCATTTATATAAAATAACCTGAAGTAAACGATTACCAGGTATGGTTTGAACCATATAGGGAATGGATATGAAATATTCCTTATCCTTAGAGTAAATGAAAACATAAAGTAGTCGATTAATCTGACGGGGCAAGCGGTAACATTTATGGCACACTTACGTAAAATTACGAAATTAGTTTACATAAAGATAATATACATTTAGTATTATATAAAAAGAGTAATAAATCGTCGAAAACGTATGGCTCAACGGTATAAAGAAGGCGATTGAATTTATTTTGACTCACATAATATTAAAATTAACCTCCCGAATAAAATATTCATTTGAATTTAGAATTAACATCGGGTCGTTGATATTTTAAACCCATTAAATATGGTTTGGATATTTTTAATAAATATCTTTTGTTTTACATACATTGAATCAAGCGAGCGGCGGCGGACCCTTTTTTTTCGTAACTTTTATCCGATATTCGTTCGGAACTAGTTTTGAAGTTAATGATATAAAAAGAGGTATTTATGAGGAATTTAAAATTTATATAATCTTTGCAGTAAAAACGGGGCACGGTAATATTCGTTTTATACGAATTTAGTAAAAGTGATTTAATAAACCGAAATTAAAATGATGATTTTTTTTTAATATATTATAACCTTGACTAAATTTGAGGCGGAATAAAAGAACGCATAGATTGACAATTACCCGGTGTTTTGACATTGACGTTTAATATATGCTAAGTAACCTACACGGAGAGAATCGCCTTTACGTTGGAGATTATATAATATTTATAGCAAAAGGGAATATTTATTATTCTTATAATATAATACGATGGAGAAAGTTGGGTATATATTACCCGACTTCTTTAGATAAATATTCGATTATGAGGCGACTTTTACTACAACTTTTTATAGTTTTACCTATTCGTTATTATGATCTTTATTTAAATTATACTAGTAATATCTCTATTAATATTTAGTATCCTATTATAATTAGCTTCGAATATTAAGAAAGGCGGGCGACGTTGGGTGAAGTCGGTATTAGTTAATGTTAACGAAGGGATCTAACGAAAGGTAAGACGGTCGTTAGATGATGCCAACGAAAACGGGTAACTTTAGGCGAGACGAAAGTTATGAGAGGATTACGATAACGGCTGACGAGGGGCAAGGCAGGAAAAGCAACCTTTTCGGCGGATTACTTAAGATTATAATATATGAGTTTATATCCGGATTACGCGGTAGGCCCGGATACAATTTTTCTCCGGTTTTCGGTCTACCCTATTAATTCTCTTTTGATTAAGATTAACAGGTAAATAACGGGTAAAATCAAGGCTCTAACGGTTAGGTATTAGACATCTCTTATTATGCTTTATAAACCGTAACCTATATTAATTATAAAACATATAATTTATGTTATTATATTATTTTAACTTTTTGAGCTCAATGTAGAAAAAATTATACGACGGGTATGATAAGGAATTGACGTAAAATATTATATATTAACGTACGATCAGTTAAGATAATTTTTGTCACAGTAAATAGGCGAAATCGTAAATGGTAACGACGGAGTTTTAAAAAATGGCGGACTCGGGAATCAAAAGCGACGAGTACGTATAGCAAAACGGGTAACAACTTATATTCCTGGAACGATAGGGACTTCTTAAGTTCGGGTAGCATTTCGAAACCGAGTAAATTCATTAATTACCTTGAATAATATGGGAGTAAAAACGGGTTTAAACCCTAAAACATTTCCTTACCATCTACGAACGGGGGACAAAATGTAGCTTTCGTTTTTAATAATTATAACTGATTAACGTAATGAAACATATAAACCGGGGAAAGCTGTAAATAAACTTATCTTTTAAATGTAATACGGAAAAGAGTTGATTTACGGTCAGTTTTTTTATAAGTTTAATGTTTTTAACTTACCTTACTATAAACCTTTCGATACGTACGATGAAATTAAGCACGATAAACTCGGATATAAATGAAAGGTACATCGGAATGGAAAAGAAGATTAATATAAGATATATAATTGTTTTTCGTTTATAAGGAAGGGAGTTCGCTTTTATTTTCGTTATCTCCGAGGATGAGTAAGTCGTTTCTAACGCTAGGAGGTTATCAAATATACTTGTAGTAACGATGAAGTATTTATATATAATGAGGTAACATATTTTACGCGACGGCTAATCGTTTTTAATAAAAGTACTTACTACGATATAACTTAATCTAAATGTATTATAAATATAGTTACAATAATTACAGATAAATTAAAAGTTTACAAAACGTTAATAGGTAATAAATGATGAGGATAAGGCTCGGGTATAGAAGGTTGTAATAAAGATGTTATAAATGTTACGGTAAGGTACGAAATATTGAAGAAAGGTTAATAAGATAAAAGAAAGGAAAAGAAAGTTTTAAGGGTTATATTATAGTCCGTATTAATACGTATAAACGGACTGGAATTGATAGGGGTTATACGTTATACGGTACGATAAAGGGGCTCATTATACGGTATCGACGGTAAAACCGATATATTATACGATACGTTAAAAGGCGCGTTATACCGCATCTGCGGTAGGAGTAATACGTTATATAGTACTTTAAAAGACGTTTTATACGGCGCCGGCGGTTTAGAGTTAAACCTGCCAATACGTTATACAACGCGTTAAAAGTAATATTACTGGTTCGCGTACGGCTCGCGCCCAACCCGCGTATTAGGCGGGTAAAGCTAGCGTCTTACGTTGAGCTAATAGGATATCACAGCCTTTACAACGTTTAAGGGAGATGAGGGTATATTATAAATTTCAACTACTAGCCATTAAGTTTATAAGCTACGTAACTTTAAATGTAACGAGATATACAATACCCGGTCCAGGCCCATTCCGTGCGCGGACCGGGCGCGGTCCGTATACGGCACGTACGAAGGTACGTAACGGGCTGAGCACTGGCTATGCCCATAGCTCCTGCACAAAAAGCCACTATAGTCTCTTTTAGTCTTCCGCCTGTACCTCAATAGTAAACCCCATTTGGCACCTACTTGGCTAACTATCGTAGGTTGAACACAAACATTAAATCCATACTCCTTTTCGATAATACCAAATAATTGAAAGCTATAAAGAAACGTTACCATCTTCAGTTTTATAACAATAAATACCCATAATACTATATTAACTTACATTATGTACGCCCCTTCCGATACCTTAATTATACGGTTCAGGTGAAAACCATGCCCTAAAACCGTTTTCAACAATATATTTATGTTATTAATATTACGAACAATTTCTTTCGGCTTATAGTTATTACCCGGAGGCTACTAAAAGAAAGCGTAGGAAATAAATTTTCATTTTGTGGCTTTAGATATTAAGGTTAAACCTTCTTGATAAAAAAGTTACAATATAAAAGGAACAGGAAAATATTGAGGAAAAAAGGTATGATGCTGGAACCCAACGACCCGAATGTTCGTTTAATTTGAAGAGGCCGCGAGATAAACCCTTATTACACTAATATTCGTTAATACTTTACTAGTAAAAATACTATATAATCCGCGCTTCCTGCACGAGTTTTTAAACCCTTTAATCACGTAATCTCAAAAAACAATTCAATTTTGTTACTTAACCCTGCTTTTACGTATCTAGCCTTATATATAACGGCCGAAACTATTATCGCCCAGAAGGTGAGGGTACATGGATCGCTAATGCCGAAGCTCTCATCTTTCTCGCTACAAACTCTGGGATCGTCGACTTTTACAAGAGACCCGCCATATCAAGAAAACCTGAACCTCGTTGAATAAATATATGAACCTTAAAGTTCAAATTTATCTAAACTAGACAAAAGTCTTTCAAGGTTACAAAAACCAACTCCAAATTGTTAAAACCCATAATAGTTAATATTTCAATATTTTTAGGTGGCGTAACAAATATTTTCCATAGTAAATGTATTTCGACGATAAAATCGGTTAATTTTATATTCAAATCCGATTTCCTACCCTTTCCCGTTGCGTCTCTCAATCACTAACATCAAGTAAGCTTTACTAATTGAAGCGATCTAACATGTAGGAACCATACCATTGATTCGTTTTTAACAAATATTAACGTTTCGTAACATTAAAAAAGTTTACGTTAAGTAATTATAGTGCTATTAGGAATTATCAAACACCGAAAAACTACGGGGCTCATAATTATCTGCGTAAATATAATCAAAATAGTAACCGTATATCAAACCTTATATGTTACACGGATAAGGGTATTAATATCATTAATATATACAAACTCTAATACGGAAAAAAGACAACATCAAAGGTATTAAATAAAGTCACCCGTCTTATAATATCTATTTACTAATACAAAGTTTGGGGGAATCCGCTCTTGTGTAAAAAAACCGGTACGAATTGTTTTGAACGACTCGGGATCAAGTTCTTTTATACATTTAGAAATAGGCCTCCTTTACCACTACACAATTACGGAAGGATTCCAGAAAACCCTTATTTTAATTACACATTAAAGAAGTCGTTATATTTAACATATATCGTGATTAATTTACGAATAATATGTTGATGAAAAATCTGTTTTTCAATACCCGAGTTTTAAAATATTATTGATAAGTTTTGAAATTTTCAAATAACTAGGCGAAATTAACTTTAGTTCACGTACGCGAAGGGTAAACCTTGGGTGATAAAGCTTTTACAATAAATATACACTTTAATAGTAAAGTAAAAGATTATACATCATCTTTGAAATATGTTTTAAGCTTATCTTTACTAATATTATTAACAACTTTATAGTAATCGGAATTGATATAGATAAAAGTTCAATTTAAAAGGTTTTATTAATAACCCTTCAAATATATGTGTTCTATATATTACCGATTTTAATAATTTACTCTAGGAAATCAATGTACCAAATTTTAACGATCTAATCGCTATTGAGATATCGTTTTGACTTCTTGTTTCTAACATCTTTATAAGGTAAAAATATACACACAGGTAAATCCCTTCGCCTGCCTGTATATTAATGCCGCATAGTTGGTCAACAACCACTTACAATATATATTGAAGACGCATAACAGTAAATTCCTAAATTTAATCGGTTTAGCCACTATATTAGGAAATGCAACACAGCGCAGCTATATAACTTCAGGTTTCTTAAACGTAGGAACTGTTTAGTTAAAGTATAACAAGACCATATTAATTAAGTGAAACCTAAATTTAACTAGGCTGCCGACCTTTTAATGCTATATGGAATTATGAGCTAATGCAAGTCTCCCTTTCTGTTTCGATTCCCTTCATTTAAATTCGATAGGCACCTTGTTTGTAATATTTGATAACAAGCTTCAATCCTACGAAATAAAATACTTGATAAAGTTTTAATTACTGAAGATATTTTTGACAACCCTTCAATTAATTAAGACGGGTTTTAGTATTCTGATCTTTAAGTTTTCGATATTTCTGATAAAAAAGTTTGCTGTAATATTGTCGGAATCCGGATTTTATAGGCTGAGTTTAAGGATATAATTATACGCCTACTTAAAACATGTTGGGATTTCATTACAAGGCTTCTGTTAGAATATTAGTAATTGCAGTATATTAAGTCAACTTTACGTACAGTAAAGTTGACTTTACTGACTGCAAGTTGGGTGTATTGTTTTGTGGGTCTGCTGGATTAACTGCAAGTCAAGTACAGTATGCAACCACTTCACACTTGGGCGCGGCCCAAGCAATTGGGTATGAAAATTACTGTGAAGACCAGCTAGCGGTCTTCCAAACCTAAAACAATACATCTACCAGTTGACCATTGCAATACTATTATTACTTCGCCCAATCGAATAGACAATATTATAAGGTCTAAAGTCTTACCAATACTGATTAATGATTATTAGGTTCAGAATAGAGTTGCTAAGTAAAAAAATAAAAGGTTATTCTACGTTCATTACGCTTTATGACAGTCCAAGGTAAAGAAAAGAATTTTTATAAGAGCTATCATTAGTGTTACATTAATCCATAATAGTAGGAAGTAAAAGAATACCTTTTTGTTACGTTAGTTTACAATGGTAATTTGGAAGTAAGCGACGGCATAGCTCTTTCAAAAACATTAAGAAATCTTTAGAGCTTTTTTTTTTTATAAAAGAAAAAGTGTTGCGATCAACCGTTCAGAGTCTTAAATATCTTCAAGTAATCAAACAGCTAATTTGGTGTTACTCCGGGTGCTATTGCTTTAAAAACGACTTAGTTTTACGGTCTTATAATTTTAACATTTAATTACCAACGACAAACGAATTTCGATCTTACTTTTAATACTAAACTATGCTTTTAACACTAAGTTTTCCTTTTACTTTACTCTTTTACTTTATCCTACGCCACTTTAATCGGTAAAATTGTTATATCAAGCAAAATAGACAAGTCGCTGCAAAAGCACCAAGAATAGTAACTCAATGCCAAGTCACTAAATCCCTAAACAACTTTACGTTAAAATACCATATTCTCATGTTCCTCAACTACCAATCTACTTATTTAAACTACCAAATTTCACGTCTCATGACAAATGAGACATTAAAATGACTATTGCAAACTTTAACTTTAAAGATATTATTAACCTTAAAAAAGGAAGTAATCAAATCTTTTAAACTTACTTTTTTAAAGTATTTCAATAAAACACTTTGATAAACAATATTAATGAAGACTTAATTGAAAAGCACTTCACTAACGTCTTTGGCCACTGTATCTTCAACCAAGATTATAACGAATCCGACCGTAACGAAAGTGTTTTTCAAATCTTCCGTAAGTAATTCAATAATTGGATTATTGATATGTGAAAAATGAAACAAAAAGGGGTTGAAATAAGTCAAAGACGAAGCTTTTCCATTAAAGATTAACGTGCCGGATACAAAATAAGTTAAGTTGATGTAACCTTTTTCTGAAATCTCTAAACTTAAAAAATACCCTTAAGACCTATAGAGTAAAAGAAAGGGTATTTAAAAGCTTCAACGACCTTATATACGTTCTAGGAAATATTCCCTTCATATTTAGGTAAATTATGCCATTAACCTCCTGATTAATAACGATTTTTTACTCGCCGAGGATAAGAAACCTATTTCGACAGCTTACAATTTTTTGGGAATAACGTGAAATAATATTTGAACGGCTATAAAAAGCGTAATATTACGGCTTTCAACGCGATAAAAGGAATTAAAGTTAAAATTATCCGGTTAATTAAGCAAAACCTTCAATTCCCGCGAAACTTTCCCTACAGTTAAATCCTCTTTACCCCTCAAACCTTCTTTTAAAATCGTCAAGTCCTTCAAAGCAAGCCTTCACAAGGCAAATACATCTACACGCGCGAGCATATTACAAATCCTACCATAAATTTACCTCACAGGCTAAGATACTGGCAACTACCCCCACTATCGCGACTCGAAGGCTTCAAAGCTTAAGTTAATGGTAGGAAATACTATCAAAGACTGGGATGATTCTTGGGACCTTCTTCCTAGACTTGGAAAAATATTTAATATTAACTGAAAACCTCTTATGAACTCTGCGAACATTTGAAACAATGCAAAAACGTATAACGAGAAGCCTTACAATCTTCTAAATACGAAAATGATACCTTTTTTAAACAACTATAAGTAAATGAAAGTATCTACTTCTGGTTTTCTCTTGATATTCCCTTAGATTCTTACAAGCTATGCCAAATACCTTTACCTAACTTTCTTAATAAGAGTAAAGGTTTTGCGCGAAATTTATAACAGCATAAAAATCTATCTTAAATACGATATCCACCTTATGTAATATTAAACAGACTGGGTCATGATGAGGTAGACGACGATAGTAACTGATGAAAAAGAGGAAACTCCGATAAATGTTTTTAATTGAATGTTTAATGGATTGATATCATGTAAATGAATAATAGGGAAGCTCTAAGTTGGCAAATCCACGTTCCGCAAGGAAGTACACAGAATAATTACGGGTGTAAACGAGTGCGAATACACTATATAACGCACAGATATCACTTATAAAAGTTTCGTCAACAAGTAATACTCCTCGCTTACAACTGTAATAGTACCCACGCCGAACTCACTAAATATATGCCCTCAAAAGCTTAAAATCTGGTCTAGGGAATCTATAATGAAAACTATAGTAATATTAGCATTAGAAACTAAAAAAAAATTTAAACGAACCTACCAACCGCAAAATCTATCATCGTATTAACAACAAAATATATTACATTTATTACAAGTCTAGCTATTAGATCGGTTGTCACACCTTGGCTAAACGTGATAAACAACAGTTAATATATTATACTTAATACCTCATTACTTCCAGGCAAAATTACTTAGACTATATTAAAGAGTGCGAGGGTAACGAGTCTGACAATGATGACGATGCTCCCAAAAAAGTCATTTAATATAAAAACGCTACTTCTAACGCAGCCTATTAACTAACTGACTACGTCTTCTTATTCTTTTTTCAATGATGAAAAAGCTTAAATTTACCTTAACCAAACCTTTTACCCATTATATACCTTTAACCTTCGCGATCGTTACGCAAACCACACGTTTCAAGTAATTATATGAAATATAAGGGCAAAGAAATACTTGACAGAAAGATATTTATAATACGAAGCATTGCGAAGGGAAAAAAATACTTTTAGGGAAATCAATCGTTAAGATGTTGGCAAAAACAAAGTTAATTTCGGCTCGGGTGAATTATTATCGTCATTAGAGATAACGATTATTTTGACTCTTATTAGGTCGATCGCGTTTCACATCCTCAAATTCCCTACCACATTACTCTTTTATTTGCAATATATAAAGACCTTTAGAGTCAATATTGACGTTAACGTTAACGAGTTGGCTAAAAATGGCAAAGGTTACATTTTTTCCTTGAAGTGGAGGCATCTTTAATTTTATTTTGAGATCCAATGTTAATGGTGGTATACTTAACTGAGTTTCAAATACGTTAATTATACTTTACCAACCGTTTACAAGTAATAGAAAATCCTGAAGTTCGCAAAACATAAAGAAAAAGAATACTTTACTTTAAAAGTTATTAAAAAGCTTAACTTTTATTATTAAACGCAGATTCGAGCTACACAAAAATTCAAATTTACATTGAAAGACGACTAAGATTTAAATTACGATATTTTCTTTAATGGGTGTTACTTGAATAACAAACCTATTTTCAGGTTATTAAATGTGAAAACTTTCTTTACAAAGCTAAACCCTTAAGTTGCTTTCGGCGAAAAACACGTGTGAAATGTTAAGGGTGTTATAAATCAAAATATACTTGGCCTTACCTGACATCATCGTTTACTATACCGGTACCAAATTTACGGTGACGGAATTCCAAGAGGACGTTAAGATAACGGAGATTCAGTGTAAACAGGTACTTTTTAAGGCACATTTAAGCATTGAAATGGTCGAAAAGGCATATACACTACCTCGTACAACGTACGATATCCTTACGTTGGAAATTGGAAGATTTACGGACCAAGAAGCACGTCTTCAAATGGCGGTAAAGGGCCAGGATAATACTAAAGGTACTAATGGCTTAATTCCAACACTGCTGGTCTTCGAAGCAAACCCACGTCTAATGAAGAAATCTCCGCTATTCACAAGAACCTAAAACAGAGCTGTGACGTATAGTAAAGCCTTGAAAGAACCATAGAAAGAATCGGTACTGCGTTAAATTAATAATGCCTTTAACACCAAAAACGGTCTTAAAAAGATCTATGTACTTGTTTTGCCGTTATTCAGTGAATTTTTTGCCTAAATAAGATAGCTCATTTCATATTTTTAAAAAGGTTAACCTGAAAGCTAGTGCTAAAATTACCAATGGTTTGATATGGTTTCCTATAACCCAAGTCAAACCTTCCATGAAAGTGAGCAAAGATAACGAAAATAATGAGAATTTTAAAATCCTTCAAATAAACTAACATAATTTTCCTCCTCCCATAATCGACAAACCAATAGAACGCTATCGGCGCCGCCGACTATCAAAGAGACAAATCGTTAATGATGAGGATTATATACCGAGTTGGATCTACACTACGGTTGAGGTTAGTAGAAAAGAAGAGAAAACAATCAAGACTAACCTGTAAAGCTTCGAGTATAAGGCGTTATCAAAACTTCTAGCAAACCTTGTAAATAAACCTATAAAGTTTAGATTAATGGACTCCTAATTCGAGGAGTTATGCAATTGTTACCTAAATATAACTTCTAACCTCCAAAACCCAAATATCAAGATCTTCAAGTCAAGGATTATACACGAAGTTAAAAGCAAAACCACGGGTCGGTCGTACGAAACGTCAGGCATAATCACATGGAAATACGGTAAAAAAAGGAAAAACTAGATCCTTACACAGTCGCCAACGATTTAAAAGATTAGCTAATGTTTGGTGGTCGTTTTAACAACAGATTTACTAGCTCAACCTATAGGGAAAATTATCCTTAATAACTATAATATAACACAAACGTATACTCAATTATCAACTAATTTGCAACGGATCGTTTTACTGAAATTACGACCCGTGTTTTCTCGTTACGTGAAATGAAGACTTCGACTTAGCTGGTATACAAACTACCGATACTTTTTTCATTGTAACTTCTGGCTTTATAGAATCCAAATAGTAAACGATTGAAGATTCAAAGTTATAGAATTGCAATCCGGTCGTAACCATAGCGAAAGGCAACCAATTTAACTTCAACGAATCGTCAATTCACTTACATGATATTGACAATACTTTCCTTAGTTTTGTGGAAGGAACTACTCAAGAAGATATTGTGTAGGTTCGTATATTCACCTATTCTAGAATCTATATAGAGGACTTGATATATGTTCAAGTCATAATTAAGCATATTCTCAAAAGGATCTCGATCAGGATCGAAACTCCTTTACTATTTAATACGAGTTTTTACTAGTAAATACTATTTCCTCTGTGCTAGTAAATACTAGCTCAGGCAGTATCTCCGTTCTAATTCTCCATACTAATTAATATTAGTACTCACATTAGTAAAACACAAGTGTTGGTGGTGATATTTACAACTCTGGTGAATTCCTTACACTTTGGTATTAAGGTATTTAGTACTTGAAATTTGTACCAAGTACTGACTAACCCTATTAGCCCTGTTGGCTCCGCCGTTAAGTTATATGCTATATGACTGTATCTATTGCATATTTCAACGCACCCCCTGAAAAGGTACTGTCCACTTAAAAATAAAATAAAAGCGTAGGGTAAAGGGTAAAGTAAAGGAATTGTAATGAGGAAGAATGAAAATCCGTAAACACAAAAGTCGAGAAGACCTGAATAATACGATTTAACCAAATAATCATTCCAGTATCTTCTTAATTAATATTCCAAGTTTTTATCAAAACCACTTAACCATTTCATACTTGTAGTACCATAAGGTAACTTGGAGTACCAAGCTTTATAAACCATTAATACAATTTGAGTTTAGGTTAACTGAGCTAAGCCGTTACATTATTTCTTCATATTTTACCCTTGGTAATAGGTTTGTTTACCTATCCGCCAATTGTTTATTAATTAAAACCAACATAATATATATTGTGCCACGCTTCACTTCATCTCCCATGAAGTATTCTTTAAGGGGTATCTGATAAGGGTATTAATAATACTCTAGTTTTGTAGATAACTTGACAGCTTCTCTATTATTATAATGTATCGTAACGATAATCGGAATACGAAGCTCCGTAAATAAGTTCCTTATGAAAATAATATTCCAAGTAACCCTTATCACTACTTCACTTTCAACATCTATAAAAACAAGGCTTACTTTAAATCCCCTCTCAAATACTCTGTTTACCGTTCTGTTAACCATTTAAAATGTGTATATATAAGTAGAAATTTTAGTAGCCCTATATCCCTTTTAATAGGAATCAAACTAACCGTTAATTTAAATTCTTCGTATATTTTTGTAGTAATCTTAGCTAAAGTTTATAAAGTTTTAGTGTGGACTTAGCAAAAGTTCCTGAGGACACATATAATGTTTATGGTTTTTGTATTGTTCGAAGTATTTAAAAGCGTAATTGATAAGTGAAATGTTTTTATGTAAAGTACAATGGAAAAACCCTAAAAGTATTAATATAAGAGAGGATATATACGGCTTAATTTGGCACATTGTATCATCAAGAGCGCCCATATCAAACTGATACTTTTTGTTTCGTAAAATATCAGCTTAATCTTTATATAATATAGTATAAACGAGGAATCCAGATACAATAGGAATGTAGGTTGGACGTCTTCTCAGTTCTTCTGTTTTTAAATCCAATACCCTTTGGATACACGTATCTTGTGTTAAGATAATCGTACGTGAATTCCTATTCCTTGAGATACGTACCCCTAGGAAGTTCTCTGCCTATCTCTAGGTCCTTATACTCAAAGTGTTTTCTAATATCTATCTTAAATGTCTTAATGGCGTTTAGGTTAAGGTTTATTATCATAATATCATTGACGTAAGTACATATAATAAGTTAACAACGATAATTAATATATACCGCGTTGTTAAATCTTCGTCTTTTAAGCTTAAAGGTATCAAATATTTCCCTTGAACTCTTTAACAATTATTTTAAAGCCTACTCAAGCCCGTAAAGTAAAGTAAGTATTGAAATGACTTGGTTGACTCTAAAATTAAAACCCATAATATTTTCATTTGAATAATTTAAAAAGAATTCTTTAATAGTTTTCGTGATTTCCATTAACACCAGGTTTTTAAGTTTCCTGTTAAGGAAAGCCTAGTCGATATCGACTTGGTCTATATACCATTCGTATAAAACAGAAAATATAATAAGGATCTTCTACGTGTAAGATTTTACTGTAGCAACAAAGGTTTTAGTGTATTTAACATCATATTTTTATTCGAATCCTAAAATCATAATCCTAACCTTATAACTTTCGATTTGACCTTTAAAATCAGTTTTTACTTTCATTACTTATTTTATGGTTAGGGCGTGGCATATAGCATCCCTTTCAATGACCTTAAATACTTTAATGGCTAGAATACTTCTTATTTTATTGTAAAGGGCCTTTTTACAGTGCTATATATATGGGCCCTCTAAAGCTTCCTTTATAGTCATTTGTTTCTTTAATTTGTTAACTAAAAGCATAGACTGGATTATATCTTCATTAACAATAGCATCTGATGACAGACTTACCGGTACTTCATTTATTATTTTCTGTGCTTCTTATAGAATACTTCTCCTTTACTTGGAACTTGAAGATTTTGTTACAGTGTTATATGGTATACTAATCTGAATAGATTTAATATCATTTCCCCTTATAACTCCTTGACAGGGTCCCGTACTAGTTTTTTTAAAGACCGTTAATTTAAAAGTGCTAACGACCTTCCTCGTCGATTTTACCGGCCGTTTTGAAGTATAAACCTTAAAGATGTGCCAGGGCTTGGTAATATTAGAAAACTGCCATAAACAAAAAAATCCTTCTTTTCTTATTAAATCAGTATTTTAACCATTTACTCGTCTTACAAAAGTTATATAGACCATAACGATAGAAACGTAACTAAAGGTAAAATTAACGTTAGGTTTATAACCCCTATATCGCTTTACTTTATCGTAAAGACCTTTATAGGACGTAATATGCTAGATTCTTCTCCGATTATTAACCGTTAAGTTAGCTATGATAACGGCTACTTGTAACAGTCAAATCTATAGATAATATGGCATTTTTCCGATAAGAATTCAGGTCCTTATCTTTTCTAAAAATTAATTTATTTAAGCGTTTAGAAATTTCGTTTCATTTAGGTATATATAGTAAAAACAATTTAAGGGTAAAGACGTAGTCGAAATATATTTTTCCAACTAAATAGTCAATAACCTTGTTACTTCCGTCGAGGATAAAAGATTTTATTATTTACCCTATAATTTCAATTATTTCGTTTAACATACGACAAACGGCTTTTGGTTCCTTGCCAGGAGATATAATACCTATGTCACAGATTTTTAGCTATACTTAACCTTTATATCCATTAGGCCACAGCGTTCGCCCTTTAGCCTAGTAAATGTTTCTAGAAAGCTATTAAAGGTCCAAATAAACCCTCTCTTTTCTGGGAAACCATATTAGAAAGTTGGTCGCTAACGGGTGCTCTTAAAAAGTTCACAAACGGTATAAATAAGTTCGAAGGACTTAGTAGTGACTGTTTTGATTACGTTACAATAGAACTATTACAAAGTCTGGATAATGGTCTAATCGCTAGTAATAATAGTAAATGTTGACTCAGTTCTAAAGTTAACTAATAACACTTTTCTAACTCGAATACAAAAATTATAAAGCTTCAATGAGTTAATCAAGTTTACAACAAATGCAAGGTAATGAAGAAAATTATAAAAAGTCAGGGTATTATAACTATAATCTTCCTTAAACTTAACCGAAATTTAAACTGTTCTTTTATCAATTGGCTAAGTAACACCTCCCCCTATTTGTAATCCGGGATAGCTTTCGCCTTACATCTCGAGATATAAAAATCATTTCCCGGTGTTAAAAATATTGCAAAATAAGCCTCAATAAGCTCTAATAGAGTCTTGAAAATGGAGTTTATCAATTGCAAAATAATGTTATATTGTAAAAGAAAGGGAAACAAACTTGAGACTTGATGTTAAGTTTTGAAAACTTAACGTTAAAAGTAGTACCTCCACTACGGCAATACTCGCATCTGTTACGGCCTCTAATTGGTCGTTTTAGCGGTTTAACTTAAAAAGTTAAACCCTTAACCTTAAAAGTAAATACTTTAACTTAAAAGGTGGACACTTTAAATCGGGTATACCCGTAAGAGATACGGCCTTTAATTGGCCTAAATTCTCTAATACAAGGTATTATATAGAGTTTTACGTGATTCACTGCGCAATTAATTATAATAGCACTATAAATTTATAATTCTACAAGTGGCTAAGGTCTTTTACTTTACCATTTTCAATGGCAAAAGCATCCGCTTTTTCTTCCTTACTAATAGAACTACCAACATTAAAAGGCCGTATATTTAGATATAATGCCAAATAAGCCGGTTTCGAATGGCTCTTATAAGAGCCTGCAAGGCAGTTTTTGTTAAATTAACTAATAAGCTCGTTACGGTTAACAGGTAGCTTGTTCTTTGGTTGTCTTTGGATAATGGAATTCAACGTTTCATTTCCTCTTTAAAGCCGGTTTTCTGGTTGGAAGTATAATTATAGTTTATGTAATAATGAAGGAACGGCTTTCCTTAATTCACTTTATATATAGATTGTTCAAACTGGAAATTCAGGCTTTACACAGGTTAAAAATTGTAGGGAATGCTTAATATATTTCACCTAATGTCTTTCATAAATCACGCTCTTTCTGGTATTTTAGAAGGCTGCTATAAAAAAGGCTAGGACTAAATAGTATAAAACGTGAAGAAAACGAAGTTTTTCAAGAAGTTATTAATAATGGATCAGTTCAATTCCTTAAAATATGCCAATCAACTTTAATAAGGCCTTATACATCTAAAGTAATAAAAGAAGTAATCATCCTGTAAGCCTATATTTGGGTATCTATAGTTTTTAAAGTCTTTGCAAAATTGTAGTCCATAGGCGTAAATAAGTGAATGCAGTTCTTTTTGGTAAAGACTGCATTTATCTTAATTTTAAAAATACCTTCTAAAATTTCAAAACAAGTATTGCTAATAATACAGCCCTTAATAACTATTATGCAAACGTTGATATTTGTAAAAGTTCACTTTTTATAGTCTTTTAGTAATTGTAACTTAGTTTTTGTAAGTTGTTTCTTTTCTTCAAAGTTAAAGAAGGGGTTTTTAATATTTCCCTCTTCTTGTTTTACTAGTGTAATAGTACCTATCGATTTAGGTTATTCCAGTTTTTTAAGGCGTTCTTCAAACTCAGCTAATAGTTTTTCATACAAGTTGATAGCTAACTTAAACCTTGCTAATTCTGGAGAACTGGTGATTGTAACTCTAGCTTTTACTTCCTTATCAGCAAGATTATCGGCGTTAATAGCTTGAATATCTTACTTAGCTTTAGCCCTATGAGAATCACGAGCTTCCTTTCTTCCTTTCCTTAACAAAGCTTCAGGGTTAAAAAAACCTAAAACAATGGGAATAGATTTGGAGCGTATGAATCGAAGGGATAAGGATTTAACCGGAGTAAAAAAAAACTGTAAGCCTTAAGAGATAGGAAGTAATAACATTCTTTTGGAAAGGAGGACCATTATCACTAGTACTATCGTAAAACATCCCTAATATTGAAAATAAGCCACGTTTTGTGGATGCTAAAAGGGTATCCTCAAAGATATTAGATAGTCTAGTAAAAGTGGACATTTAAATCTGTGTAAAAAGAAGTAACTGATTTAATAAACAGTAGTATATAATTTTACTGATAATATGTTCAAGGAACTATACAAGAAGATATTATATGAGCTTGTAAATTCAAGTTTTCTAACATCTATATAAAGAACTTGACATATATTCAAGTCATAATCAAACATATCTTCATAAAGATCACGATCGGGATCGAGACTCATTTACTAGTCAATACTAGTGGATACTAATAAATCCTAGTTCCTCTGTACTAGTAAATACTAGTCCAGGCAACATCTCCATACTGATCCTCCATACTAGTCAATACTAGTACTCGCACTAGTAAAAAACTAGTGCTGGTGGTGATATTTACAACTCCGGTGAATTCCTCATCCTTTGGTGTTGAGGTATTTAGTACTTGAAGTTTTTACTATGTACTGACTGGCCCTGTTGGTCCTGTTAGCCCTACCATTGAGTTGTGTGCTGTGTGACTATACCTATTCTATATTTCAACAAATTTCCATCAAAAGAGCTAGGATACTAACTTGGCTACAATTATCAAGATTTATGTGGCTAAGGCGTAACGGTACTTAAAGTAACGCGCTCTTCGTAATTATATTATCATATTATTTCAATCGAAGGACTCTTATAATCTATCGGTTACTTCATGAACATGAAATTAACTAACAAAGATATTGAGCTCCTAAATGAGAGGTTGAAGTATCTGATAAGAAACTTGGATTTAGGTATTAGTATGGTTTTAATTAACTTGTTGAAAGCTAAATTAATTATATTTTGGTATAGTTTACTTGCGAATAACATAAACCTGTCGTTTTCAATCGGATTTCTTGCAATCTTCGTCAATGAAAACAGGCACAATACTAGTTTAATATTATAGAAAGCCTAAATTATTAGACTTACATCGAATGAAAAAGGATTATACGAAACGTATTAGCTTCGAGGGTCTATATCATAACGGTTGGCTTTGATATAGGTATGATATTATGGAAACTGATTAAAATTATCATCCGAAAATTAAGGATTATATTTATTACAGAAATAATCTATACCTATTCGAAAGGTTTATTTAAATTCGTTTGAAAAGTTGGAACTATTGGCGAAGAATTCCTGATAAATATTGTAATGGCATTCCGTATATTCTACGAATGTAAAGATATTGAGGAATTCCGATGGATTGATGACGAAAACAATTCTGCCGACTCTATAACAAAACTATTATAAAACAGGGCCTTCAAAAGTTTTGTTGATAGCAAAAACATGATTATAGGCATTAAAGGCTACATTAATAGGCTACTTAACAAAGGAAAATCATGTACCGGCGAATATATATTCCCCGGAAAACTGGAAGATAACTAGGAAATTGAGGCCAGCGACTTGTTGAAATATCACGGTTAAGTTATCTTCTTGTAAAGTCTAAAATGAAAAACTTGTTTGTAGCAATTAATAAAATCAGATTTCGAAACCATAGGGTAATTAGTGTTACTTTGGTTTTGGAATTGATAGGGGTTCAGCCAGTTAACAAGGATATAATTCAGCAGTAACCGAAAAGGATTAGTCGACCAGACTAGCGTGCGCGTATCAAAAAGCAGCTAGTGTTGAAATAATAGTAATTGCGATATAGTAAGTCAATTTTACGTAGAGTATAATTGACTATACCGACTATAAGATAAGTGTATTATTTTGTAAGTTTATTGTATTAACTAAAGGTAAAGTATAATATACGCCCACTTCACACAAAGGAGCGGGCAAAAAAATCAGCCATACAAATTACTATTTAGACCGGCGAGCGGGTTGCCAAACCTAGAATAATATATGTATCAATTGATCATTGCAATACTACTGTTACTTTGACCAATCGAATCGACAACGTTGAATAATCTAAATTCCTCAAAATAGGCCCTTTATATATTTTATCGTATTTTTTTTTTTGCGAATAGATTTCTTTTTAAAGTATAATAATAATCAAAGGTATTCATTATATGGAAATTAGGCGACTGGGATTTATTATACTTACGATTACAAAGATCTATCGTTTTAACTCCGGTGTATTTTAAAATGTTAAAGCGTATCTTAATTTGACGAGTATTTTCATCGCTCATTACGTAAGGCATCATTTTCGTCCAATAGGGCAGGAAAAAATCTAAAACGGTTTACTTTTAATTTTTTTTTACATCTCTTACGTACAATATTAAATCCGCTCTAACTAAGAACAAATTTGTATCGATCTTTTTACGCGATATATAAGGCTCTTTTCATGCCCTACTTTATAATCTACTTACATAGAAAATAATGCGTTTAAAGTTTTATTGAAGTTTAATCACCTTAATTATAGATCTTTTAATTCTAAAAGTGGTAAGGACTTGATATTAAATTACGACTATAGGGTTTACAAATTTTAATTATAACATTCTCTACCGCTCTCTCTTCTTCCTGATGCTTTATTTGAGTTTTATAGTAGACTTAACTAGGTTTTTCTTTCACTGTATTTTATTTTTGTCGACGATGTAATACTTCTACTAATTTTGGATTTCTTAAATTTGCATGCCACAAAACTCAAAGCCTACTTAAAAAAAGCTGAATTATAAGTAGTTGATAACGAACTTATTTTCGCTCCCGAAAAGTCAAAACTTTAATATATTATAAGACGTTTAAATTCCACTAATTTTACAAGTGGTCACTCCTTCGGTTTTTCTAATATAAGGTTGTTATATTTAGTTATAAATCCTTTTCAAAATACCGAATCCTTTAGTGTAGAATAATTGGGTGTTTTGGTCTATTAAACCTTATTTAAACGGGTATTCTTCGGAAAACGTATAATACGGGTATTAACATCGCTTATTATTATAAAGAACTTTTTAGCATAAGTTATAAGCTATCGTTATCTCTTTTACGTTTAATCATTACCGTCGCGGTTGTACCGATATTTATTTTTGATATACAGAGTTGGTTTACCAGGTAATGGACAAAAGGTTTCGTGGAATAAATTATAATTTTATTGGTTTTTTTCGGTAAAGGCGGTTACCATGTTTTATCGAACTTTGTCCAATATCTTCGCGTTTGGGAATGCAGGCTTACCTTTTACCAAAGTGTGTTTGGAATAATGAAGTTTTTGATTCTCTTATTATTTAAAAACTTTTCATGTGTAATACACTTTTATCCGATATATTACGAATTTATTTAATAATTTATTATCGAATTTTACGTTTTAGGTCTTCACGGCCGTATTAATCGGTAAATCAAAGTCTCATTAAAATTCAACCATATTCCAGCGCTTGAAACTCATTTGAACGTCATTATTGATATAATACACCCCAATCGATCTTAAAAACTTACCTTGATTACGTTGCCGGTTGAAAATATCGACTCGGTTAAAACTATGTTTATTAATGGTTAATGGAGAATTTCCCAGGTTTTTGTAACCTATACTATTAACGTTACGGTTTTTTCATGGGTCTTTAAATACTTTACGGATGGGTAATTAAGGATATCATTGTTTCAATTTAAAAGGATCAGTATTGAAATTTTAATCAAAATCATATTACGTGGTTTTCTGTAATAGCCTTGTAATTATAGAGAGATCCGGTAACCTTTATCCTATCATTCATATATTCGATGCGGAGGTTATCGATATGTTTCGAAGTATTAAAACTGTTATTTATATTATAATAAAAAAATAAATAGTATATATTGGTAAAAACTTTATAATTCATTGTTAAAAAACAATCCAGTTATCTTTTCTCAATAATCTTTTAAAATATTTTACGTTATGATCTAATTACATCCGAATCTCATTATGATGAAATGGAAACCGAGATAAATGGGTATCGACGGGAATAATGTTAAAAATCAGTTTTCGAGTAATAGCGCTATGTCCCCCACTCACCTTAACAATAACGATTAGCCTTTTGCTAATAGCGTGAAATCATGATTCTGGTTATATTTAAAGGTCTTAGAAAAACATTGTATATCTAAAAATAAGGTAATTTATCACTTCGACATAAGTATTAGAGATTAACATGTTCAATGAAATTAGAATTTAATTTCGGTTAATTTCGAGAGTTAAGCTTTTTACTTTTTCCATTTTCATTATACCGAATTTTATCATACCCAATTTTATAATAATATACGGATACAACGATTTTTCTTCATATTATCGCCGTTTTCAAATGTTAAATGCGGATAATCGTTATATTTAATACGATAAAATACAAGGTGTTGTTTCTTTGACGTATTCCCCGGCTTTTGTTAAGGTTTAAAAATTTTGTTTGTTACCCTTAAAGAAACCCTTAAGTAAAAGGATACATAAAACTCATATAAAAAGGTTTTTTTGAACGTTAGGAATATCTAAGCTATTGCCCGCGTTACTGATTGTTCTTCAGATAAAAAACTAGTTTAAATTCAGGACTCATAAGCTTATATTTCTATTCACCCGTATCTATAACATTCTGCGGCAGTCGGCGTTGTTTTCGTATTATGTTTGTTAGCCTTAATATATATAATTACTATTATTCTCACAATATTAATAAGCGACTATAGGAATTACCCTTCTATTAATTTCACTACAGTTGCTACCAAATCTTTAACAGTCGGTGCCCGATTATCCCTTCTTTATCAGAAAGTGGTAATAGAACCTGGGGAGAGATTCAGGATAGCGAAAGACCCGGCGGCGCGAGGGGTAGTAGAGGCGGCGACAGGGGTAAGAGGTATGAGCCAATTATAGATAGAGCTCATATCCCTACTACTACCAATATCTTCGTTGCCACCGCCAACGATAGCCCCGGCTCCGCCAGTAGTAACGTTTTACCACGTCAATAACGCCGCAGCCTCGACTTAGGTCGCGCCACCCTTCGTCGCCTTAACTGCGGCACGGAAGGGCTGCCGTAAAACGGTTAGACACCCGAAGGAAGTTTCTGCTTCGATATCGGCGCGATAGGCGATTAAAGGTTTAACGATATTAACGGTAATAGGGATTCACACGCCTTTACTTTTCAATACTATTAACTATTTATACTGGATTTTTTATGAAAAAATTACCGAGAATATTAGTACCTGTATACGCATAATGGGCGTATTGAACATCCGACTCCTTCCCGCAAACGCAAACCCCGTCATTGGTCCCTATAAGCCAAAACCATAAGTAACTCAAACGAAACTACTTTTTTTTAGTATAAATGGGATAGGCAGAAGTTACGCGGGCCAAAGAGAAATTGAAGGAGGAGGAGTAGAAAAAGGTGGAGAAAGAGTTACCAAGATCGTATTTCGCTCTTTTAGGAATTAGGAGTTTTAGCGCATGGACCCGTACTTTTCTATCCCTAATACTTATAACCTGGGATTTACTAAATAATACCACTACTCTTATTGATCTCAAAGCTCTAGTGAAATGATATGAAAATATAAAAAGGTATGTAAAGGTATTTACTACTTTAAGTTACTGTTTTTTTTATATAAAAGAAGGTTTAAGATTAAAGGTTGTTTTAATAAGGGTTCCCTTTTATCTGTTTTAGGGACGCGATGTACGGGTCATCGTGTGCGAATATGGGTCTCCTAATAATAACTATTACACACTCTAAAACATGCACGCGCTTTTTTATATGCGCTTCATTTACGCCCTTTAAACACGCTTCAATTTTTCAACTTGTTATACGGAGCCTCTATTCTTTAATGGTTCACCCAGATTTATCTTTGGCCCGAATAAGCGCCAGGCGGAGACTAAAATGCGGGATCCTGGGGGCTTATGAAGACCCTAAAAGCCTCGTGTTAATATCCCTCCCACCGGTATCTAGAGGATTATTTCGTAGCAGCTAGTGTGACACTTCATAGTTAGCACAGCCCGGGGACATTGAAATAAAAAGAAAAAAAAAAAACTCCTATCTTCCCCATAATTTATTATCGAAACATTCGTCGATCAAATATATTATCAAGAAGTTCTATTTTCATTTTTAAATTTTTATTATAATTAAATATATAAGATCACTTAATAATATTCCAATTGGTGTATTATTAGATATAATTGACATTTTATTTAAAGTAATTTTTTCCACACTCGTATATTTCCCGAAACGATGAACAATTCTTCAATTATCGAATATAATAGTTCTCTGCTTAACTGGTTAGGATATTTGGAAATAACGAGTGGAAACCTGGTAGCTTAAATTTTATTTGACGACAGATATTGAAATTTAGTCTCAATTTGACGTCAAAAGAGTTGTACAGATTACCATTATATTTTTTCCTTCCCTTACCAAATATTAACGAACATCGTGACTGCCGTGCAATCTGCATTCATCATATGAACATTTCAAGGGGAGGAGTAATATATTGGTCGTAAATATTTTTTTTTCAACTGGTAATGCTATGGTTGGAATTGATTGGTAGGATAGATATCTTTAGCATAGATTGAAAATAAAAAGCCAGTGATTGTATCAACTGTAGGCTTCCACGTGAAGACTTTCTTTCTTTATGAATGGTTCTATTAGCGAAATTGTTGAAACCTAACATGATAGGAAAGTTGAGGATTTTCGTGGACTTACTGAAAGTCTTGATAGTGTTAAGGGGGTTTCTGATGTTCCTATTTGATTAATTGGCGAATTGAGGAACTTTTCAGGTCTATATAATATATTTTTTATCGTTGTAAGTAACACTAGTATGTTTTAGTTTCAGGGGAAATTGGTGAAAGTTTGAGGAACTTATTTGGCCTCAAATCAGGATTTTCGAGCGCTTTTGAGAGCTTTAATAGATACTGTCGCTAGTAATTTCTTTTCATTTACCCTTGTTTTTACGTATAGATTGAAAGTCTTCATCTACTGTATACTCGAAAAGTACGTTTACAAAATTACCGTTTCCCCCTTTTTTTTCTTAAAGAGATCGCCCCCGCGATTGCAAAATTTATTCTTGATTCTTAGTATAAATTATTTGTCCGTATTTCCCTATATGACTAAAATCAAATCGTTAAACTATTTTTGTAAATTGTCGAGGGTAATTGATCCTGGATTGTTTTTGGTAGGGTTTGAGTCAGGAATAAAACGGCCGAGTGGGTAGGTCGAGTGTTTAAATGAATTCTTTGGTCGGAGTTTGCGCACCAGAGGCCGTCATCTCATTATTTACCGAAGATGATGCCGAGGGCGTGAATTGCTTCTTTTTTAACAGGATCGGTAATAGTATTCATTTCAATGTCTTTGGTAGCTATTTTGACGAAGATTAAAATAGTGTATGGGAAAAGATTGATATAAGCGGGTGGGTCGTAGGTTGTCTGCCGTTATAGTTATTATTTGTAGTTAAAAAGGTCGTGTGACTTAGTCTTTTTTCGATTTCAAATTTGCAGTAGTAGTACTTATCATAGTATTGACTTAGCTATTTACCAACTTTGGTAACATGATGATCTTGAGACTTTTAAGCGGTCAATCTCAACGTTTATAAAATTATTTTAATGAAATTTTTTTATTATTTTCGATGGTGGCGATACTGTCGATATTTATAAACTGCCACAAACAACTACACAATCCATAATCTCGCATTACTTGCTTCCACAAACAACTACATAGCTTATAGGGTCTCTTCGTAATAATTTTTCCTTTAACTTACCTAAACAAAACATTAAAACCAGAAAGTAGCCTTTTTTTTCACTTAACTTATCTGTGTTTTGCCTAATAAGTACTAATTAGTTTCGGTAGACTTTTATCCTTGAAAAGTAGTCGATTTGAACCTGTGATCGAAGTAAATAATATTGTATTAAAAGTGTTGATTTGTTACTTCTAAGTTTGGAGGTCCGCTAACCGATCTGTACCCTAATTTGTATGGCTAATTTCTTGGTCCGTGCTCTAGTCGGAAGTGGATACCTAATGTACTTTACTTGCGATCAATACAGTCACCTTGCAATCAGTACAATCAATTTAATGCCAGTATATTTAACTTGACTGTACTGAAATCAACTGATATTCAAAAACTTTAGCCATTAATCGGTTATGTAAAGTCTTTAAATCTGTGAATTATAAAAATAGAGAATATTTCTTGTTTAAAGTTATGAAAAAGCTCTGCAACTTTTTGCAAACTTACTTCTCAACACCCAACAAGTTCAACTTGACCTTGAAAACTATAATAACTTCAATTATTAAATTTTGGTTAACATTTTCTATTCTAATAACAAACTTGTATTTTATTTTATGGACTCGGAAACCTTCTTTTCACGGCGCTAAATTCATTTAGTTGCATTAGGGAAAAAATACGTGGAAATCGATGAGAATTTTTTAGATTATTACGTACTTAGGGATAATAAACATTATATTTCACGATATTCGCAATAACTTTACAGTAACGGAGTTTCTAACTAGTATCAAAGTAATATAAATTTAATATAAAGAAGTATTTACTAAGGTTTATTGGAAAGTCTGAAATTTCAAAAGTGTATATGCGTTACTTCGAAGATTATATAACTACGTTAGAAATTGTAAGCTTTACAAATTAGGAGACACGTTGCTAAATAGCGTTGATGGACTTGAATAATATTTCAATCCTCAACAGTTCGATATCAACTTTTATGGTCTTTGGAGAATATTCTCGTTTAACGAGTAAGTTTCCTTTATTAACAAATATTTAAAATAGGGATACGGTGTAAATTAAAGCTTTGAAGGAATGGGGGGGGGGGGGGTTCCAAACGTTAAGTCAATAATGCTCTTAATACTAAGGATTTCCAATTAACGATCAATGTGTTGACTTTTCTTTTCAAAAGTGAAGTCTTTTCATAACTCAATCAAGGTAAATAGGATATCCTATTTTAAAATTTAAGTATTTCCTACCTAAAAATACTTTTATAACTCCTCACAATCTTACGATACTCTGTATAATCCAGGTAAGACTTTATATACAGTGGGTTACCGATAAAGATCCTTAAGCTCAACTAAATAGCTAATAATAGATACCTCTGCTCGTCATTGATAATTTGATGAAGCGATAGCGATGCGGATGACTACTCAAGGATACTAACACTAAAAATAAGAATAAATAATATTAATTGGTGTGTACGTATACAATTGTTTAAGTTAGCAAAGAAAAAAAGGAATACCAAAACCTAACTATTAAAGCTATATACGAAGTAAGTTATTGAAACCCCGGGTGAACCTTTTAAAAGAGAAATAGGGTCGAAATCAACGGATTTTTCATACAAGATCTTGTACAAATTCCACTTTAATTTGACTTTCAGCTTAATAACCTCAACTTTATCATCTTCTAATCGAGAATTATTCACGAAGTTAAGAGAAAAACCACGAATAAGTTATACTAAAATTTATGTTAATTAGATTAATTATACGGTAACAAAGTCAAGGAGTAAATCTTGATGCAATCGCCATCAATCTAGAAGATAAGTTAATGTTTAGTAATCGTATTGTTAATAAATTTGGCGATAAGTTCTAATGAGAAGTTTAATATTGGTAGGGCTTTATCGTCGCAATGTATTCGATTCGAATCACTGTGGTTGAAGTAACTGATTCTACATTGAAATTGGTTCTAATTGATCGGTTGTTAGTACTAAGCTTAACAGACTACTATTCGGTTTACACGCTAATTTGTATGGCCAAAGGCTTTGGCCCGTGCCCCACTTTAAAGTAGTCACCTATTGCATTGCACTAGCAGTTGGTCCTACAAACTGTAGTTAATTTTCAGTAAGTACAATCAACTAATTGTAAGTATAGTTAACTTGACTCTGCTATATTTAACTGTTATTTTAATACTTGCGGCTTTTTATTTTGTACTTGCACGCCAATGAGGCCAGTCATCAATTAGTAGCAACCTTTATAATCCCTCCATCGTGAACAAACTAAACCCCTGTCAATTCCAATCAATTTATACTGAAATTAACATCAATTAAGGCCCTTCATTACATATCTCCGAGCCTCACTTCTTTGACTCCCGTACATAGGTTTTTTGCCACGAATTTACGCGTATTACGTATTCTACCAATTACGAACCTTTTACCAGTAATTTAGGTTACTAACATTGCTATCTTTGCCACCGTTGCTATGAACAGTATTACCATGGTAGTCTTCGAGTTTTCTAAGGCATCCTTATTCCTCCACGTTACGTGCCGGATGGTCTATAAAAGCTTGAATTTATATAGTTAGTGTATTACTATTCATAAACCGCTCCAGGGAGCTATTAGGTGTAGCCTTAATTCAAACTTTTACGGAGTATTCTTTACACTTAATTTAACAGAACTTATCTATCTTCTGATATTTTTGTACCTCTTTTAAAGTTATTTCGTTTATTATAAGACGTTCTTTATTAGTTTTACGGAAGTTTAATACGAATTTGGCAAGTCTTCAGAAGTTTGTATACACTATTATATCTATTGGAAGCAATCCAAGCTATTTGTTAATAATCTTCAACTTATCATTCATTGCTATACCAATACCAAAGCCTACCATTATGCCATATAACTTCGATACTAGTATACTCAATTTCACATATTTACATTGAACGAAAATTTAGTATACAGGGTTTCTGGTAATCGTAAATTTCTCTTTAAGTTATTCTTTGTTAACGAATATAATAAAGTCCCCTATTTACGATATAACGATAGTATTGTTCATAAATAACCCGTTCGTAAAATTTATTAACCTTATCGACGTTAGGTTTACCAAAACCGTATGAATACCTGTTCTTCAATTCTCTGATTACCACTTAATCCTTTTATTTAATCTATCAAACTCCTCGTTTTGAAGATTTTGTATTTGCGTCGCGTCGTAAGATATCTCATGTTAGCACAATGTAACAATGTATACCGTACGTACCCTCTATTTCAAATATCGGTATAATCTTACCTTATTGTCCTTATCGATAATCGTTAAGCTCGTAACTTACCCTTTTGAACGTAATCTCATATAATGACTGTTTTCAACCTTAATACTATAAATATAAATTAACGATTCATTAAAGTTGCGTTATATACTTTTAACTAATGTTTTGATTTGTTTGAAATTTTAAAAGCCTAACTTCTCGATAACACGTTATTCTTCTGCTAGAAACCCAGTTTTCCAAGAAATAGTATATCTTTAATCTGTAGACCTACGATATCGAAATCTTGACCTTATATAATCAATAAATACCGGTTAAACGTTAAACTCTTTATAACCAGCCTATTTTCAAAATGCATTTGGAAGCTTAAAAATTAATAAATACTTACTTCGGCTAATCTGTATAGAAATTAAATTTAATTTATTATCGTACTATCCGTAAACTCATCCCTCAATTTTTTTTTTGGAAGTTCATACAATACAATTTGCTAAGAATAGGTGGCAAACTGCGTATACTTTGACATTATATTCTGGCCATTAAGTTTAAACTAACCGCTTCCACTAACAATTAAGCTGGTAATAATTACGACGATTAAACGCTTACTAATTTTTTAAATTCTAGGCCATTAAGTATGGATTTAGTCTTTACTCTTATTACTATACTCTTAAGCAATTATCTGTATCTTTTCGTACGCTCGGTCCATTGTTTCAACTTCAACATCGTAAATCATTCTCGACTTAAAAATAATAATAACATAGCTTTTATATTATATTTACGGTGCAATTTAAACAACCCCTCGTATAAAAAAAACAGTAATCTCTACTCAGTCTCTTTTCTTAAAAGGTTTACCTAGTGTATTGATAATGACTTTAACGCGCAACTTAAGGGCAAATTCCTTTATTAAACCTCTCCTTTTCAAATACTTACTCTATTATATATGCCTTTCCAATCTTATAATATTCATCACCTTCTGACTCTTTAGTGTTTATCCTCTTTTTGGGTAATCTTCCATGCCGTCAACGTTTTATTAACTTATGAATGATTGGTTTGAAAAAGCTATATTAATCAATCTTTTAGGTTCGAGGGTTCTTGACGTAAAGATTCTTATCAATTTCAACAGGGGTTTTATACGTCTTAACTTATAAAACCCAGAAAGTAATAAGGTTGTTAGTAATTTGGACTACTATGTTTAGATAGGTAATATTAAAGATTTTATACAGCCTATTTCATTTGCCTGTCTTTCTCTATGTAAGAATCTCATTTTAAAAAGGTAGGGATAGTAATTTTATTGCTAACGGTAAGTTTGTAATGATAAGGGCGTTGTTGACCTAGCAGCGTACCGATTTCTTTCTTCATTACTTAAAGGACTTGCTGTACTTGATAACACGTTTTTAGGTATTTGACGATAGCGGTGGTTTAATCGTTATACGTAAATAAGCCTTACATACTATTGAAGTTGGTATGAAGCCATTAGGGATAATAATAACGTTGAGGCCCTTTGCTACTATTTAAAACCGTTCATTTTAACTCATAAAATTTCCAATTTCTTAGTTCAAGATATTGTAAGCCTTTTGTAAAAAATCGTAAGCCCTTTGGTCCTTACTAATACTCCAGTAAACTTGAACAAAAACTTTTTTTTGTGAAATCCCTATCGACTTAATATTAGTTTAAAACTTTATCGTGATAAAAGTCGTAGCGGCATTGTAGAATAACACGTTGAGTAGCTTTAGGTACGTGTTAATTTATAAAGTACGTAATATCTTATATATGTCCTTCGCCTTCATAATTTTAAGCACCCTAGTGTCTTAAAATTCCCTAGCGGAGTTAACAAAATAAAATATTAGCCCATCATTCAAATGAAATACATCTTTCAAAACCTTAGAGTTTAAGTCTTTTTTTTTTCTGTAACGGGAATTTAAACCTCAGGGTGGTTTGAAAGTATGTTTGGCAGTAATGCTCAAGCCGTTTAACTGCTTTTAACGCTGACACGTCCTCATTTTCGTAACAAGTCGCCTTTAAAACTTTATAAAACCTGTTAATCGTTGGGTAGTTAAACCTACGATATAATTAACGAAGTTCTAACTTCATCAAGTTTAATACTATGACCTTTAGCCCATATAAGTAAAATTAGAGATATTTCTACTTAAGGTTAAATAAAAACCTCCTACCTCACTCGATCTAAACCAATTTATTAAAGTAAAAGTTAACGTTAATTCCAAGGATTTTTATATCTTTAAGGTAAATGAGAAATAGGGTAAAGAATTTCTGAATATGGAAAACAATAGGGCTAATGACGGTAGTAATAATCGTCTATCCTAGTAAAAAAAGCTCTTTTCCAAGGCTAAATTCGACCTTAGATTTACCGGTATCCATATAGTCTAATTTTATAACAGTATTAGTATCCCTTTACAATACGACGTATTACGAATAGCCTTTTATTAAGTATAGTGCTACCCCAATATCCGGAAGAATACCTTAAAAGACCTACTTCTTATAACGATTTTAAATAGTAAACAAGTATATAAGGATAGGATCTTTATCGTCATGTCGGTGATAAAGGTCCTCACTTATCATATGGTATGAAAAGACGTAATCAACGAGTTATTACGTTATTTTCGTACCGGTACCGATATCTTCGTATTAACCAATAAGTTTGGGTTTATTTTCCTCCTTTTTGACCTTTATACCTTCACGTTTTTTAAAGTTTTCAGCGTAATCGTAAGAAAACGTGATGGGGGATTGTTTATAATATCTAATCCATTTGTCTTCGCGTTCGGCAACCGTATAAGATGTTAATTAATAGCCTTATGTATTTTAAATCCAATATCTCTTAGCGTTTGAAGTATATTTTCTTAATTAAAATAGAGATCATTTTCCTTATGTAATTTATTGGCTTTCACCACAATCCCGAGCCTTTTTATGAACCCTACTAGTCAGGATTACCGTAATTAAGGTCTATATAATACGTTTAGGGAGAGTTTTCTTTATCTTCGATAAACTTTGAAGCTTAGTAGTACATACCAATCGAGCCTGAAACCTAAGCTGTTACGGTCGCAATCCAAGAATGCCACTGGCCAAAAAAAAAACCCTTTATAAGTGGTGTCAGAGTACTGTAAAACATATTAGAACTCTTTATAACCCATAACAGCTTGTCGAACTTGCTAGCGTAATATATCCTGGCTAGATCCCACATTTACCATTACTCATTAGCAAGATATCAGCCTATCAAACATTTAATAAAAGAAATTCATTTTATTTTCAGACTCTTTTTTTAAATCCAATATGTTTAATCACTTTATAAAGTTCCAGTTTATGTAATACTAGGTAACATTAATATTGTATTCGAAGTAACTTTCAAAACCATCATAAATCTCTCAGGAAAAGGGCAACTCATTAAGTACTAATGGTAATAGTCCTCGGTTTAGCCTATAAAAATACTGGGAAACAATAAATAAAAGCCTAGCAATTCAACCCTAATTTGGAGCCAAATATTGGAAAATTAGCGTAACTTGACATCGAAGAGGTTGTACGGCTTACCTTCATACTTCTCCTTTCCTCCTCAAATTTTAACGAACGTATTAATTACCGCATAATTCGTATCTACTATAAGGATTTATCGAGGGGGAGGGGTAATATACTGGTCGAAGAAACCCTTTAGACCCCTCGGTTGGCGAAGGTACTCATATTAGTGGGAAAGATAGTTACCTTTAGCCAAGTTTAGAGGGGAAAAGCCGCTAGTCGTGCTTATAGTAGGCTCGCGCGTAAAGCCGCTTCTTTCTTAATTTGGATGCTGGAACTAAACGTATTAGGGGGATTAGAGGGAAAATGACTTATAGGTTTATGCCTCAAGAGACTTGGTAATACTGTTTTTGGTATTAGGAGGTATGTCGATATTTCTTCTTAATTGATTGATGGATTTCAGGGCTTACAGCTTATAGGTTAATGAATCCATCACGAGCAATGGCATTCAAGCGTTAACTTTAAGTAAAGAGATTGAAGGAACTTATTTGGGTTTGAGAATGCCTTTAGGAACGCGTTAAAAGGCGTTTAGACTATAGCTAGCGATCTCTTTACCCTTCCTTTCCTGTAGCCATTGTGGGTTATTATTCGTGGCGTATTTGTAAAGTATTTTCGCCAGGTTACCGTCTTTTCCAACCTTTAAAGGGAGGTAAATTACTTGTTTTCGTAGGTTTTCCTTTAGCTTTAACTTTACTAATTTCTTGTTCTTTTTCTACATATTTAGGGTTTAGTCCTTAAAGAATTTGTTATAATCGAATAAGGCTTTAAAATTTAAATTTTAATCGTTATGATCGACGTTGAGGATAAATTTTCCGATATAATTGGTAAGGTACTCGGAGGTAAAGTCCTTGTCAACTTCTTTAATCCAGATGTCGTTATTGAAGTGCTTAATGAAGGTAGTTTCTAGGGCTTTAATTGTCTCCTTCCTAACAGGGAAGGCGATGGTGTTAATTCTGGCATGCTTTAAAGCAATTGTAACGAAGATTAAAAGTTATAGGGGAGAAAAAAGTGGTGTAAAGGGGTAGGTTATAAATTTTATGTTAAACTTAGTATTTGTGATTAAAGGTCGTAGTACTTAGTTGTTTTTGCCATTTGTAATAGTATAAACCATAATAATATTGAATTATCAATTTATAAACTTGATGACTTAGTGATTTTTAATAGCTTTAAATGGTTTATCCCAACTCTTTATCTTCAAGGCTGGTTCAATGAAAGTTTTTTGGTGTTTTCGATAGTACTGGCGATATCGTCGCCACTTTCAAGTACTTGTAAATAGTAGACGTACTTGAAAAGTCTTTCTTTTAGCTACCTATAAACAGCAGACGTAGCCTTAGGCCCTTCGCAAGAATCTTTCCTCTACCTTGCATAATTGCAAAGCGTAACTGAAAAGTAGCTTTTTTTTCTACCTAGCTTGTTTATGCTTAACCTAATGAACACTGACCAGTATTGATAGATCTTTATCATTACAACTTAGTCGATTAGAATCACTGTGCTCAAAGTAACTGGTGTTGCATTGAAATTCATTCTGATTGATGAGTTGTAAGTTCTAAGTTTGGCAGACCGCTAGCCAGTTTGCACGCTAATTTTGATATTCAAACGCTTTGATCCGTGCCCCAATTTGAAGTGGTTACCTACTGCACTGCACTTGCAGTCAGATCCACAAACTGTGGTCAATTCACAGTAAGTACAATCAACTAACTATAAGTATAGTAGACTTGAATTTACTGCATATGACTACTATTCAAACATTTGCCTTAAATAACCGTAAGATGATACAAACATATACGTAATTAATTATTAAATTATAACAAATAGTTCTTCTACAGTTATGTTAAACTTTTAATAACAACAACATATTATAAATAGTTATAAGATATATTAAACCATTATGCAGATTACCAGAAAATTTCAATTATCAGTTTTCGTCTTACCATTCGTACCTCAAATTTAAAATAGATATGAAATGTTCAATCTATAACTTATACTCAATAATTATATAAATGATTAAAGATTTCGTTACAATGGGTACGTAAATTAATGATACATTTTTTGTGGAACCTACCGGCTTTATAATAGGAAATTAGTGTACGATTTATGATTCAAAGTTTGGGAATTACAAGCCGATTACAACTTTAATCATATATTAAAATGTTTATTATAACGGATCGTCAGTCCGTATATATCATATCAACGATACTGATACCAAATATCTATGTTCCCATCAAAAGGTTGAAGTTATTAGCTTGGCTAAGATTAAGAAAACTAATGTTGTAAAGGTTGAATATCATTCGAAACAACGCGCACAAGGCAACTATATCGCAACCCTATACCAACTGAAAGTATTGTGCAATCTGTTAGTTGAAATACAAATTTAAACCCCGGTTAATAAGAATCAAGATCGTTTAAATAATTCATTGAATTAAGATATTAATGATTTCTATCAAATGGTTCATACGATTCATGTCGACTCATCGATAACCAGTTTAATAATCCTTATGAATGGTTTCTTAATAAAGAAAATTAACCTATCGTTATAAATAAGTTACTTTATGGTGGTCGTGAACGGAAAAAAATTATAATATTAATAATTTACTATCACTAGTCACTTGATTCTCTATACATATATTAAATGCAAAAAGATTATATGAAGCGTATTTTTTTTCGAAGTTTACGGTATAATATCTGAATTCGGTATGGTTATATTTATATGAGACACCGTTAATATCATTACCAAGTATTTAAAGACTTTACACATTTCTATGCTGATATGTATTAATTCCAACATCCTATTCAAATTCTTTTAAAGAAATAAATTGTTTATAACAAACGTTTGATAATCGACGCAATAGCTTCATTCAAAGCCTACAAAAGTGTTTAAATTAAATAGTTCCATTTGATCGATGGCAAGAAGATTGCGGTTGATATCATAACAATTGTTACACAAAATAAGCCACAGGAAAGGTTTATGAATATCAATAATCTGACCATACATATCGAGGGCTATGTCGAAAGGTAACCTGTTAACATATAATATAACAGTAGACAAAGAGCAATGTAAGGGTACCTTAGCAAATCGAAATAGTATTAGTTTTTTCATGATACAAATTTAATTAATTGTTACGGTTAAGTTTAGTCTATAGTTATATATATATTAGTATATTGGGGTTCAAAAGTGATTCAGCGTTTGTTTTCTGAATTAAAAGTGGTATAAAGTGAAATTTATATAAAAATGGCAGTGAGAAAGGAATAAAGAAGCACTTGCGTCACCGAAATTTTATCCTATAAGATGTATCGACACTATAAAATGAGAAGCTGTTAGTATTGGATTAACGTTCAATTGGAATGCAGTCAAAGTTGACTTCATTGCTGTAAAACAATTTCAGTAGAATTCCCAATTAAATATAGAGCATTGACCAAGTGATTTCCCAAATAAAGTAGTGTATTAACCGGCCAACGGTTTGCCAAATTTGAAAGAGACAACAATCTACCATTAGACCATTACCAAAATACTATTATTTTTACCACTGTTCAAATCGAAAACATTTCGACATTTTAAGTTCTATCAATACCTATCACAAGCCAGAAGTTATGTGGATGGATAATCATGGATTGCTTAATATAGGAGAAGAGAGAAATTGCTAATTTGTAAGCTATAGGTCCTATATTAATAGGGTATAGCCAAGTTGGTCATGCTTTGGCCGATGATAGTACCCTGCCACTAAAGCGCGATTCGCCTCAAAACGTAATAGAAGAAGAAAAAACAGGTTTTTACACAAAGCAAAAACAAAAACCCTAGGCAAAAAGCTGGAAACCATAATGTGACTTGAACCGTACACTTTAGGTACGCAAAAAAGCCGGAATAGATATTAGCGCAGCATTTGACGCTAATATTTGTTCCTACAAGGCATACAAACCTCGAGGCTATATACCAGAAAACAAGCTCAGTTGGCTAAAAGGGGAAAAAATGGAGGAAGTAGCCGGGGGTTGGCTTAACCATACTACGTAACTATACCTAAACGGTCTTCCTTCCTAATCAAACTAGTAGACCCCTGTCATTTTGATATACTAAGCCGGGGGGAATCGGTAAGGTTGAGGGTCACTAAAGCTTGATCAAAAGGCTTCGAACCCCGGTTTGATGGGATTTGTCGCGTGGAAACGTTATAAAGACTTATTGCAGCCCCGTAAATCGAAAGCAGGTTGCTAAAAGGGGGGGTTGTTGCGCTATTGAATTAAGTAATTAAGGCCATCGTTATTGTGGGAATTCGAAATATCCTCAAACTCATACCACTTAACCTTCTCTAAGGTATCGTTCTCTCGTTCTTAAATACGGCCATGGATATGTTAAGTTTGAGCTTTGTTCATAATATATTAGCTCGGTTAGTAGATAACGACGGAAAAGGTTTTAGTAAAAATGTATGGAAAACCGGACAGTTCTTTAGAAAACGTGGCAAGTCGGTAAAACAAAAGCGACGGTTAATGTTGAAGACAGTATAAGGGCCAACCTACTTATCATTGAAATTTACAAACGAGCTGGGCGGTTTTAAAGTCGTATACATTAATATATACGCGATTATTAACAAGGAATGAAGGAGCGTTAAAATTATATATATTAACTTTAACTTTATAACGAAAGGCGGTTTACTAAATCATAGTTTTCAACTGTTTAGTAACCCGGTTTAATAGATTAATTATATCATTAGTATAAAGGAATTCTATTTCATATTTAAAGTTAAATTAGGCGGAATAAACGTGAGGGGTTTAACTCTTAAATGGTGGTAAAAACTCTAGTTTGTAAAAGAAGAGGGACATGTTAATCTTTTTGGAAATCTAACTATTAAAACTAAACTCTTCAAACGGTAATAACTTGGCCTAATCGTTCTAAACGTAGTTAACGAAAACGCGAAGGTACTACTTTATTATAACGTTAATCGACTCGGTTTAACCATTGGTTTCTAAGTAATACCCCGAAAAAAAATTTAGTATAATCATTAGGCAGGTGAAGAAGTGTTTCCGAAATTCGGAAACGAATTGGAAACCGCAATTGAAAACGATGGTAATAGGGTAATCGTAAAGATTATAAATCTTAAAGAAGAAAGCACCAATAAACTCCTTCATAGAAAAATCTTTGATAGGAATAAGGTAACGTATTTTAATTAAGCGACGGATAATGAAAACTATATAATGGAAAATATACCCCTGTTAGTAGCAAGTAAAAAACGGGGTTATGTAATTTATGAATATATTCAACCAGGCGATGAAGAGCATGGAACGAATTATAAAAACCTTGATAAATCTTAATGGGGCGTTTTCATACAGTTGTAAAACTAATGAACCTAAACGTAAGTGGTAACCTTATTAATTAGACGGGGCTATTAATAGCTACTCTTAACGAGGTCAACGGTTTTCGTACGATTAAGGCAACTAGTAATAATGTTGTTATAATATCGATATAGGATTTTAATACTAATAACGTTATCGATAAAAATAAATAGGCGATCGCAATAATAAACAAGGCTATTATTAAAAGCAAAATCGGCGACAGCGGTATAAAGTTAGCAGAAGATAGCGAAAAGCTTTTAAGGGGTGGCGGTGTTAAAGAGAATATTGATTATAAAGCGAACGAGATTTACAAAGTTGTAGGTTATTTATATAAAGTCGTCGATAGGTTGATTTACACTATGAATAGCTCTTACGAAGGCTCCAGCGATATATTTTGTTACTGGTAAGGCATCGATAAAGGATATGTATAAGTTTTTACCCATTTTATAAGTTATGGTTAAATTAGTAACCACGTCGTCATCCAAAACTTCGTAGGGGAGCATAATGCTTGATAATACTTGAAATTATCGTTATTTAGATCGGCTTCATTAAGGCAGTCTTTAGGGCGGCGGCTTGGAGCATTAATGACAACCGCTATTTTTTGGGGCAGTATATAATCATAACTATAAAGTTGAATAGAAACTTATATTACCCAATTTATCGTTACTCTGAAGCCTCTATTGTAAACAAATTCTGCTTGCTTTAATAATTCGTAACTATCTTTAAGTAATTGAAGAAGAATTTCAATTCAAATTGTTATTCATTAAATGATGAAATAATGAACAGTAACTTCTTACTGTAAATTTCATAGTTATACATTTGGGCTGAGTTCTTTACGGAAAAGTACGTTATAAGGTATAAGAAGCTATTATCGCCGTATTAAAATAGAATTCCATTAAATTCCTAATTAAATATATTGATTTACTAAAGGGTACGCTGAGTATAGTTTAACGTTGCCAAAATAGACCAGTTAGAAAACGCGGTCTTTAAATCGGTGAATGCCTTGATTTGGTCAGTTTCATAATACCAAAGCCGATTCCGTTTGATTAATAGATATGAAAGGGTGTAAATATTCGAGTAACCTTCGATAAAGCGCCTATAAAAGTTGGCAATACTAAAATCCTTTTATAAGCTTTTGGGGTTGAGCGAAACTAGCTAATCAGTAATAACATTAACCTTTTTAGGGTTTATTTCAATTCCTGAGGTGATGACAATCCAGTTATGGTATTTTGCCTGTGTTATTTCAAAAGTCATCTAATGTCATGACCTAGACAGCGGTTGGGTCAGGAAACGGGACAGTATGCAACTGCGCCACTGAGAAGCCTGAAGTCTAACACATCAGGCGGGGAACATCTCTTATGTCAGCCACGATGACTAATCAAAGTCACGTGATGGATCATTAAGTATCATAGAGATCCAAGATAATCCAGAGAACGGAGGATCATAGCGATCCAGTATGAAGTATAAAGGATATAAGGACATGGTCAGCACTATATAGATAGTATTTCCTTCATAGATCTTCAGTTGTCAATCTAAGTATTCAGTCTACACACCTGAATAGCCTAACGGCTAGTGATCATTCTACAGCACGAACAAACATCTTCTTGATATTGCACTTTTGTTATTTCTACTACCTTACTGCTAATATAAACCCCATAACACCTTCTATTTACTAATGGGTATTTAGTGTGATCATTACATCTGATTACTATTAATTTACAACCCCGTGGGGTAAAGGTGTTTAACAACCATAATAATATATTTCTGTTATTGCCCGGGTGACAACGAATAAGTTAAAATTTTGTTCAGGTGTTTAGTATAAAATGTCTCTAATAAATCCCCTTAAACGTAGTTAATAAAATGATACCGCTATTTAGGGAAGTTCTATAGACCGGAAATTATAACTAGGTATTCGAATAAGTCGCGGCGTATAGAAAAAGCCATCTTTCACACGTTCTCCTCCGCAACACAACAATTGTTAAAAACGTATATGATATCGAATTTGATAAATACAATGAATTTAAAAGGCTGTTATAACGTTTTACGAATGAACGGGATCAGACACTAGTTTTTAACCGTGACGTAATTAAAATCGAGGTAGTCTTAATATATATGTAAGCCCTCGCCTAGAATAGATGTCAAGAGTAAAGGGACGAGGTACCGGGAACATAATTCCTTACTTTTGCCTTGAGTGATGTAGTCTTCGACTTATTTGGATACAATACTAAATTCGCCAGCGTTCAAAAGGTGATTTTTTATTCAATGTCGTGACCGGAAATTAGGTTAATTTTCAAATTCCAGGAGCGGTAAGAGGATAAGTCATTGGAGATTTTGGGTAAAAATTCCACGGCATGCAAGCGAAGCTAATCGGGTACTTATTCTATAATCTTATCTTTGGTTTTTTTAGGATTTCCGGCTATGAACTAGGCGATATAGGAATATTGAATAGGGTCAAAGTAGAACGTATAATTTAGTTTTAAGGGGTACCAAACGATATAACAGGCGGCGTCAAAATCGGAGAGATAATTAGTCGGGTTGTTAAAATAACTAAAGGGTGATTGGTTGGATTAACAAGAGTAATCGGGTCGGAGGGGTTGATAAACGAAAGCAGTTCGGCAAAAAGATTGTTTTAGATATTAGAGAAGTCGTTAGAGAGATTGAGAGGGTAATTTTCGGCATAGGATTGGCAGTAAGGTGATGTTGACAGTAATGGAGTTGACGTTGAAAACTTAGGGGTGTAAACCGCGCCGCCGGCGGCGACTCTGTTGGTGACGTTGAAAATGGCGCCGTCATTAGTTGTAGAAACAGCGCCAGCAGCTTTAATTCAGAGTAGGCAATGTAAATAACAGTAGTTTGATATAAAGTTTATTTGTAATGACCTAACTAATATGGGGGTTATAGCGGCGTAACTACGGTAAACCAAAGATTAAAGGGGTGTTCAGAGCCTAGTTGGTAAGGAAGAAAACCGCAATTTCGTCATAAATTTCATAAAAAACGGGTAGGAAAACGCTTTTAGTAACGGTATAAGCGATTTTCCTGTTTGTTAGGAATAAAGAGTAAGGTTAAATAAGCTGCGCAATAGGAACTTAGATTGAAGGAACGAAGGAAAGATCGGGAAAGGCGAAGGTTATATAACATGAATCAACAAATTCCGGAATAAAGATAGAGTGGTACATAAAAAAACATTACATAAAAAGGTATTAGCTATTAAAATCCAGAAAACAAAAATGGTTTCCCTTTGAATTAGGGTATATAGGCGACTATTAAACGCAAAGTTACTTAAAATCTAATTTTTCCCCTACTTTTAAACAGGGCTAATAATAAGGACAGTAGTTAAGGTAGGGGTAAGGGTGGAGGCGGTATTATTATCATCGGATAACGAATACGCGTACCCGGGTTTATAATACATCTAACGTACATAATACGTACGAAGAACGTTTGTAATTTACAATTAGGGACCGGGGTCGAAATTGGCGAGGATAGGGACGACGATATGGTAAGCGATTCGGCTAAACCAGGTCTATACGTTGAGAAGGCTACCTAAAGTACTGTAAGGGTTACCTAAGGTACCGAACAATATATTACAGCCCTAAAACGATCCGGTACGATCTTGAAAGCCGTTACGGACGCTGCAATCGCCGCGGTTAAAACCTATAGAGCGATGGTTATACATAGAGATACTAGAGTATAAAGGGTAGTAAATGCAATAGTAGCCATAATCCTTACAATAAACCTATTGATTAGTGGTTAGATCGAAGCAGTTAAGGTCTATATGGTTGTTATATTAAAGCTAAAAAGAGGTAAGAAGGGGTAGAAGCATTTAAGAAAAGCGGGGCGAGGTGGAGGCTTATTGACGAAACGTAAACAGATATGTTTTACGTCCTTACTATTATTTAACTGCCATAGGAAGATTTTAATCCAGGTAATATAATTTTGCTTAGGGGTTTCGGTAAATAGCTATCTAAATATATTGAGTAACTAAGGTATAACCTTTTTATAAAGTGCTTCGATCATTCGAATCGACGTTTTATAGCAAAGGGTACTAAGTAGTTGAATGCAGAAGTTGAACTTGGTGAAGAGAAAACTGTTAACTTTGCCCTTTATTATTAATTAGTTGTTAAAGTTATGGCGGACTTTAAAAGTTAAGTTAATTGTAATGTATTAGGCAACAATAATGGTTTAATACTTCTGGGCAGTCCGCCAAATCTATAGGTTCAACGATAGCGGGATTTTGGTAATAATATAGAAAGAATTACAGTATGAAGTTAAAGCCTCCCCATTAAATAAGTTACCTATATAAACCAACTTTAAGAAGTCGGTGCGAAAATAATTGGAGTTATTATAGACCATAAACGTCGCTTGATCAGTCTTCTAACAGATATATAATTATGATAAGAATTTTTGAAATGCTAATTACTTTCTTTTTTATATATTTTTACTTTCAGGAAAATTTAAACGGGTGGATAATAACACGATGGAAGATGAAGTGGTTGAAAGTAGGATGACCTTCACGGGATTTTCGTAAACAGGTATAAAGTTCGATATAATCGGCTTTTGAAATATGAATCCTCTTTTTACAAAGGCTTTATAAGCCACTAAAGTGGCGACAGTACTTCTTAAGCAGTTTAAAGAGTCGGTAATAAAGTTGGCGTTAGTTTTATAAGCGGAATAGAATGCGTCTGAGTTACCGAACAGGGCCCTATCTTCGTATTCCCATACAAATATAATAAATGAGGAAAACGTGTATAAAGTATTAGTTATTAAGCGAGTATAAGCTCTGCTTTTAGTAGTAGCAGCGGGGCCTGGATTTGGTATTACGATATTAATTATACTGAAAATAATGGATGAAAAGTAAATAGGGTAAGAGTAGGAGCAGGAACAGGCTTTGATTCTTTTGACGGCAAAAACTGGTACGGCGGGCAACGGTCTATCAGTTCTCTCTCAATGAAAACTTTGTGACGGTTTTATAAACAGGTATCTCTAGGGCGTAGCAGATAAGCTAAACAGAATGCTGTAACAAGTAACAACGCAAAGATTCAGTAAAAATAGAGGAAAAAGAAAAACAGATGGTTGTAGGCCATTTTACAAACAAATCCAACTATTACGGGCCAAAGGTAACGTAGGTTAACAATCATAAATTCTTCTATATAAGAGGGGAGGAAAAAGAGCTAAGCTGTAGGCTGTGGAGTCTGTTCTCATATGCTATGACCAGGTTGGTCCTGCTTTAACTCGTAACAACAACTTTACTTAAACTATTGATATTGATTTAGGTATTATGTAGTTACGTTTCGCGAAGTTTTATTCCATTAACGGCCTTAATAATAGCCGTAACGATTTTGACAATCTTAACAATTATTTTCAATTAAACGTTGGATTATGCAAACGTTAATTCCTTGTACTATAGTAACAACAGTTTTTGTATGTACTTTGTTGCTGCTGAGAGCGTAATTCGTATTATATCTGGTAAATGTTAAACTAATTACCAAATTAATAGTTTCTTTGTTGTCAAAATATAAAAAGATATTGCTAGGGAAGGTAAAGTTTTAAATTAGTTAGGAATTGATGATTTTCTCACTGGAATATATGTTGGGGCATTAGTTATCATTGGGAATACCTTTCCCCCCCCCCCCCCAAGGGTTTCAAGGTTGAAGAGTTTAAAGTTAAGTGTTTTGAGGGTATTATTTTATTTGTGTTAGTTTGAAGGGAGTATTGAATAGTTTTACCCTTTTGTTCAAGATGAAGATACTACGGTTACAAAGATTAGTCTTTAACTTTCCCTTGGATGTTTTCAGGGTTTTGGTTTACATTTCAATATTCCTTTCTCCGAAGTATTCGCATAATTCATACAAATATTATAGCCTATAATTGATTTTTTGAAGGTTGAATCGAGTATAAATTGATTAAATAAGTTATTTTAGCGTTTTTCAGTAAAATCGATGTTAACGTCTTTAATTAAGTTTTTTATTGCAGTTCTTGGTAAAAAAAGATCTAAATTTTTATGGACTTCATTTTTAAGTTTTCTGATAATATATTAACGTTTATGCCAACAAGTTAACGTTAATTCAAGCGAGATAAAAACTTGTCGATTCTATGGATGATAAAACTGAGTTGTTTGTTACGACTTAACAATCTTAGTGTTTTTGCTTAGGTTAACGATTTTAATGTGTTAATTAACGTATTTAATCAATGTTTTTGTAATGTAGCGAGAAAATATTGATGTAAAAGGTAGGTTTAAGGTTATGGATTGTTTATTGTTGGAATTTTTATTTATTTTAGGGGTTTCAAACCTGGAGGTTTTCAATTAAAGTTTATAGCAATAGTAATAACGACTAAGCTGTTTTTTTTTTGGTATTTTACTATTACTGGAAAATGCCTTTCATAATTTTTGACATTGACTACTACAAATAATCCTATGTATACCAGCGGAAGGGATGGTAACTCGAGTTTTCCCTCGGCCTATATAGGCCACCAGTCTTCTAATCTATCCTTCCAATAAAGACCTTGGGGTGCCACACAGTTTAGAGACCCTTAGGCGTGTAAAATGTAGCTCTGATCAAGCTGAAAGGCGCAGCCTAGTTAGTCTCCACCCGGCGCCTACTTGCGCCGAGGATACAACTATATGAACCCGTTAGAAAAGGGTCCCATAGAGAAGATATGCAGAAAAGAAACCCGTGAAAAGAGCGAGAATGAAACGCGGTGCAGTTGAATGTGTCATTAGGCTCTATGAAGTGTTGTTGGGGAACCCCAACACGTTTGGTGTCCAATTCGTCGCGTGCTTAAAACAAAACAAAAAAAAAAAGCTCTTGTCAAAACAAATTTTTCGTGTAACAAACCTAGTCGTTTGCTAACTGTAAGTGTCTTAAAATTTAGTAGTCACTTTTCAACGATTAATTCTAAGACTTTTAGTTTTTAATCTCTATACTTAATTAAAACACGATTCAAATAAGGATTTCTTGGTTTTATTAATAGCGATAACGTCGCTACCTCTAAATTTCCATAAAAACAGACGCAATCTAAAAATCTTCCCTATTTATGAACGTAAAATCCACTGCAGTGTGTAAGTATATTTTTGAAAGAGAAAAGAAAACACTTTTACTGCGCAAAATATTTTGAAAAGTCGTCTTTTATCATATTTAACATATTTTTGCTTAATTTAATAATTATTGATTAGTATTGATAGGACTTAAAACGTTTTAATATTGTTGATTCAAAGTGTGGTTAAAGTAATAATAGTATTTTAATGGTTAGGTAGTAGATTGTTGTTTCTTCTAAGTTTGAGAAACTGTTGGTTGTTCTATATACTACTTCATATAAACCATCGCTTGGACTGTTCCCCATATCAAATTGTTATTCAATTGCAATTAACTTGATGTAAATGCAATTAACCTTAATTTCACTGCATTTAAACGCTATTTTGACAATAGATTTTATAACTAAGTTTTTTAATGTATTTACTCAAATAATTTATCACTATTATAAATATAATACGATTAACTTATTAAGTTATTGTTGGTAGGCCTTTATTTCTGTATCGTAGTTGATTCGAATCTTGGTTCGAAATAACTGGTGTTGCATTGAAAGTGGTGATGTGTTACTTCTAGATTTGGCAGACCGCTAGCCGGTTTCCAAGCTAATTTGTATGGTCGAATGCTTTAGCTTGTGCCTCAACCTGAAGTTGGCACCTACTGCACTTTACTTGCAGTTAATGCAGTCAAATTCCACAAACTACAGTCAATTTACAATCAGTACAGTCAATTTATTGTAAGTATAGCTAACTTGAATTTACTTCAATTGACTACTACTCCAATATTCAAAGTTATCACAATGAATTTATTTAATGTAAGTTATTAAAATAGTTACATATAACGTAAAAAAAAAGTAAATTAATAAGTAATAGAAAAGTCGTAATCATATAAATAAATATATTGTTGGTTGGGTTTTAAACGTTACAACATTGTTGATTCGATTGGTTGAAGTAATAGTAGTATTGCGTGGTCAAGTGATGGATGTATTATTCTAGGTTTGGCAGACCTCTAGCTGGTTTGCATACTAATTTTATTGTCAAGTGACCAAGGCCGGAACTATCGATCAAGGTGGTTGGGTTCTGTCTATAAACCTCGATGAAGAAGGAGAAGAGAAGTCCCTATTAGGGAGCTGCTGTGGAGCTAAGAAGATGGTATAACCCGGTCACATGACGTGTGGGGGCGTGTTCCCATACGTCTTCCTCTCTCCTCCAAAGTATCGTAAGAACGTGTAAAATTACTAGGATTAGATCCCAGGTAATACTAGCTAGGTACTAGCTTATAACATTACCCCTAAAAACATTTCAAAGACACTCCCCCTTTTTTTCTGTTCTTTTCTACGCGATGGTACGCGACGTATGGAAGGTACGCGGGATCTCAAGTGCGAAATAACCGCTCCGAAGCTGTTTAGAAAGTCGTGTTTTCGTGTAAAAAGTGCCAGACCGAACGATTTTTACGTTACATAAAAGGCGTTCCAATACCTCTCCCCCCCTATAAATAATTCGTAGATTTCCATGTCGAAAAATTTCAAACCCTTCCTTTTACAATATTATTAGTATTCTAATACGGCAGATGGTAAAATCTAATTTAACAATTCTTTTTTACAATTTTCTTTATAATCCTTTCGTATAATAAACTTTTAATTATTTATAAAGGTAGACAAAGTTATGAAAAACGTAAAGGAGCCTTATTCGGAAATTACTGAATACATATTAATAAGCGTCTAGTTCATTATCATACGTGGTATTAAAATGTACCCTAATGAAACTCGTAAAAAAATATACGTTGAGTGTATTTACCGGATAACGTATAATTCGAGAATGTTTTATTAAAAAACCGAAGGTAAGTTATTTATATAATTGTGAGGAAACTCCTAACGAACGGCTAAATCCTAGTACGCGGTACCTTCTTGATTCTATAGGTATTATAGATCGTATTTCGGGTTATTTATAGACGTTTTTAAACTTAAATCCTAATATAAATAAGGTTATTTAAAAAACGGTTAAATGCTTATTTAGAATTTAATGTTTAGAACAGAAGTAATCGAAATACTTACGAGCCGCTTTTTAAGTATTAATAAGCGAGTAAAAAACGTGTAAACCTAAATAATCGCCGCAAAAAAGGCTATAAAAATTCGATATGATACATAGCGAAAAGTAGATCCTCAAGGTAAAGCGGGATTGATACACGTTACCCTTATACGCTTTAAATGTTTCCGGGTAATATAACTTATAAATAAAAGGAGTAATACCTAAATAAGATTTTTTTTTCAAAAAGGTAAAAACGTAGAAAATATAGCTAATGAACGGTTAGGAAATGCAATTAAAAACGATCTAAAATCTCGTTTAAATCTCCGAACGTATTAACGTAAAGCTAGAGCGTATAAACGTAAAGTTTAGAAACTTAATCGAAATGAATAAAAGATTTTGAGGTAAAAATTCAGACAAGAACTTTAAAAATATATTCTAATAGTTTTCGTCATCGTTTGGTTTTCATTAATATTATATTATACTTATTCGGTACCCGCGAAATAACAGCTTATACGTCGTTCCTTTTTATAAAGGAAAGTGTAAAACGTTAAATCCGTTTACGAGCCGGGCATAAAGGCCCGTTGTTATATTTAGCTAATTCGTAACTTAGTTTATAAACTTTAAGTATTACGGTATTAAAAAAGTTTAAAAGTGGCTTTTACGTTAGATATACGTAACTTGCCTATTGTATTAAAACCTGTCGTTTCGGTAGGTTATAAAGCCGGGTAGGTTCGGTTTAAGATTTATTAAAGACCCGTAATATACTTTCAACTTGGTGTTTCGGTTTCGTTTGGCCATCGTCGTTAATAATATCCACGGTTAACGGGTAAAAGTTGCGAGTTTATTAATTTAAAAGCGTATTTAATACCGCTCCAACGAGATAATCCATATAAAATCGAAAATATCTTCCGCCTGATACATTGAATTTAACAATATGAAAGTCAACTACACGTATTATACGGTATTTGTTACGAAAATAACTTAATTTATTGAAAATATATTCAATTTGTTTTAAAAAAGCTGAAAGACGTCGTCGACCTGAAAACGTTTCGAAGGGCAACGCCTCTTATTAACGGCTGTCTTTATACGCTATTACATAGCCGCCACTTCAAATTATACGAATTTTTCAACCTTACAAATACATGAAATAATATCTTCAACCCGTGCGAGTAATATATTAATTGAAAGTTAGAAACGTTATACCGGTTTTATAAAGTTAATATAATTATTTTCAATGATAAAACCCGGATTAATACCAATAATAGTCGTATTCTTATTATTCATTACCAATTAACAACTACGTAATAAACAGTTTTGATTAAATAAAGTATAGACAACAAGCGAATATGAATACTTTAAAGAATTAATAAATATATTCGGTTACTTTATTGGTTTTGGGGTGAAAAATAGTATTCAAACGTTATTTCAACCCGGTTAAATTACAAAGTCGCTTTTAAAATCCACCAGTTTAATTTAAACCGCGGTCGCTAATAAGTATACCAGAAAATCTGTAAAATCGCTAATCATAATTTAAAACCCGATTTATATAAGTTTCGAAAGTTATAATAATTATAACCTTGAGGGTAATTGCTTTACTTAGGCGGTTCGTAATAACTATGAGGTAATATAGGTTATTGGTACGTTTTTAGTGTAAGTCGATTATAAAATCAACAGAAAACTCGCTTTAAAGCCATTCGGAAACCAGAAGGGGTTTGAAAGAACCTTTTCGACGGTATCTCCAATAGGTTACACGCCTACAAACGTCGTAATTTCGGTAAAAAAAAGGTTGATTACGCGATATAAACCGGGCTAAAAGTACTTTTTTAAAAAAAATGATGATAGTGACGTCATAACCCGGGTAGCCGATAAAAATTTAATCGTAAATAGCTTAAATTAATACGGGAGTAAACGGTTAGTAAATATGTACTCAAATACGATCGTAAAACCGTTAAACCCTATGGTCTTTTATTAAATATTTCGAAATTAAAAATTTTAATACCCAATCTTTGTCGGTGCAAATATCCGCGGGGAAATACCGATCGCCTATACTTATTATACGGACTAATCAGGAGTAAATAGTATCGCGAATAATAATAGCATTGTTGGAATAGTATTACTTGCAGTGCAGTAGGTCAACTTTACTTACAGTAAAGTTGACTGTACTGCAAGTTGAGTGTATTACTTTGTGCGGACTTACCGCATTGGGTGTAATTCGAGTGCAGTACGCTACACTTCACTTTAGAGCACGGGCCAAGAAATTGGCCATACAAGTTACAGTGAAGACCGGCTAGCGGTCTACCAAACCTAGAACAATACCTCCACTATCTGACTACTGCAATACACCTATTACTTCGACTAATCTAATCAACAACGTTGCAACGTCTAAGGCCTACCAACAGTGATTAGTACTTTCCTGCTAGGATAAACACAGATAAGCTAAGTACAAGAAGAAGCTCATTTCCAGTTGTTACGCTTTGTAACTACAGCTGCTAAAGTAGAGGAAAAATTATTATAAAGGGCCTCTATTAGTACTGCGTTAGTCCTTAAAGGCAGGAACACAGAGAATACTTCTTGGGTTGCGACAATCCTCAACGGAAATCTAGAAGTAAGCGACGGTATCGCTACTTAAAAAAACTAAAAAATCTTTATTAATACTTCTTAAAAAGCGTTGAGATTGACTGCTAAAAGTCTTAAATGACAAGTTGGTAAACGGCTAAGTCAATACTACTGCAGGTACTACTACTTCAAAAACGATTAAGTTCTACGACCAAACAATGACCTTTGCCTATTACCAACAACGATTTTCGATCCTACCCTTTATACCAAACCTTTACCCTATTTTACTCTTTTTTACTCCCTACGTCACGTTATTTATCAAGTCTTTTGCTCTTAGCGAAAAATACCAAGTTACGCCGAGAAATCTACGTTATGCGACTCCACACCAAATCGCCAAGTTCCCATGCAACTTTACCCCAAAACACCAAGCCTTTACACCTAAGACCACCAAGTTCCTCACCATATACGCCTGTCAAAATATCTTCCTTCAGCGCCCACTTTAAAGCAATCGCCGACCCTGCTCGAAAAGAAAAAATTAAGACCCTCGGATACGTTTTTACCAAGTTTTACAACGACAACCCTTGGGCGTTGCATGTTAACGAAAAATCAACCGAAAAATATCTTATCAACTTCGTCGGAAGCTTTATTGTTAAACACATTAGTAGCCGCGACAACGACCGCAATTTTGGCAAATATCGCGAGTTCTTTAACGATTGGATAATTAACATGTGGAAAACAATTCAAAAATAAGCTAAGTTAAGACTTAGGTCTGAACTGGAGGAACGAGGGATCTTCGTTTAAGTACAAGGTACTATAACATTAGTTCAAGCCCTTTTCGACCTAGTCCAGCTTGACGAATACCCTTACAACCTACAGCCAAAAGAAAAAGCTGTTAAAAAAACTTATTGCCCTTATACACTATTTAGGGGGCCTCCCCTATAACCCCATATAAGTCAAGCTTTTGAATGAACAGGTGATAAAGAACCTATTAATATGTTCAGTAGCCTAACAAATTTACGTGAAAGCGCAGAGTACACATTTAGCGGCGGAAGAGCACGCGAAACGAGGGCTGTTAACACGGCTAAAGGTATTAACGTTGGCGCTTTATACCAGTTAATTAAGCAAAATCGTTAGGTCTTTTAAAACCCCTAAGTACACATTAACTCTTAATACAATTGTTAAACATTATAAGAACCCTTTGCCTTTAGATTTACCTACGTACGAGAGCCGACCATAGGTCCTACCATAGGACTTTACCCCTTGGGTTAGGCGACTAGCAATTATCCTTAGCACCGGGCCTGGAAACCTCCAAGATTTAAAACGCCAGAAAATACTTACTAAACCTAGGATAGCTATCGCGACCTTCCTTTAAGACCTGTTAAAATGATTAAAATTAACTATAAGTTGATGACTAACTTTACTAAAATCTAGGATAACATAGAAAAGTATGACGGGAAGCTTTATAACCTTTTCGATACCAAGATAATGCCTTTCCTAAATATTTGTAAGTGAATAGAGATCCTACCTTCTGGTTTTCACTTACTTTTTCCCAGAATCCTTACAGGTTACACCAAAGAATACTACTTAACCTTTTTGACGAGCATCATTACGTTTCGCGAAATCTACAATGGCATAAAGGGCTACTGCGAATACGACGTCTACCTCGCATAATATCATATAAACTGGGTTACCACGCGGTGTATTACGATAATGGCAAAAAAAAGAGGAGGAATTACCAATGGATGTTTTTAATTAAATTCTTAACAAGCTAATAATGTATTAAAAGGCAATATAAAAAGCCCACGCTGGCGAAGCTATATTTTGCGAGCAGGTACGAATAGCTGTTACAGGCGTTAATAAGTTCTAATACGCCTTATAACGCCCAAATTCCACCTATAAAAGCTTTTTTAAGCCAGTTGCATTCCTCGCTTATTACTGTAATAACACGTACACCAAACTTTTTCGGTATATATTCCCAAGCCAGTAACTTCCTTAACGTAGATAAGGATGACTTTATGGTAGTTAATTACGTCGACCGAAAGTACGGGCGCCTACGACGCCTAAAATCAGACTTATCAACCTCGGCACTAAACTGGAGACAATACCCACGTTGGCGCTAACAAGATTTAGGCGGACCTATCAATCGTAAATACTATCGTCGTAATAGTGGTAAGAGATATTAAGTCTATAGTAAGAACTGCTACTGGTTAACTCGTTACCTCTTTACCAAGCGTAATGATAGAAAAACAACGTATCACGTCCAATAACCTATTGCTTTAGAATAAAATTACTTGGATTGGGTTGTAGATATTAAAAGCTATAAGTCAATCAACATCACTAACGCTTTTAAGCAGATTAAGTGACATGAAAATACTACTTTTAGCACAAAGGCCTAGTAACTAGCCGACTATACCTTCCTATATCGTTTAGGTGGTAAAAACTCTTATCTTTATCCTAAATATATCTTTAACCCCTTATATACCTTTAACCTTCGCGGTAATTACACTAATTATACATTTTAAAGTATTATGCCAAATAGTAGGGCAGTAAGGTATTTAATATAAGGTTATTCATAATATGTGGCATTATGGAAGGAAAGTATTACAGCTACTAAGATTGATCGTTATAATATTGGTAAGGCTAAAGTTGACTTTAGCCTAGGCGAATAATCATCGTTATGAGGGGTAACGGTAGTTTAAACTGTTATAGGAACGATTAAGTTTTATATCTTTAAGTTCCTTACTCCTTTCCTACTTCGTTTAAATGATATAAATACTTTCGGCGTTAACGTTGACGTTAACGCAAATGAACTAGTTAAAAACAGTTAAAGGTTTCCACTCGCCTTTAAGTAGGGGCATTTATAGTTTTATACTTAAGGTTTGGGTGTAGTAGAATTGAATTTTACGGAGCCGAAAATACGTTAACTATACCGGCGTTTTAATCACCTAGCTGTTAATAGACTCTATAAAGTTTTAAAGTCTACAGGGTATAACTATATAGAATACTTTGTCCTAAAAGCTATTAAAAGGCTTTTTAATTATTACCAAACTTATACACAAGTCCATCAGAAATTTAAATTTATACTAAAAAACGATAAGGACTTTAATGACGAGATTTTTATTAATTTATTTTACTTGAATAATGAGTTTGTTTTTTACGTCGTTAACTTAATGACTTATTTTTATAGTGTTAAGGGTTCAAAGTTATTTTCGGTAAAGGATACATGGAAAACGTTAAAAATACTATAGATTAATACGTATTTAGGTTTACTTAACGTTGTATTCTACGATACCGGTACCGACTTTATGCCGACAGAGTTTTAAAAAGATGTCAAAATAATAGTTATTCAATGTAAATAAGGACTTATAAAAACCTATTAAAATATTAGAAAACTTAAAAAGGCATACACCTTACCTCACCGAACGCATAATATCCTTACATTGGAAATTAAAAATTTTACGGATCCGGAGACACGCTTACAAATGGTAGTAAAGGGTTAAAATAATATTGTAGGCCCTGACGACCTGGCGTTAACGTTATTGGTCTTTGGAACTTATTTACGCCTGACGGGTGAATCTCCGCTTTCGGCAAGTATTTGAAAACGTGTTATGGCCTGTAACAAAGTATTAAGAGAATTACTAAAATAATCGGTATAACATTAAGTTAATAACGTCCTTAACATTAAAAACGGACTTATAACAATCGACGTATTTTCTTTGCCATTGTAAATTGAAGTCCTCGTATGGCAGAAGCCAGGAAAATAGTAGGGGCTGTTTAATATATTATTAAAAAGTCTAGAGCACTGTTATTGCCGCAATTAATAAGAACAATAAAGCCAGGGTTTAACGGTACTTGGAATAGCATATACGGAGTAATTATATTTCTACCTTATAACAACCAGAAGCCTTATACGATTTATCCATTACGGTATAAGTACAAATACCAATATATAAAGACTTTAATCGATTAAACAAAAGGTTGAAATAAAAATTACGAAACCTGGACCGCGGAATCAATAGAGTATCAATCGATCTTTTAAAAACCAGGCTAATGATTTTCACGGACGGGTGTTTTACAACCAATACCAACTTTTTTTTAGAGATCGGCTTTTTAATAACCCTCGTTAACGAAAATAGGCGGGAAGATTAGTTTAACATTATCGGTAACCTAATTTACTAAACTTTCGTCAAGTATAAAAGGATTACACGAAACGTGCTAGCCTCGAAGGTCTATGGCATAATAACGGGTTTTAACTTAGTTATAATATTATAGGAAACCTTGAACCTTATTATTAAGCAATGAAAGATTCCTTTCATCCCGATAGTAATTTGTACCGACTCGAAGAGCCTTTTCGAATACCTATTAAAGCTCGGAACTACTAGCGAAAAGCGCCTGATAATCGACATAATAATAATCCATAAAGCCTACAAAAGGAGGAAGATTAAAGAGTTCCGATATATCGATAATAAAGATAATCCTGCAAATGTCATAACGAAATCCACGTCAAATAAAGCCCTGAAAAGATTTATAACAGCAAGAGGCTAACTATACGTATTAAGGGTTACGTAGATAAACCGTCCAAAAGACTCAGATCACGTGATGGCGGATAAAGATGTGCTGGTAGATTAGAAGACTGCTAGGAGATTGATAATGGCGACTTGTTTGAGTAGAACAGTGAAAGTTACGAAAAGCTATGGCGAAAAAACTTTTTGTGGGAATTAATAAACTCGGACCTCGTGGAAAAGAAGTAATTAAGATCAAATGGGGTTAATTTACATGTAATTAGGTGCAATTCAGTATGAAAGTCAACTGGTATTGACAGGAGTCTAGCCAGTTAATGAGGAGGCAATTTAGAGGTAACCGGAAAGGATTAGTTAGCCATACTAGCGTGCGCGCGTACAAACTAAAAAGCCGCCAGTATTTAAATAGTATTATATATAGTGCAGTAGGTCAACTTTATTTATAGTAAAGTTGACTGTACTGCAAGTTAAGTGTATTGCTTTGTGCGAACTTACCGTATTAGGTGTAAGTCGAGTGTAGTATGCTGCACTTCACTCTAGAGCACGGGTCAAGCAATTAGCCATACAAGTTACAGTGCAGACCGGCTAGCGGTCTGCCAAACTTAGCACAATACATCCACCATCTAACTACTGCAATATACCTGTTACTTCGACCAATCGAATCGACAACGTTGCAACGCTTAAGGCCTATCAACGAACATCCTAATAACTTTAAAGGTCGATATTAGTAAAACGTTCGCGACCCTTTAAGATGGATTCATTGGCGACGGTTAACCGGGAGATATATTTACGCTGAAAAGGCTTAGAAGCCGTCTATTCGGGATATAACAGTTGGAGTTTTTGGCCCAAAAGACGAATATCAGAAAGGACTTTGAAAATATTTCAATCTCGTTGTAATAACGCGTTGAACAGGGTATAATTTATGGCTTTATTATAAACTAACCGAAAACTAAATCACGAAGGGCGTTCAAACTAATAAATTTATCGTTTAAAAAGTCGTCGTGAAGTTGTAAAGTATTCCAAATCATTATAGTTTATCAAAATCGTAAACAGGTATACCGTGCCCCAGAGATTTGTGTTCCATGCTTTGAAATAACTTATCATCTCAAATAATTTCTTTTGAAAGATTTCGTAATCATATTCTGCGGAAAATAAACGAGGAAAGTAATAAGTTATTAAACATAGGTTACTGCGTTCGTTACGTTGGAAATGTCAGTTGCTTAAAGCCTAATCGAAACAATCATCTTTTAAGAAGATATTATGGTAAGGGTTTCATTGAACGAATATAAATTCAAAAAGAAAATTTAACTTCAACCGTTCGAAATTAGCTTTTTTCTCGGGCCCTTAATGAGAGGGGTTACCCTTAAGGGTTAACTGAAGTCACGGTGTAATAATCGTCGAATAGTTGCGAATGAAATGCCGGAAAATTTTATTATATTTTGAAAAGAACCTGTATACCTAAAATTAACGTAAAACCTGCCTATTTCCAAATAACGCGTAGCTTTTCAGGATTGATACGAACGTAGATATTAACCTCAAGAACTAATTCCAAATACTCGGTTTTTTAAACGCTTAATTCGTATTTAAATATATTAAGGTTCAATCTCACAACTTTTAAGGCGCTAAACACTGGTTCAAACTTAACGGTATAATTTTGAAATATACCGTTTGAGTAAATAAAAGATATCGTCGAAATAGACAAAGTAAAAGTGTTGAGGAAAGAGCCTAACGAATTGTGAACATACCGTTGAAAGGTAATTAACGTATTAAAAACGACCAAAAAAAAATTTTCTTGAAGTTTGAAACGTATACAAAATACAGTCTTTTACTCGTTTCTTTGTTTAATATAGAACTTAGAAAAATCAGTTTTAATATTTAACTTCATGAATTATTTAACTTAATAAATTATTTAATTTAGAAGCTATTCATAAACTCCTTTTGAATAAAAGAAATCAGGTAATAGTCCGCTTTCGTAATAATGTTAAACCGACGATAATCGATACAAAAATGTAAATTACCTCTTCATTTCTTAACGAAACATATAGGGGTACCGGTTAAAAATCGATTCGCTCGAATATAGCCCTAGTTAAGTAATTTTGTTAACGTTTTTCGCAATATAAACAGCTCTTTGCGCGATATACTATATAACGAGCTATACGGAAAATTTAAAGGTTGGCCTTAACTGTTGGTATAAAAACCGATTTCGTAATTTACTTCGAAACGGTAAGGGGGTAATTTATTATTAAGGGCTTTGTCGAATAAGTGGGTGAATTCTTTAAAGTTGTCACAGAGTTTGTTGTTAACGGAAACGAACGGTTTCGAAACGAATATTTTATTAATATCTTCGAGGAAAAGGGTAACGAAACGCGTAATGGCGGCTCGGTCCTTACGAGCCTTTAGTAAAATAGCGTGAAATATAACGGTATTAACTACTTTCGGAGATTTTTATGCGGATACGAACCACCGTTCCTAAAAGCGATATGTATCGACTTATTTTAAAAATAATATATACTTCGAAATAAAGTAAGTAATTTATTAGAATTTTATTGAAGTTTTACCTAAATTAATGTTATATTATAAAAAGGTGACAATATAAACATAAATCTGATAGCTATATTTATTACGGTCTATATCCGAAAACTTTATAAAAAATTCCTAAGGGAAAACCGGATACGTAATACGTAACTTTTCCGAGTCATCGTAATAAAATAAGAATACGCGGTAACTTTAAACAATTCATAAACTACTTACTCGCGAAGAAATAATATTTGCAACTTATATTTACTAAAGTGTAAATGGGTTAAATGGAATTATAAGGTAAATTTACTATGAACGAAAAGCTATTCAAAAGATGTGGCGAAATTACCAGATCTAATTAAAGTTTTACCAACTTCTGTACATTACTATATATAAAAGTAACGTTTTTCCCTTTTGAAAGTGGATGAAATCTTCGGCCGAAGTAAAATAAATTTTTATAACGGCCTAAACGTTAAAGTCGCTCGGATGTTACGCCGAATTAAACGGATAGTAACGAATACAGTAATCCTTCGCGTTGCTTCGAAAATATAACCTATAGTATTTATAACGTGAAAGTTCCGAATAATTAATCTAGGCAGTGCGCCACTTAAAAATGATTCGTAAAACGTTTACGTTAGTTATAATAACGTCTCCTTAATTATCTCGGGCGGACATATCGCTGCTATTATTCCTATTAGGTAAAACATTTTTAATAACAACGTCTATACCGTCGTAATGAGTAAGACATTTATAAAATAGTTCTTCGATAAGTTAAATATAAATAATCCGTTTGTTGTAATCTGCTAGCATATTAAAGGGAAGTAATGTATTAATTAACGTGTCGTTAATAACTCCCTTTAAATAGCGAATTTAACGGAGAATTTATAAGTTATACCGCTAATTTCCGCGAATAAAACTTTTCAAACGTTAAAAAAAACGTAAAATTATTTGCAAACTTTTTACTTTATATTCTTAAACTGGACTATAATATCTTTAGCTGCGTTAGAGTTGTAATAATGGGTACGAAATATAGTTATAAAAGAGGTTAGGCTGTTAATACTGTCGTCTTCGCTGTAAACGTATTAACTTTTAATAACAGTTTTTATAAAGCATTTTAATTATTAAAAAATGACTCAAAAGCAATCTTCTTTAATATTAATAAACTTCCGATTTTTACGTAACTTACGTATTATCGTGGTTTTTCATTTGGAAAATCGTAACTTAATACCAAAACACTTGACCGACTAATTCAAAGGCTTACGTTTGGGTCGTTAGCGCCTGTTAAATAAGTCTCCAATATCGTGGTCCAAGTTAAAGGAACCCGAGTTTTCGTTGTTTGAAAAGCCAACGCGATCTCCATTAAAAAGTGACGTAATAATTACGTCGTTTGTAAAGTTCGTAAGAGAAACCCCTTAAAGGGGGTATTATCCCAAAAACGTAAGCGCACCGGTAATTTCAAGTTATCGGATTATATTCGTTAATACGTTTAGTACGTCAGTACTTCGTTATTTTAAATATAAAACGTATTTCCGAATAGCTTAGGTTTACTCGATAAGTTCTGTATGTAAGGAGTTGGTAAAACGTTTATGTTAAACTTTAAGGTAATAGTATTAGGCCACTAAAGCGTTTTAAAACTACTTTTCAACACGTACATCGAAGAATTACTTTAGGGCTTAGGGGTTTAGATTCAGCGGGTTAAAAAATAATAATAAAGCCTTAGACTATAACCGCTAACGAGCAATTAAAATACCATCGAGATAAAATCGAAGTCTATATGTAAAGAGACTAAGGCCGGAGTTATCGCTTAAAGTATTCGGGTTCTACCTATAAACCTCGATTAAAAAAGGAAAAGAGAAGTCCCTAGTAGGGAGCTGCTATAGATCTAAAAAGATAGTGCAACCCGGTCACGTGACGTGTGGGGTCGTGTTCCCATACAGCTTCTTCCCTACTCTAAAGCATCTTAAGAACGTGTAGAACTACCAGGATTTAATTCTTGATAATAATAGCCAGGCACTAGCCTATAACATTCATATCCAATTGCTCGACCCGTGCCCTAATCTGAAGTGGGCGCATACTGCACTTGATTTGTAGTTAATACAGTAGAACCACAAAACAATACAATCAATTTGCAATCAGTATGATCAACTTTACTGTATATAAAGTTGACTTATTACACTCCAATAACTACTATTCTAATACTCACGGCTTTTGATTAAGTACGCGCACGCCAATATAGTCGATGAATTGTTTCCGGTTACCACTAAATTATCTTTTACTTAAATAGTTAAACACCTTCAATTTCACAGCAAAATTAACCCCAATTCCTTTTATTTGTCCCACGATTCCGATTTCCCTTTTCATTACTTTCTATAGACAAGTTTTTCGAAATGAACGTATACAGGCTTTCAATTTCACTATACTAATTGAACAAGTCACCAACCTTAATGCTCCAACATTCTTTCAATTTGTTTAAATACTCATATTCTCCAATGTATAACTTAACCTTGACAAAAAACTTATTAACGCGGCCTTTAATATATATCATCAGCTTATTATTATCTATAAACCTTTTAAGAACCTTATTTATAAACGATTTCGTTATAGTATTTACAAAATTGTATTTGCCATTCATCTACTGTAATTCTTTAATCTCTCCCTTTTTTAGGTTTTACGAAGTACTAATACATCGATTATTAGGCTTTTTCTTTCTAATAATTCCGAATTTCGAAAAACATTCAAACAGGATTCTCGAGTCAATAAAAATCACAATCGAGATAAAAAGGAATCCTCAACTACCTGGTAACAATTTTAAAGATTTCTCACATCGATATACCTACGTCGAAGCCAGCTATTATACCGTAAACCTCTAAAGCCTACACTCTTAGAATAATTCTTTTATACTTAATGGATATCTAAAAAATCAGGTTTATAATATTACTAATTAGTATTTTTACCTGTTTTCGTTAACGAAATCCATGAGGAATCCGATTTACAACGACAGGTTTTTGTTGTTCCAAAAGAAGAATTGTTAAAATTATCAATGTAACCATTAACAAATCAATCGGGACCATATTAATTCCCCGGTACAAATTCCGCATTTACCACTCCAACCTCTTATTTAATGGTTCAAAATATTTATCCGCTAGGTTTTATACTTATGTCGTAATTGATAAATAGTAAAAGGCCTTTGGTTAATATAAGATAACGATATAATTGCTACAAGCGCATTATATTAAATTTTCTTAAGCTCTGACCACGTCCATCTTATTCATTATAACCAAATCAACGCCCTTAAACTTTTAACGAAAACTAAGACAAATATAGTTGACACCACTCATACGGATTAACAATTAGTTAAAGTCAAGATAATTACCCTTTGCTAGAGTTACGATCGGCTTACAATTATAGAACTTTAAGTCCTTAATCGTGTAATGTTCCGATACCACAAGATCAAAAATTCCAACTAAAAGGGTATCGTTAATCTACATACCCACCGAAACGAATTCTTTATTTTACTTAATCAATTAATATGGGTTGTAAATTAACAATTTTATAACTAGTCTCGACTAAATATACGACTAATAGTTTAGAAACCAATCAATGTCTTTTTTCACCAATCCGTATAATAACTTTATATATCATATAACCGTCCTCGGAGGGTATTTTTAAAATTTGTATAGTAATTCTGACAAAACAATCTACTGTAAATTAATTGCTTACTACGTATATTTTACTTTACATCACAACTCTTCAAGATAAAATTTCCGTTAGTTTTGACTAATAAGCTTATTACTCAAAGTATTACTAAACGTTACCCAATCTTTTGAATCATTAGCGACTATATAAGGATATAGTCTTTGCTTTTATCAATATATTCTTAAACTATTAGGCGTGACTTTTTATACAGCTGCCACGTAGCTTTTCCTTTGACTTTATATATGATCCTCGACTTAAAAATCTTCACATTCGAGGCTTAAAGGTTAAATTCGCGTTTTGGCACGAATTCCACAACTCCTCATATAAGGAGTCCATTAATTTCAACCCTATCATTTTCCTTAAAAGTTTTACCGAAAGTTTTCATAACGCCTTATACTTGAAATTTGATAACCAAGTCTTCATCATCCTTTTCTATCCTACCAACCTAAACAATATTGTAAATCTGGCCCAATATATATTCCTTATCCTAAAAAATACTACTCTTTCACAGTTAGATACGCTGTTAACGTTTCATTAGCTTATCAATTACGGGATAAGGGGGTTTATATTTACTGATTCTCTAAGCTTAAGAATTTCTATTATTATCCTTAGTTGACTTAATGTAAGGTTTAACTTCAGTTTCTCGAAACATCGTAAAATCATTAACAATTCTAACAATTACTTTATGGTTAGCAATATTCAATATTTTAAATTGGTCATACCATTTACCTAGATTTTGTTACACAAGGACTTTACTTCATAACAGAAAAGCAAACATGTTAATTTTATGGGGTTGGCTTTGGTATTAATTGCATTATCAACCTTACGCTATGCCTATTTCTTCCATAGTTTATTCAAAGCCTTGCCGTAAGCAATTAACTTTTTCTAGGTACTTACTAATAATAAAGATTCACTCTATAGACGAGAATATGTTCCAAAAACCAGCAACGTTAACACTAAGCCTTCGGGGCTCACAGTATCACTCAGGCTTTTCACCGCTATCTAAAAACGTGTCTCCTAGTCCGTATAACTTCCAATATTTAACGTAACAATATCGTACGCTTTACAAAGTAATTAGTATGCCTTTTCGATCTTTCTAATAATTCAATAAATATTAACTAACACCTATTTACATTAAATCCTCATTATTTTAACATTCGCCTAAAAAATCGCTATCACAAAGTTGGTACCGATATCGTGAACTACGACGTTAGGTAAGTCCAAATACGTATCAATCTACAACATCTTTAACGTTTCCTACATATTCTTCGTGAATATAAACTTAATGAATTTGACTCCATAAAAGCAGGCCACGGAGTTCATAGCGTAAAAAATGGGCTTGTTGTCTAAGTAAAACACATGAACGAAAATATAACAATTAAAATGTTTATCGTCTTTTTATATAAACATAAATCTTTGGAAAGGCTTAGCCATACGTTTGGCAATAGTAACAAATCTTTTTCATGTCCTCTAAGACATAGTATTCCATATCTTAATACCCTACCCACTAAAAGATTTTATGTAACCTGTCGATGACTAGGTAATTAAAATGCTAGTATAATTAACGCATTTTAAACTTCGTCAGGTTTAACACCGTTGTTTCTAAACTTTAAAAATAAAACCAAAAGTACCCACATTTGAAGACAAAAAGGAATCTCTAGCCTTCCTTTACCAGTTAATCAATATTAACGTCGATGTTAACGACGAAGATTTTCACATCTTTTAAACAAAGAAAAATGGGGTAGGGGATTGAAGGATATAAAACTTAATCGGCCAAATAGCAATTTAAATAGTCTTTTCTCTGACGATAATAATTATTCGCCTCAGCCTAAACCAAATTTAGCCTTACCAATATCTTGAAAATCAATCTCTGTAATAGTAGTGTTTTCTTTTTTTTAATGCTATATATTAAAAATAACCTCTTATTAAATACTTCAATACCTCCATATCTAGATTAATATCTTAAAAAATAATATCCGCGTAATAATCTAGAAATGTAATGGTATATAAGGGGTCAAAAGCTTAATCAAAGAATAGGTAAGGGTCTTCGCTACTCAAACAGTACAGAAAGTCATAGTCGACTAGTTACTGAGCCTTGTTAGAAAAAATATCTTTATACCATGTAATCATCTTCAATATATCCTTATCTTCGATAATGACGTTTTTACTCTCGTAATTTTCGATACAATTCAAGTAATACTAACTGAAAGCAATAAGGTATTGGATATGACATATAACTTTCTATTTATTACGATTAACTAAAATATAAAAAAATGAGAAATAGCTAGGCTTACTATAAATCCAATATCTTTTACTACTATTGCGACGATGATTATTACAATTAACAAGTCTGTTTAAATAATACCCTCATTAATGCCAATGTAGCTATGGCTTTTAATTTAAATACTTAAAGCCCAATCTTAAATATTAAGGTTGCCCCTACTTGCAATCAATGTCATATACTGTTGCGTACTCTTCTCCTTTCCAATCGCGGGAATGATCAGTTTCGAAGTACATAATAAGCAAATTTGGCGTTCGCGACATTGAAGTCGTGAGCTAAAACCGTAACAAGCTAAAAAAAAAATTTACAAGTAATATTTGAGTGCTATAAGGCGAATTCAAACTCGCTAATGCCCGTAATTACTATCTGTATATTCTCTCAAAATATAAATTCGCTAATATGGGAATGTTTTATTACCTATTAGCACAACATTAATTTATGTAATATTTGGTTAAGAATATACATCAAATTTTTCTTTTCTTAACTATCATTGTTGTCCTCGTCTTTATCGCTCAATTCATGTAATATTGCGGAAAGTGGACGTTATATTCGAAGTTTCTTTTCATATCATTATCAATTTCGCAAAATGTTTTTACTCTTATTTAAAAAGTAAGGTAATAGTCTTTAGAATTACCTATAAGAATTCCAGGAAATAGTAAGTAAAACCCTGGAAAAAAATCTCTATCAACTAACAAATGTTTTAAAAAAAGTATTATCGTTATATTAAAAAGGTTTTGGAGCTTTCTGTTATACTTTTCTAAATTATTTCAAATTTTCACGGAATCTATAAGGAATTGATAATTGATATTAACCATTTCAATCCTTTTAGGGAGAATGTTACGATAGTTATTCCAATCGTCGATGATAATTCCTATCAATTCAGGTCCTAAGCTTTTGAAGTCGCAATGGTAAAGGTAATTGCTAATTATTTAGCCTAAGTGGTAAAATCCCATAATAAAACCTATAATGTGCTTACGTCTATAGGCGTACCTTCTTTGAAAAACTTCGTTTTAAGGAACTTGACGATTCTGGGGGAAATTTTAGAAAAAAAAGAGAACTTAGCTGTAGAGAGGAATTGAAGAAACTTAATAATCTCGCTTAATTAAACGGTAAATAATTCTGAAGTTAATTCCTTTTACCGCGTTAACAATTACTTCTTCACACTCTTTACCACAACTAAAACTATACTGCGCGTTATTACGTAAAGGTGCTAAGCTTCCGAACATATTAATAAAGTCCTTATTATTGGCTTATAAAAATGATACGTACGGGAAAGTTTAAGATTTAATTGAATTAAAAAATTAAGGGAAAATTCCTTTAAACGTTTATAAATTCGTTAAAAATATTTAACGCACTTATTTTTTTTTCGAAGGTTTTAAGAATTAGGATTCTAAAAAAAGCTTTTACCTTAAGCTGTTTCGAAAAATGTTTTTGCGAGCCCTAATATATTTTTTTCTAAAATATTCATCATATGTTGAAAAACGTTGTTCTCCAACTTAACCTTAAATTTATATTAAATCATCTTCTACATGCCAAGTGTCTGATAGTTTAAAAACTTACGAAAGTTTTGAAACACACGAGTATTGCAGCTAAAATCTTCGTCAAATACTATATCGAAAATATATCAATTCATATCATTAGTTATGTATTCCTTAATCAAGGATTCGTCGATATCCTTCATCTAATGTTCTTTATCAAAGTATTTAACAAATATTGGTGTGAAGGCTTTAATTACGTCCTTCTTGGCAAGGTTAGTGATAAATTCAAAGTAAGTGCTTATGGCAGCAGTCTTAACGTTTTGGCTGGTATAGGACTTGTTGTTTTTGCGAGGGACTCAGCGATATAAAAACGTGAAAACTTAAAGATTCAGCATAAAGTGATACGACGTGGCTTTCTTAACGCAACTTGGCGATTCCTCGTATTTTCACTCGAAGCAAAGATCTTAACAATTGGCGATTATGGTGTAGAGAGAGGGAAAAGAGTAGCATAAAGAGAAAGTTTGATGTTTTATGCAAGTGGTATATAAAGGGTAAGATTAAAGGTTATTTATTGTACTTGTTTAACGTATAACTTAGTCGTTTTTATGACAGTAGTATCTATAATAAAAGTACTCGCAATAGTATTAACTTAACTGTGTGCCAACTTAACGAACTTTAAGACTTTTAACGGCTAATTTTAACGTTTTAAAAAAGGATTTAATAAAGGTTTTTTAGTACTTTCAATTATTGATGCCGTTGCTACCTTTAAACTGTGGTAAAAACTGACGTAACCTAGATATCTTCTCTAGTTACTACCCTAAAAACTGAAGCAATTTGTAGAGGCTTTTAGCAAGAATTTTTCCTCTACCTTAATATTTCACAAAGCGTAATTGAAAAGTAATTTCTTTTTCTACTTAGCAAATCTGTGCTTAACTTAATAGGCACTGATTAGCATTGGTGGGTCTTTAAACGTTGCAATGTTGTCGACTCGATTGGTTGAAATAATAGTAGTATTGTGTAGTCAAGTGGTGGATATATCGTTTTAGGTTCTGTAAACCGTTAACCGCTTTGCATATTAATTTGTATAGTTGATTGCTTAGCCCATATTTTAGAATAAAATGGGCATATACTGTACTTGACTTATAGTTAATACAGTAGATCTACAAAACAATTCACTTAACTTGCAATCACTATAATCAACTTTACTATAAGTAAAATTAACTTATTATACAACAATGACTACTGTTTCAACACATAAAAAAATTGTTCGACAATTCCTAAAAAATTGAACTTTGAATTTATTAATTTCCTATAAAATTACTTTAAACATTTTCATATATACAATCATATTGAAATATCACGAATCTTGTTAATATAACTTAACAAAAAACTTGCATATTTATAAATTAAATTCTATTAATAACTTCCTTCATTTTAAATTCGCTGAATAACTGTATTTAAATAGTTTAATAACTGTAATTACTACCATAAGACGAGAGACTAAGACGTTATCCACAGCTGCAAAAAACGGAAATTTATCTTTCAACTATGAAAGATTTTGATCGGAGGGGGAACCCACGCGGATTACTCCACTAGGAAGTGTGTTAAGATATTCTTAACCTGGCGCCATAACCACTCGGCCATCCAACGAAAACAGTTGATTGTAAATTAAAATCGTCGTCTACATGACCATTTACCAAGTGTGCCACATCATTTTCCGTGTTCAACGTCTAGATCCAAAACATTTCAACATTGATCATAGTGCTACGTTAGTTATTGTTTTTTTCCTACCACCACGATGTACTGTGACACGAGACCTGAAGGGGATGGCCACCCTGTTAGACTTATAATCATTCGGGATTGCAAATGCAGCATGGCGCTAGAATAGCCCTCCCAAGACAATTGCATGTGGTGAGGAATACTAGCGCTGAGCTAGCATTTCCAGTCGCTGATGATTCTACAATACTCAATCATTTCATTGCTGACTATGCACCCCGGTATGGCGAGGCAGACGGTATGTAAATCCGGAGGAATGGGAATTTGGATCAACAAACTACGGAATAAACGATCATCTCAGGAGCAACTTTTTGGAGGCCAGCCGGCCAGTCGTCAGTAATTGCGTCCCTTCTATACCCTGGGCCTCCAGGTGCAGGCCATAGGTGCTGCTAAGGATTTCAAGGAGCAAAGCCATGACATGAAAATCATGACCATGGATGGTATTCATGGCGAACCCATGCCACGGCATGTGCGGCCATGAGCCATGCCATTATGATTTGAGGCTGCGAATTTCGTTGCCTTTTGAAAAATAGTTGCTTCTCCACTGCGCCACTGGGCCTCCTTCTTTGTATGTCAGAATCAATGCACGATTGTTTGGCTACATGCCCATTGTCTCTCGCATGATGATGGACTTGACTGCCAGAGCATCCACTTAGTGGTTTCAGGTCAGCCCTGGTCTTGGGAGCAGGCGACCAGGGTCACAAATGATATCAAGCTGGAGGAGGAAGCACCTTGTAGTGCACTCGAGGGCGGGCCCAAGCAAGGTAAGTCTGTGCTCCACAGTCGGGATAGACGAAGGGTGTACCTAACTTTGACAATGTGAATACGGTAAAGAAACCTCAGTTGGGTTTTCAATGTATCATACTATCGTCCTTTTCCGTTCCTTTCCGATCGTTGCAAGGCTTATCTTCCACCATTATCATAGTTGTTGTGCTAGCATGTTTTCGTTCTTGTGCGACCCATGTCATCCTCATTTCTCATTATTTTCGTTTTACTCGTGTCATGTAGACGTGGGAAAAGTCCCCGCAAGAGCAATGAGAAAATCAACCTTGTCCGTAGAAACAACAAGGCCTGGTTCTCTGGAACGCCGTAATCAACCTACTGATGGATGTAAGTCTGTATCAGCACTCCATGTCTGTAGTCTTTCCCTGGGCATCCGTAAAGGATGTAACAACCGCCCCCTCAAACGTGTCCCTCGGTCATCATGCCCAAGGCATTGGGCATACCCACGAGAATCTTGCCTCTGGGTACGCGGACGTCCTTCAGCTTCATGCAGCCAAAGACATTCAGCTCTCTAATGTTTGGACAGCTGCGGAAGATGCCGGCTACGATGAAGTCCGTGATATTCTCGCAGAAACTGACCTCCAACTCCTTGAGCTCCCGGTAGGTCTTCTCGGGACCAAAGACCTCTTCGAATGCCTCGCTAGAAATATGGCGGCACGCGTGTATATTGAGGTAGCGAAGCTTTTGTCCTGAGTGTGCCATCAGAGCTTGGAAGCCCTCGGAACACAGACCAACCTGGTCCGGGTTCTTGCGAGGCTCTTGTGAGTCGACGTAGCGGCACTTTTGCAAGTCAATGAATGTCAGACCCGAGTTGTTCCAGCCGGTGAAGAGGCGAGCGAAACCTGCGTCGGTCATTTCTTCACTCTCTGTAATGCGCAGCTTGGTCAGGGAGCGGCAGTTGTTGTGAATAGCGTCCAGAACGGTGTTATCTAGGCCAGGTGTCATGCGCATGGAGAGTGTCTTCAGCCCTGCTCCATTCTGCCCCAGGACATCAACCCAGACGTCGGGATGCACAGTCTTGTGGAGGTGGGTGCTCAAATGCTCGAGTACCTTGAGATTGGCGAGCTCACGGATACCCTTACCACTCACCATCTGGTTGTTGCTGACTTTGAAGCGCTTCAGTGATGGAGCAGTCTCCTTCAACAGAGCCAGACACTCGTCGTCGAAGTGCTTGTCTGTGTAGTAGACCTGCAGTCGTTGGAGAGACTTGCCTTTGGCAACAAGGAACTTCTTGAACATGTCGTTGCTGAGAAGGTTTGCGCCGTGGATGTGGAACCCCTCAAGCTCAATGTGATGGCGCGAGAGCATATACTCCATGACCTCGTCCTTGAACTGAACGGCGTTCTTGACCTTGATACTTTTCAAATTGGGGAGGGTCTGGATGGCACAGATTAAATCATGAGTCTTTAGCTTGGCGGCATCGTAGATGGCTAGATCCTCAGCCGCGGGTTGAAGGAAGAGCTTCAGAGTGTTGGGGTCCACAAGGCGCTTCTTGGAGAGCATGCGGGCGATCTTGTCGACAGTACTGTCGGGCATTTCGCCCAGGTCATCCGCGAGGTGGATGTTTTTGGCCAGAGTCTCGATGCAAAGGCTCATGAGACTCTTGGCACCCAGCGTGTAAGTGCCATCAAGCATGTTGCTCTGATTCTTCCGACGACGGCCAACAGGTCCACCAGAGACGACCTTCTTCTTCTTGGCTGGACCTTCCTTCTTGTCAAGTGCCTTGCCACAGGGGTTGCAGAGAAGTCCACCATTCGGGCCTGCCCGGGAGTAGGGTGTGACAGTGAACCTGGTATCGCACTCCTCGCCTAGATCATGCTTCATCAGCACCAATGAAACAAACGGGTGTAACCAGCTTTGGATGAGGGGCCGGTTCTTCACTCACAATTGGCCATCTGGCCAGGTTGAGGCCCGCTGTTCTGCAAGAGCTCCGCGATCAGATCGTCCTCCTCATCAGAGTCGTGTAGCTGCTTCTTGCGTCTCTGGAACTTCTTGGAGGCCTTTATCTTTTCAATGGCCTTCTGCTGCTCTCGCTTGCGCTTGTTCGCCTTCCCTCTTGGACCTACGCCCTTGATGTCACCCTCGCCTTCAACATCATCATCATCATCGGCGTTGGCGGCGTTGGCATTCGAAGGGCCTTCCCCAGCGTCATCGTCATTCTGTTCATCCGAGGCCAAGGCTTGCTGCCTGCGTCGCGGGTGTTGGCTGCGAATCTGGTGTGCGCTGATTTTGTGACTGGCCAGGAAATCCGTCAAGGCGGACTGGGGACCTCGGATCGCCCGGCCCCGGTGAACAGCGTGCCTGCCAATCATGACAATTTGACCGTTGCCCGCGTTTTGAGCAGCGGGAGCTGTGGCTGTGGCAGCTTGTACCACGGCGCTCTGGGCAACAACCAGTGGCGCAGCTGGGTCTGCAATCTGTAAGACAGGTTGGGCAGCAGGCCGAGTGGTGCTTGACGTAGGAACGGCAGCAGCTGCAGTGCGTGGCCGACCACGGCCACGGCCACGGCTAGCCTTGGGTGCCATGACTGGAGTTGCGGTAGTGGAGCAGTGGTGAAAAAAACGGCGGAGAACAGGAAGGGAAAGAATCAAGATCAAGATGGTGAGATTTTGCAGGAAATGTTGGAAGGACGTTCAGGTGGCAATATGCATCACATGTCAAGGACAAAGCAGAAGGAAGCCTCTCAGCTGGAAAGTTGGCGCGTCGCGCTATCCTGGGTGGGTCCAATCCTGGGTCCAGGGTCCAACACAAGCTTCCCGCTTTCCACTGACTGTCATGGTACCCACTGTAGTCCAGTACAAGGTACTAGCAGACTAGCTCCTGCCTGAAGTTTCATGTAAGGGCTCAGGGGCTCCTACGTACAGCCGTGTCTTGCCCCGCCTGTTGCCCCGCGCTCACACCTGACCTGGCGTCCTTTACGTGATTATTGGTTGTGGCAACTTCTCCAATTGGACTAACTACTAGGTTCTGCCTGCCTGGCACCCTTTTAGTGCCCATCGTTCCTTATGGCAAGCATCATCACATCACCCTGCAATTACAAACTCATTTCCTTTGTCACCTTCCACTTCCATTCCCACCAGCCAACCTACTCTCAGCTTGAGTGTTTGGATCTCTATTTTTGAGGAATCTCGGATCTTTCATTCGTCAACACCAGTTTTGACTGTCTTGACAGATTTGTTTACGCCTTGATTCATTGATCGGCCTCCATTCAAACATGGCGCGTACTAGAGGTCACCTCCATGCCGATGCAGGCGATTCTGGTATGTTGCAATTTCAAGGCAAAGCTGATTTGTGCGTGACACTGACCCAATCTAGCCCAGCCATCTTCTGCATCCACAAATGCGAAAATCAGCACATCCATCCCCAATGCCATGATGAAGCGTCCCCGTGGTCGCCCCAGTAAGGCCTCCTTGGCCGTGGCCGCAGCATCTACCAGCTGCAAGGCTGCGTCTTCCGTTGCAACTTCAAACTACTCCGGGTCGGTATCTGATTACTCGACCCCTCTCACCAGCAACGCTGCCACCCCTGCCGAGTTGTCTCGCAAGCTAGAAGCCATTAGTTCAGCCGCCATGTCCCGTGGATCTGCTGCCAGTACTGAGCTCATCATGCAGCAAGCCAGGAACTACATGCTAGGAAAAGAAAACAACAAGAAGCGAGGTTTCATTGAGTTTGCCAATAGTGAGGACGACAATGAGCACAACCTGTCGGACCCGTTTCCCGCTGCCCGCCGCATGCATCATGACGAGCAGGTCGCCCGCCAACTGCAAGAGGATCTAGACCGGGAAGCCGCTGAGGCCTATGATCTCGATGACGAACAGCACCGAATCGACATGGACGGCAATGATGCTCGCGCTTCCTCGTCCGATGACCTGTCTGACGCCCTGTCCGATGTCTCTGATTTCTTCGAAGATGTCGAAGACGCCAGAGAGAGCAAGGGCAATGGTAAGGCCAAGGGAAAGAGCAAGGACAAGGGCAAGGCGGTTGCTCACCATTCTCGCGGTAGGCCCGCGAAGACGATCGTGCAGGTCTCAGAGGATGACGACAGTGAGGAGATTTCCTTGTACTCGGAATTCGACGCCTTCGAGCCACCAACCAAGAAGCGCAAGACAGCTGTCCTCAAGAGTAAGGGAAAAGGCAAGGCTAAGGTGCCTGCGCTGCCCGAGTCCGAGTCCGAGACCAGTGATAACATACCCCGTAAGTGATCTTAGACTTCATGCTCCCACAACACAATGCTGACTTCAGATAGTGTCGAAGAAGAGAAAGACGCTCTGCAAGACTGCCGCACCAGCCGAGGATGGAGACGAGGAAGAGTTGGCTGATAGCGACGCCTATACCAGCATTAATTCGCCTCTTCCATACCTCTCATCTGACGACGAGTCCCAGGAAGACGAGGCTGCAGGCCCCCCGGATAGCACACTTAGGGTTGCCACTCGTCGTGGGCATGGCCGTTATATCAATCACAAGGGAGTGAAGACCAATCGCAGCAAGCTGGAGAAGCACCACCCCCAGCTCTTGACGATGTGGAAGCAGCTTGAGGACATGCCACCCTTGAAGGCTGGCAAGGCTGAGCAGCCCAAGAACATCTCGCGTGTTCTAAAACCCTTCCAGCTGAAGGGTTTGGCTTGGATGAAAGCCATGGAAGAGCAGACCGAGTGGAAAGGTGGCCTTCTCGGTGACGAGATGGGTCTCGGCAAGACGATTCAAGCGGTCAGTACAATTGGCCAGAACAATTTTGGAAAGGAGTTCTACTAACACGGTTCTCCTCCACAGGTGTCTTTGATCATGTCCGACTACCCTGCCAAACAGCCTTCCCTCGTGCTTGTTCCACCTGTTGCCCTGATGCAGTGGGTAAGTGAGATCGAGAGCTACACCGATGGAACACTGAAGACGCTTGTCATGCATGGCAGCAACAAAGCTGCCAAAGTTAAGACTGCCAAAGAGTTGAAGAAGTACGATGTCATTCTGATGTCGTACAACTCTTTAGAGTCGATGTACAGACGGCAGGAGAAGGGATATGAGAGGAAGAATGGCCTGTATAAGGAAAAGTCCCTGATACACTCCATCCAGTTCCACCGAGTGATCCTTGTGAGTATTCAAGGCCCGAGGCCTCATCGACCGCTGATTTCTGACACAGCTGCAGGACGAAGCTCACTGCATCAAGACTCGCACCACCATGACTGCTAAGGCCACTTTTGCCCTGAAGGTTGATTACCGCTGGTGCCTGACCGGCACTCCGCTGCAGAACCGAATCGGCGAGTTTTTCAGTCTCATCCGTTTCCTGAACATCGCGCCGTTTGCCTCCTACATGTGCAAGGAGTGTCCGTGCGAAATTCTCGAGTGGAGCATGGACGACCAACACAAATGTACCGGTTGCAAGCACCATGCCATGCAACATGTCAGCGTATTCAACCAGGTGAGCTCCTTAAAATCCTGCAAAGCTGATCAGATTGCTGACCAAGAACACCGAAACAGGAGATCTTGAACCACATCCAACGTCATGGCCACAGTGGCCCCGGCAGAGAGGCCTTCCGAAAGCTTCGGTTGATGACAGACAGGATCATGCTGCGCCGCTTGAAGAAGGATCATACCGACTCCATGGAGCTACCTGTCAAGGAGATATATGTGAACCGCCAATTCTTCGGCGAAGCGGAGAATGACTTCGCGAACAGCATCATGACCAACGGGCAGCGTAACTTTGACACTTACGTCGCCCAGGGTGTCCTTTTAAACAACTACGCCAATATCTTCGGTCTCATCATGCAGATGAGACAGGTTGCCGATCATCCTGACCTAATCCTCAAGAAAAATGCAACCCAGGGACAGAATGTTTTGCAGGTTAGTCACGGTGCTCGTGCGTGGCCCGCAAGCCACTTTTCAGGCATGATATACTAAAGGAACCACGCAGTGCATTATCTGCGACGAGCCAGCTGAGGATGCCGTGCGATCCAGATGCAAGCACGATTTTTGCCGTGCTTGTGCAAAGGCCTTCCTGAATTCGCAGGATCAGCCTGACTGCCCCCAATGTCACATTCCACTGTCCATCGACCTGGAGCAACCCGAGATTGAGCAGGATGAGGCTCTGGTGAAGAAGTCCAGCATCATCAACCGCATCAAGATGGAGAACTGGGTTTCTTCCTCCAAGATTGAGCTGCTTGTCCATGAACTACACAAGCTTCGGTCTGACAAGGCCAGCCACAAGTCGATCATCTTCTCCCAGTTCACCACCATGCTGCAGCTCATTGAGTGGCGACTTCGCCGCGCAGGAATCACGACTGTCATGCTCGACGGCAGCATGACTCCTGCCCAACGTGCAGCTTCAATCGACCATTTCATGAAAAATGTAGAGGTAGAGTGCTTCCTGGTCTCATTAAAGGCTGGTGGTGTCGCCTTGAACCTCACTGAGGCCTCCCATGTCTTCATCATAGATCCGTAGGTTCCCTTGCTCATGTTGATACACATTGTGCTAACACGCCTTCCAGGTGGTGGAACCCGGCAGCCGAGTGGCAGTCTGCTGATCGATGTCATCGCATCGGACAATCTCGCCCCTGCACTATCACTCGTCTCTGCATCGAGGACTCTGTCGAGAGCCGAATGGTACTTCTGCAGGAGAAGAAAACGAACATGATTAATTCGACGATCAACTCGGATGATGCAGCCATGGACTCGCTGAGTCCCGAGGACCTTCAGTTCCTCTTCCGGGGTAGCTAAAGGGACAACACAAGACTGAGGCTTCATGTGCTTGAGCCCAGCAATGTAAATTGGCCCGTTTCATGGTCATATTGTATGATAAGGTTGACTAGGACTTGGTCGATTTGCTCAATAGTTGACATACGTCACTCGACGATAACTGACCGACCATGCACGTTTTATACAAGGGGCACAAGATCCCGGATGGCTACATATTCCGTGATGGCTTTTACGCCGGCGTCTGTTAAGATAACAAAGGCGGTAGCATTCATGAAAAAGAGGGAACAGTGCTGAAGACTTCCTAATGTGAGATTGATTCCCTGTAGATAATTTTTTTTTTAAACTGTCACTGGGCAGTGCCATCTATGAAGTGTAACACTAGTTGCTAAGAAATAAACCTGTAGATAACGGCGGGAGAGATCGTAACTCGGGCCTGCCGAAAGCTTATACAAGCCTCAGGGACTCTGTGTCATTCCTGCAATCAAGACCTTAGAATACCCTACAGTTTAGAGACCTATAAGCGTGTAAACTGTAGCCCTGGTCCAGCCGGGAAACGCGGCCTCTTCAATTTCCGTCTGGCGTTTGCTTGCGCCAGGGATGCGATTGTGTAGGCCTTTGAGAAAAAGGTTCTATAAAACATAAAACCAGAAAAGAAACCCCTATAAAAGGCGGAAATGAAACGCGTAGAAGTCGCATGTACGTGTGTGCGTTATGTAGTGTTAATGGGAGACCCCTATATATGCAGTAGCCCATGCGTTGCATCCTTAAGACAAACAAATAAAAGGGGATGATCCCCCTTATCAATATAAACCCTAACTACAAACCTTTCTTTATACATCAATAATGTATCATTTATACCAATAAACACCTTTATGCTTCGTATACAATAGTTAGAGTTCTTATGTTAATGAGAGCAGTAACACTTTTATATAAGAGACGACCCTTGCGTGCTATACACCGCTGTATATGGGTTCGCGCCAAAGAGTCTCTAGTCTTCCCCCCCCCCTTTTTTTTTCCCTCCCCTTTTTCCCTCACTTCAGTCTATAAGGCCTTTATTTACTTCGTCTTATCTTGTAGAGAGTAATTTTATACGGCTTGTATATCGTTTCTTTTTATAAGGATTACTGATAGGATTAACGCTAATGGAGGAGGGATAGGCGTTAAATATACCCGTTACGTTTATATAAGTCCTAGTGGTTTTAGTATCGCATAAAGAAATTCAATATTGATAAGTAATAGTAAATAAGTGTAAAGTCAGATATATTCGTATCGACACTAATACCGCTAGATCTTTAGCTACTTACCGCGCCGCCGTTATCGCAGAAACACCCTTTAGACACCTAATCGTCCTTTAGCAGCCTCTTTGTGTTGCTGTCGAGATGGCAAATGGTAGCGCAGCGTAAGCTACGGTCGTAGCATTGTTAGTATAGAAGGTTTTCACTACCGGCAAAGCCGATGCTAATAATGACGATGATAACAATAGTAGTAATGATAGCGAAACGGATTTTATCGAGAATAGGTCCGTCTTTATTAACTCTATCGCCGCCTTTATAACTCCTTTTATCACCAAGTTTATCGCCACCCGTAGTCTCTTACCAAACTCTATCCCTTACTATTGATATAGTTGAGCTCGGTGAGCTACAGCTATAAAGGCTTTGGTAACGATCGTAATAAAGTTTTTAAATAGTTGAAAGCTTGAGTCGGTGTTTATAGTAAGTTGATGGGTAAAATACGGTTGTCATTAACAGGTATAAAATGTTATTATTGCTAATGGGCGGTAAACGTAGGTTTATCTAAGCTGTAATTTAATTTCTTTCTGTTTTAGAAAGAAATCCTTGATGCGGGTAAAAACCCGGAAATTTTTACGGTTTGAAGGAACCCTTTATATGTAAGTTTTGCGTACTTGTTTGTTTAAAGGTTTTCAATTAGGCTGTGGTTAAAGTTTTTAAATCTTAAAAAGATCCGCATAATATATTAAATAAATGGCGTTTCGCTTCCCGTTAAATCATATGTTACGTCCGTTGATATTTAAAAAAAATTAGAACGCTGATAATATGATACAAAATCCCTATAACTGTATTTTATGATTTAAAATCAATACCAAAAAAAACTGGGATAATGGACATAAAACGGAGGAGCGACTTATATACTGGGATTTACCAAATGTCAATTCGATTGTAATCGAATACATTAATTCTTATCGTTTATACCAGGGGAATAACTTGGTTTGTTTTTCTATATACCGCATCTTTTCTATTACTTTTAACCAAAACCGGAGTATAAATTCAACTCTATTTGTAAAAGTTTAATTGTTATCATAAAAGCGGGTAAAAGACTTAATACTAATACTTACGAATTTATTTGCAGCCTCGTTTCCGACGATACTTATATACCTAAAACTTTATTTTACCGTTACAAGGTTAGTATAGGTTTCGATAGTGGTGTGAAAGCTATTAAATATTTATTGAAACTGGGTGATTCAGTTGCTTTTTAGACCATGAATCATAGGATACTGTTTGAAAAGTAGTAATTGTAGTGCAGTAGGTCAACTTTACTTATAGTAAAGTTGACTATACTGACTTCAAGTTGAGTATATTGTTTTGTGTAGGCCTACTGTATTGGCTTTAGGTCAAGTACCGTATGCGCTTACTTCATACTAAGGCACAGTCCAAGCAATTAGTCATACAAATTACTGTGCAGACCAGGTAGCGGTCTGATAAACCTAGAACAATACATTCACTATTTTACTACGTAATACTATTGTTACTTCGACCAATTGAATAGACAACATTGCAACATCTAATGCTCTACCAACACTAATCAGTGTTTATTAGGTTAAGCATAGATAAGCTAAGTACAAGTAAAGGCTACTTTCTGCTTACGCTTTGTAAAATACTAAGGTAGTGGAAATATTCTTACTAAGGGTCTCTACCGCTGCATTGGTTTTCACGGCAGCAAGTAGAGAATACTTTTAAGCTACGTCGGTTTTTACAATAGCTTAGAGGTAATAACGATATTGCTATCGAAAACACCAAGAAATCATTATCGAAAATCTTTTTTAAAAAGCGTTGAAATTAACCGCTAAAAGTCTCAAAGTATGGTAAGTTGGCAAACTACCAAGTTAACATTCCTAAGGGTACTTCTACTATAAAAAAGACTAAGTCTCAAAGCCAAAACAATAAACAACCTTCGATCTCTACCTATAACAACGACCTTCAATCTTACCCTTTACACCAAATCTTTGCCTCTACTTCACTTTTTTTTTTCTCCTCCCTTACGTAAATTCAATTGTCAAGATTGATGTTCTAAGCGGAAACCTCAAAAATCGCAAAAAATTGCAAAAAAAGCTACGTCGCACGATCCAATTCTAAGTTGCCAAGTTTCTACACGATTTTACATCAAATACCAAGTCCCTACGCCCAAAAATCACTAAATCCGTCGCCTTATACGTTCTGAACAAGATAGAACTTTATAATAGAACTAAATGAAAAATATATAAAGGTAGTTGAAACCCCCTAAACTGTTTTTGTCAATCACTATAATAAATAGCTCTGGATTATGAATGTTAATAAGACCTCAACTAAAGCTTACCTGACTAACTACGTTAGCCAATAAATTCTATATGTGGACCTTGGTAATGAATATAACCGTGGCACCCGCGCCTTCCAAGATTTCCATAACTTCTTTAACTACTAAACTTTTAGCATATGAAAAATAATTCAGCATATGGTTAAGGCTAAGATAAAAATGAAGGTTACTCGCTGTTACATTTACATTCTAAAAAAGACCCCGTTAGGAGTAGCCGAAATTTTCTTTAAATTAGCTCAACTTGAGGAATTCCTTTAAGACCCTCATTTTAAGAGAAAAAGGAGTCGAGGAACCTTAACGCCCTTAAATGCATTTTAGGGTACCTCCCTATTATCTCTCATTAAATTAAGCCTTTTTATACATTAAATATATAGAACCTGTTCATATGCTTAATAGTATAATACCTTTACATAATAACATAGAGTATGTCTTTATCAGTGGCAAGGTTTATGAAACAACGGTTATTAATACGGCAAAGGGTATGAACATTAATTCTCTCCACCAGTTAATTAAATAAGATCGTTAAATAACTTAAAGCCTTTAAATTCTTAATGCCCCCCAGACCTTGAATCAAAATTTCTAAGCCCCTTAAAAAGCTTCTTACGACAGGTTTACTTATACGCGTAGACCTACCACTGATCTTATCATAAGAATTTACCTCTTAGGCTAGGCGACTGGCAACTACCTTTAACACCACGGTTCGAAGTCACTAATTCTTAAATTACAAGGAAACACTAACGAAACTTGTGATAATTATAGCGATTTTCTCCCAAAACCTATTAAGATGGTTAACATTAATTATAGACTTTTTACAGATTTCATTAAAATTTAAAACAATATAAATAAATATAACAGAAAGCCTTATAATTTTTTCAACACAAATATAATACCTTTTTTGAATATTTTTAAGTAAATAGAGGTTCCTCTTTCTGGTTTTTACTTATTATTTCCTAAAATCCTTATAAGGAACATTAAAGGCTATTACCTAACCTTTCTATTTCGAGTAACCACCTTTCGTAAAGTTTACTATAGTATAAAAAGCTATTTCGAATACAACATCCACTTCATTCAATATTATACGGATTGGGCTACCACGAGTTAGATTACGAAAATAACGAGAAAAAAGGAACAAATGCCAATGGACGTGTTAAATCAGATATTCAATAAATTAATATTATACTAATAAGTAATGGGGAAAGCTTACGTTAACTAATTTATATTTTGCGAATAAGTGCGGGTTGATATTTTCTTTATTTTTTTTACTATCACCGGGCAATGCCCACTATATAGCTAGTATAGTGTGACTCTCGCTAATATGTGAATACATACATGTACTGGTAGGAAGGCTCGCAACTTGAATGTTCCTACCCCATAACAACCACCCTATTCGAAAAAATCTTCTTTCCAAGTCGGACCGTGTAATCCGTTGAATAAACTGTTGCAAAAGCCCTGTCCCTAACTAAACAATTATATAATGTTGAAAACCTCATCCTAAACACCTATAGCTAATTTTCGGGCAATGTGGTGTATGTATGTATTGAATGCTGTCAGGGTCTTATAATCAACCATATTGGTTCTCACTATATGCTATAAACTTATTTTATTTACAAATATGAATCAAATTTGTATAAGTTTATCCACATGTCACGTAAAAGAGGGCAACTACCACTAGGTGCTTCAGAGGGAAATTTTAACCAAATATACTTAAAAAGAAAATTACACCGCCTTATATAACCTTTATTTATAGTACGGAAACACAAATAAAAATTCTTACCAAAAATGAAACTCCAAGCTAGCCTTTCAATTAAAGCCTTAAAGTAACCCTATAGTTTAGAGACCCATAACAATAGGCGTGAAAACTGCAGCCTGTGCCAGGTTATACGGCTATCTTAGTCTCCGCTCGACTCATACTCGCATCAAGGATTTGAAGGCGGTCCTAAAAGAGTAAAAGACTTGTAAAACACATATATTTCGGTTGAAAGCCCGTGGAGGTAGGGAAGATATACTTCACTATTCAATAAAAATATGCTTCAAAAGTTATAAGCTGAGCTCTCTTTTTTCCACAGACCGCAAGCCTAAGAAGTGTAAAAGAATATTGAAGTAGGGTACACCACTAAGCGGGTGGTATGCCGTAAAAAGTCTTCTGTGGACAGCTAAATAAAGGTATCTAAGGTATAGTTGAAGGCTCCGCTAAGCATATAGAGCGCTGGAGTAGGTGGTGATAGCTCAAAGATGAATAAATAAATAAATAAAGCTGTTAAGTGCGAGCACTTATAATAAAGGTCTTTTTTAAGACCTTGAAGCGTAAAATAAATTAAACTTGTATTGTATTTGTAATGCAAGTTTAAGTTTGAAGGCTCCACTGAGTGGATAGGTTGCTAGTATGGGTGGTAACAGCTCAAAGATAAATAAATAAATAGAGCCGTTAAGTGCGAGCATTTCTAATAAAGGTTTTTCTTTAAGACCTTAAAGCGCAAAAGGAATCAGACTTGCATTTCAATTGCAGTGCAAGTCTAAAGGGCTATATTAGCACAAGTAGCGAGGGACGGAATCGCTGGTTATAAGTGCTGTTCTCTGGATACACCGTTGCGTGAGTAGTGCGCCGAGCTGACGACGATCTTCATAGCTAAAAAGGGGTCTCCGAAAAAGATTCAAGTGGTGATAGAGCCAATTAGTGATGTTGTGGTGGATTAGAATACATGTGAAGTGATGGTGTTAAGAGCGGCTGGATCTAAAAAAATTTCTTGGAAGTGGGCACTGTTAGGGTTTACAGTATAGGCCCCCTACCCTCCTTAATAAAGTGGTCCGTGCACCCATACCAAGAAAGTTGATGTAAGGTTGAAGATGTACGGGTAGCTATTACGGGTGTTAGCGGATTTAAATACGTTTTACAACGCTCAAATACTAACTGCGAAGACTTTTTTAATCAGTTACACTTTTCGTTTACAACTATGATAACGTGTATACCAAACTCGTTTAATATATACCTTTAAGCTGGTAACTTTTATAACGTAAATAAAAGGTATTTTACGATAATTAATTACGTCGACCGCAAATACAGCTATAAGTACCTTTAATGCCTAACGTTCAGCCTAACAGCCCTAGATTAAAGGTTATAGCTATGTGAATGCTAATAAGGTTGAAACTTAAACGGACCTATTAATCTTAAGAATTATCGTCGTAATAGTGGTAAATATTGGTAGGCCTTTATTGTTGCAACGTAGTCGATTCGAATCACTGTAGTCGAAGTAACTGGTGCTGCATTGATATTGTTGATTGGTGTGTGCAAGTTCTAAATTTGGCAGACCGCTAGCCGGTCTACACACTAATTTGTATGGTCAAACGCTTTGGTCTGTGCCCCACTTTGAAGTAGGCACCCACTGCACTACACTTGTAGTGCAGTACCGCAACCGGCAGTCAATACAGTTAACTTTACTTACAGTAAAGTTTACTGACTGCACTGCAATATACCTGCTAAAAATAGCAGCTAATATTGTTTCAATAGTGAAATATATTGGATTTATCATAAGTTAAGCTATTGGTTAATTCATTATCCTACATCGAAGGTAATAATAAAAAGGTAACATATTACATCCAGTATCCTGTTGCTTTTAAATAGGATGACTTGAATCAAATTATAAACTTTAAAGGTGATGAGGTAATTAACGGTAATAATACTCTTAAGCAACTTAAATAGCATAAAGATATAGCTTTTTATACGGTTTAATAACTAGCAAACCATGCTTTTTAATACTGCTTAGGTAGTAAAAGCTTTTACCTTTAACCTAACTAAGCTTTTATTCCATTATATACTTTTAACCTTCGCAATCGTTACGCGGACCACACATTTTAAGGTATTATGACAGACATAAAAGCGGTAAGGTATTTAATAGAAGGTTATTTATAATACGTGATATTACGGAAGTAAAGCATTATAGCTATTGAAATGCATTGTTACGATATTAATAAAGCCAAATTTACCTTCGAGTTAAGCGAATAACTATCATTAATATGGATAATAATAGTTTAAACTATTGTAAAATTAATTACATTTCATATACTAAAGTTCTTTAACCCTTTTTTTTTACTTTAAGGATATAAAAACTCTTAGTATCAATGTTAACGTTAACGTCGACGAACTGGTTAAAAACGGCTAAAGGTTTCGCTTCATTTTTAAGTATAGGTACTTATAGCTTTATTTTTAAGGCCTAAAAATGGTATTAAACCTAATAAAGCTATATATATATCTATTATACCAGCTTTTTACCTACTCAACAGTTAATAATCTACATAAAGTCTTAAAGTCCATAATATATAAAGATGTCAAATATTTTATTTGAAAAGCTACCAAGAATCTTTGTTATTATTGTGAAATACATAGTAAAGTCCCATGAAAATTTAAATTTATGTTAAAAAACAATTAGATCTTAATTTCAAGGTCTTTCTTATTATATTTGACTTGATCAATACACCTATCTTTTACGTCGTTAACATCGTAACCTCTTTTTACAGAGTTAAGTTTTTAAAGTTTATCTTGATAAAGGATACATGGAAAACGCTAAAGATTATGTGAATTAATCTGTAGTTAAGCTTACCTAAGATCTTCGTCTATAATATCGAAATCAACTTTTCAACGCCAAAGTTTCAAGGAAATATTACAATAATATGAATATAGTGTAAATAAAATATTATCAAGGACTATGAGAGTATTGAAAAGATTAAAAGAGCATATAAACTACTTCTCCAAGCGTATAATATCCTTACGTTAAAGATTAAAAGCTTTACGGATTTAGAGGTTGGCTTTTAGATAGTTGTAAAGGGCCTAAATAATATTTTGGGAATTGATAACCTAATATTAACGCTATTAGTCTTCAAAGCATACCCACTTTTAACGAGTGAATCTCTGTTATTAACAAGTACTGAAAAACAAACTGTAATCTATGGTGAAATACTAAAGGAATTACGAAAAAAATCGATGCGGCGCTAGGTTAACGACGCCATTAACACCAGAAACAGCTTTACTATTATCGATATATTGAATTTGCCGTTACAAAGTCAAGTCTTCGTGTGGCGGAAGCTAGGTAAATTGAAAGTCCTATATGAAACCTCAAGTATCATTTAATGTAAAGTAATTATTAAAATTGCTAACGGCCTCAAAAATTTCCATATTACTTAGGTTAAACTTTATATTAAGATAATTAACAATAAAGACCTTTAAGTCAAACAACCGAGTTAATACGAACCTCTTCTACCTATTATCGATAAACCGATAAAACTTCGTTGGCACGAATAACTCCTGAAAAAGAGGAATATTAAAGAGGATAACTGTTATGACCCAAGAATATCGGAGGGTCAGAAAATAGGCCAGTATGGGGCTAAGCTACTAAGAACCTGATGTCCAATACATCAGGTTGAGATATCTCTTATGTCAGCAACCTTAGGGTTAGGGTTACGCACTAAGGATCATTGAGATCATGTTTCGATCCAATATGATCCAGCACTGAAGGCGTATAAAGGATTAAGGATATAAGGACACTCAGCACCACATAGATAGTATTTCCTTCATAGCCCCTCAGTTGTCAATCTAAGTATTCAGTCTCAGTATATTCTGAATAGCATCACGGCTTTTGATCATTACTTGCACGGTTGCGATATTGTTCACTCAGCACCTCTGCTACCTTCTTAATAACATAAACCCTCTGACACCTTCTATATACTTACGGGTATTTAGTGTGATCATTACAATAACTTTTTATGTAAGTAAAAAAGAGAAATATGACGAAGATTCGTTATTTAAGCTTCGAATATAAAGTATTATTAAGATTTTCGGTAAAACTTTAAAGGAAAGCGATAAGGTAGGAATTAATGGTTTATCAACTTAAAGAGTTGTGAAATTCGTACTGAAAGCTGATTTTAACCTTTAAAACCTAAATATCACTATTTTTAAATCGAAGATTATTTACGAGGATAAGGGTAAAACCATGAGCCGAACGTATAAGAAGTCATGCCTATTATTTATTTATTTATATGTAAGCTGTCACCACTCATACCAGCGCTACACCCGCTTAGTAGGGCCTTCAAATTTGAACTTGGACTGCAATAAAAGTTTGATTTCTTTTGCGTTTTAAGGTCTCAAGGAGAGACCTTTATTATCAGCGTTTGCACTTGACGGCTCTATTTATTTATTTATTTATTTATTTATTTATTTATTTATTTATTTATTTATTTTTTCATTCATCTCTTTATATATTTTTATCACTTTATTTATTTATTTATTTATCTTTTTATGAATTTCTTCATTCATTTCTCCATTTATTTCTTTATATCTTTATTTCATTTTTTTTTCGTTTTCATTTACTTGTTTATTTATTGATTGATTTATTTTATTTCTTCATTTATTTTTAGCCGTCACCACCTACACCGGCGCCTCGGCCGCTTAGCAGAGCCTTTAACTATACTTTGGATGCTTTTGGCTGTCTATAGATGACTTTTTACGGCATACCATCCGCTTAGTGGTGTATCCCTCTGTAATCATCATGATAAATACCCGTGAGTAAATAAAAGGTGTCAGGAGGTTTATGTTAGCAGTAAGGTAGCAGAGGTAACAACGGTGCAATATCAAGAAGATGTTTGTTCGTGTTGTAGAATGATCACTAGCTGTTAGGCTATTCAGGTGTGTAGACTGAATACTTAGATTGACAACTGAAGAGCTATGAAGGAAATACTATCTATRTGGTRATRRCYGTRTCCTTATATCYTATGGCCTTCATACCATCTTCAGTACCGGACCGCTGAAGTCGCTGGTCGCTTCCTGTGGTCCTATGTAGTATCGACTGGACCGCTCTTCGGTCCTTGCGGTCCCAACCCTAACCCTGGGTCCTTTCATAAGAGATATCCCTGCTTGATATGTTGGATATTAAGCTTCTGATGGCGCAGCTGGCCGCTGACCTATTCTATGGTCTGTAGTTGGTCCTTGGGTTATAACACCCTTTTACGATACTTTTACACTTCTTGGGCTTACAGTCTATGGCAAAAAGGTGGCTCGGGTTATTACTTTCGAAGTCCTTCACCGAGTTGTGAAGTATATTTTCCCCACCGCTACGGTCTTTCAACGAAGATATATGTGTTTTACAGGTCCTTCGCTCTTTTAGAACCGCCGTCAAATCCTCGATATAAGTAGGCGTTGCGCGGGAACTGAAATAGCCGTGTAACATGGCTCGGCCAAGGCGATAGTATTTACGACTGTACGGATCTCTAAACTGTAAAGTACCTTAAGGCTTTGATTGAAAGGCTGGTTTGAGGTTTGATTTCCGGTTTTTCTTTCTGTCTTTATACTTTTTTGTTGTTTGAATAAAGGTTGTAGCGTTGGATTTTTCTTTCCAAGTATATTCGTTTGAAATTCCTTTCCGAAATACCTAGTGGTATCTTTCCTATTTTTCGTGGCACTTGGATAAACTTATATAAATATAGTCCATATTTGTATTCTGCATTAGGTTCATTACACGTAATGAAGACCAATATGGTTGATTATAAGGCATTAATGGCATTTAACATATATGTATAACATATTGCCCCAAAATTGGCCGTAGGTATATAGGATTAAATTTTCAACCTTATATATTTGTTTAGTTGTGGACACAGATTTCAATATTTTATTTAACAGATTGTATGTTACAATTTGAAAGTAACAGGAATTTTCGAATAGGGTGGTTGTTGTAGGTAGGAATATTTGAATTGCAAGCCTTACCGATAGTATATATATGTATTTCATATCAGCGAGGGTTACACTATAATATCTATAAAGTGGCTACTACCCATTGATAGTAAATCATAAAAAAAAAAGTCACGCCTAATAGTTTAAAGATACAATAATGAAAATAAAGACTAAATCTTTACGTAATCACCAATTATTTAAAAAAATCAGTTAATGTCTGGTAGTCGCCCTGGTAATAGATTTATTGGTTAAAGTTAAAGACAACTTTATACTCAATCACTTAGATAAAATGTAATTATATACTTAATTAGTAACTGATTTATAACGGATCTTATTATTGGAGTTATTATAGGAATTATATACTATCTACCATTAGGAGATGATAATACGATATATCAAGATACTGTACGAATTAGCTAAAGCAGGCTTTTATTAGTTCATGATCTATTAATCGTATTTTAAGTTACAGTTAGGTATAAAGTATTTAATATACGACCCGTGTTTGTTAATAAAGTAAAAGAAGGACTTTGACTTAAGAAATATTTAAATTAAGGATACTCTCTTCATTAAAACATTTAGCTTTATGGTATCGGAATAGCAAGTAATTAAGGACTTTAAGTTTCTGAATTGTAAGCCGATTACAATGTTGGAAAAAGGTAACCAATTTAACTTGAATTGATTTTTCATTCTTATACTTAATATTAATACCGGCTTTAACTTTCGCTAAAAAGGTGAGGACTTTCATTGAATTATAATCGATAAGACTAACGTAACTAAAGCTTAACGGTACCTGAAATAGTGTACTCGTGATAGTTATATCGTTATTTATATTAATCTGAGGCTTTATACAACCAATTTATTACGGTACAAGCATAGGACCCAATGAATAACGATTATAACAAGTGAAATAAAACGTTTAGATGGAAAGTACAAAATATAAACTGAGGGATTAATATAATTCCAATTAACCTGTCAAGGACTAAATTAATAATTTTTATGGATGGATTCTTTGTGAATAACACCGATATGTCTTTACAAATCAGCTTTCTAATATCCTTCGTTAACGAAAATAGGCGGAAGGATTAATTTAATATTATCGTCAACCTAATTCATTAAACCTTTGTTTAATACAAAATAATTATACGAAGCGTATTAGTTTTAAAGGTTTATGGTATGATAGCAGGTTTCAATTTAGGCATAATATTGAGAGAAACCTTTAATATTATTATCAGGTAATTAAAAACTCCTCCTATTCTGATGGTGATTTATACTGACTTGAGGAGCTTATTTGAATGCCTTTCGAAGCTTGTAACTACTAGATAAAAACGCCTGATAATCGATATAATAGCACTTTGTGAAGCCTACAAAATCAGGGAAATAGAGAAATTTTATTAAATTAATAAAATGATAATCCCATTAAAGTTATAATGACAGCGTTACTAAATAAGGCTTTAAAGAGTTTTGTAGATAGCAATAGACTAACTATTCATATCGAGTGCTACGTTAATAGGCCTCTCGGTAAAGCTAAGTTATGTAGAGTTTAGGGATATATTAGAGATTTAAAATACTGTAAGGGTCATTAAGATAGAGATTTTTTCAACTGGTACAGCTAAATTAAAAGTTTGTATAAGTCTGTGAAGGATGTATTTTTTATGGCAATAGATAAAGTATAGCCTTAGTGTTATGGGGTAATCGATGGCAATAATGTTCAATTTAACGTAAAAGTCAATGGAATTAATTAGGGTCTAGCTAATCAACAAGGTCGCAGTTTAACGGTTAATGGAAAAAAATGTTTAACTACACTAGCATATGCGTACAAACTAAAAATCCGCTAGTATTAGAATAGTAGTGATTGCAGTATAGTAAGTCGAGTGTATTATTTTATGTGTTCCTACTATATTGACTGTGAGTTAAGTACAATATGCGCCTACTTCACATTAGATCACAGCCTAAGAAATTGATCATACAAATTACTGTGCAAACTAAGTAGCCGTCTGCCAAACCTAAAACAATACATCTACCACTTGACCACACAATACTACTGTTACTTCGACCAATGAAATCGACAACGTTGTAATGTTTAAAGCCCTACCGATAGGGACTATTGATATATACTCTCATCTTTCCAAAAGAAATATAGGTAACTATTTTCAAATTTTGAAACGCTTTGATAATATTCATATAAAAATGTATATAGTGAGGTTAAGGTCATTGAACATATTTTCGATGATATTATGGTTGCGAAAACCTGTTATTCGTATCCGAAGTATTTTTATCCATGAAAAAAATTTGAATTTATCGGTAAATACAGAAATTATTGGTAGCTTTTATCATTGCAACGTAGTCGATTCGAATCACTTTAGTCAAAGTAACTGGTGCTGTATTGAAATTGGTTGTAGGTTGTAATTTCTAATCTTAGCAGAATTCTAGCTGGTCTACACGCTAATTTATACGGCTAACTGCTTTTGCCCGTGCCCTACTTTAAAGTAGGCACCTACTGCACTTGAATTACAATTCATGCAGTCAATTACATAAATTGTAGTCAATTTTCAGTAAGTACAATTAACTAAGTGTAAGTATATTTAACTTGACTATACTATATTTGATACTATTCTAATACTGGCGGCTTTTCATTTTATACTTATATGTCAGTATAGCTAGCTATTCATTGGTAGCAACATTTGAAATCGTCCCTTAATCCACAAGCTAAACCCTTATCAATTTCAGTTAATTCGCACTAAAACTAATATTAATTACAACCTTTTGTTTCATATTTATAAGCCCTCCGTTTTTCAACTCCTGTATACTTTTGCCAGTAATTACACCTATTATTACTACACTTATTATCATTACTACCATCATTACCCTAACAGTCTTTGAGTTTGCTAAGGTATCTATGCTTCTTCACATTACGTACCGGGTGGTTTACATAGCCTTCTATTTATACGATTAGCGTTTTACTGTTTATAAACCATTTCAAAGTGGTGTTAGGTATGGCCTTGGTAATAACGTAAATAAAGTTATCTTTGCCATTGATTCACCGGAATTTATCAATCTCCTGGGCTTCATATACCTCTCTTGAAACTATTACGTCAATTATTAAACTTTTTTATCAGTTATACTCAATTTTAATAAGTACTCATAATGGCTTTGAAATCTATATATACTATTACAAATATAGAAGGTAATCCTAGCTATTTAATAATGATTTTTAATATACCTTTAATTATCACATCGATATTAAAGATTATTATTATACCGATAAATGTTCGATACTAATACATTTTATATTACTCATTTATACTTTGTAAATTTCTAGTGTATAAGGTTTATAGTGATTATAAACTGCCTATCAGACCTATCCTCGTTAACGAATATTATAAGAAACCTGATTTAAAATATAAGGTCAGTTTTATTAGAAAGAGAGCTATCTATAAAGATTATTAACTTCGCCATTGTTAATTTAACTCAAATCATATAAATAACTCTTTTTAAATTGTTTATTTTCTACTAAATCCTCACATTTAACCTATTCAAGTCCTCATCCCGTGGATTCTATATTTTTACTATAATTAATTGGTCGTACGATACCTTCGGTTGGTACAATGTGGAAATGTAACATACATGTGCCCTTTTCTCCACATATCGTTGTGATCTATCCTGGTCAGCCTTTTAAATCGTTGTTAGACTTATGACTTCCCTTTTTAAACATAAGCTAATATATGTGCCGTTTGTTAGTAAAACTTTAGATGTTGCAATATTGTCGATTCGATTGGTCGAAGTAACAGTAGTATTGCTTGGTAAAGTGGTGGATGTATCATTATAGGTTTGGCAGACCACTATCTGGTTTACATAGTAATTTGTATAGCCAATTGTTTGGCCTATGCCCTAGTATGAAGTTGGTGTTTACTGTACTTGTTTTGCAGCCAATACAATAGGCCCGCACAAACCAATATACTAAACCTTCAGTTAATATATTTAACTTTACTGTAAGTAAATTTGACTCATTGCATTTCAAATACTATTATATGAACACAAGCGGCTTTTTAGTTTATACGTATACGTTAGTGTAGTTGACCAATCTTTTCCGGTAAGCGCTAAATTGCAACCTTGTTCACTGGTTGGACCCCTGTTAATTTAAATTAACCTCCGCATCGAATTTTACCAATTTACACTTAAATTAACACTAATTTCCATTAATTACCTTACGGATTTCAGGTCCGACTTTATCGATTTCTATAAAATGTTTTTTCGCTATAAACCTATATAAGCCTCCATTTTATTTGTATTAATTAAATAAATCGTTATTATTATTCTCCTAATAGTTTTTTTTAGTTTGTTAGTATATTATTGACCGCTGTAGTCACATAACTTAGCCTTGTCGAGCAGCTTATTCACGTAGCTTTCGATGCATATGGTCAGTCCATTACTGTTTACAAACCTCTTAAAGGCTTTGTTTGGTGATGACTTCGTTATAACATTAATAAGATTATCTTTGCCATTAATCCAATAAAATTCTTTAATCTCCCTCCCTTTGTAAGCTGTACAGAGTGTTATCATATCAATCATCAGGCGTTTTTCGCTAGTGGTTCCAAGCTTTTAAAAGCATTCGAATAGGCTCTTTAAATCAGTACAAATTATTACCGGGATTAAAAAATCCTTAACTGCCTGTTAATAGCATTAAGGGTTTCCCATAATGTCATGCCTATATTAAAGCTTATTATTATGCCATAAATATCTAAAGTCGACACGCTTCGTATAATCCTTTTACATTTAATCAAGGTCTAATAAATTAGGTTACCGATAATATTAAATTGGTCCTCCCGCCCGCTTTTATTGAGAAGGGTTATTAGAAAGCCGATCGGTAAAGATAGGTCGGTATTATTTATGAAGGACCTATTTGTAAAGAATATTAACTTAATTTTTGATCAGTTAATTAGAACTATATTAATCCCTTGGTCTAGGTTTTTTATTTGCTACTCGATCATTCCATTTAACCGGTTTAAATCGTTATCTATTAGGTTTTATACTTATATCGCGATAAAAAGGTCGTAAAAGACCTCTATTTAGTATAAAGTAGTAATATAACTACTACGAGCACGCTATTCTAAGTACCATTGCGCTTTAGTTACGTTGATTTTATCGATTATAGACAAATTATTTCCTTAACCCTTTTTACGAAAGTAAAGGCTGGTATAAATAATAAGTATATGGACTAACAATTTATCAAAGTTAAATTAACTATCTTTTACCAACGTTGCAACTGGCTTATAATTCCAGAACTTGGCATTTTTAATTGTCTACTGTTCCGATGATACAAAGTTAGACGTTTCAACGAAAAGGGTATCGTTAATTTGCATATCTACTAAGCCGAAGTCGTTTTTTTACGTTACCAGCAAATACGGATTGTATATTAAAAACTTAATGACTAACCGTAATTTAAAATACGATTAATATATTGAAAACCATTACATTCTTACTTTAACTTGTCCATACAAAGGCTTAATACATAGCATTACAGTTTCTAAAGGTAGATAAACCGTAGTTCCTATAACAGTTCTAACAATATAATCTGCTATGAATTTCATATTCATTGCGTATAAGCGAATACTATATCTTGGCCATTAAACATAAAATTACCTTTAGTTTTAATTAACAAATTCTCTTCTGAAATAACTACCAGACTCTAGCTAATCTTTTCAATAGTTAGTGATTATATAAAGAAATAGTCTTTACTTTTATTATTATATCCTTAAGAGATTAAACGATATTTTTCGTACAGCCATTTCGTAATCTTACTTTTAACCTCGTAGACAATCTTTGACTTAAAAATCGTAATATTTAAGTTTTGGAAGATAGAATTAGCCTTCGCCACGAATTAAACAACTCCTCGAATTAATAAATCGTTAATCTCAACCTTATTACTTTCCTTAAATAGTTTGCCGGAGGTTTTAATAATGCCTTATACTCGAAGTTTTAGTACTAAGTCTTCTTTATTCTTTTTTTTCTGTTTACCCAAGTAGTATTGTAAATTCGGTTTGGTATGTATTTTTTTCTCTTTAGTATTCCTTTTCTTCAAGGGTCGTTCGCGTCGGCGGCGTTATATAGGATTATCGATAATGTGTAAATGGGGCTCGTATTAACTCAGTTATTTGGTTTAATGGTCTTTATCTTTGGTAAGCTGAATATAAGGCTTAACCTAAGTAATACGAAACTTTATAGGGCCGTTAACAATTTCAATAACTATTTTAAAGTTAGCGATATTTAAGATTTTATATAGACCCTTTTATTTACCCATCTTCCGTTATACAAGAACTTTACTTTACAATAGTAAAGTAGGTATTTCGATTGTTATAAGGTCGTTCCTGGTGTTAAGGGCATCTTTAATCTGTAGGCGTACCGATTCGTTTTGCAATTACTTTAATATTTTTTCGTAAGCTATGACTAGCTTTTGGATATTTAATAATAACGGAGATTTACTGGTTAGGTGTAGATACGCTTTGAAAACCAGTAACGTTAATATTAAGCTATTAGTGCCTATAATATCGTTCAAGCCCTTTACTACTATTGAAAGGCATACCTCTAGATTTATAAATCTTTTAATTTTTAACTTAAGGATGTTATATATTCGGCGAAGTAGGGAATTTTCCCTTTTAACATTCATAATACTCCAATCGGCCTCTACAAGCATTGGTTTACAGTAAATACCTATTATCTTAATATCTTTTTAAAATTTAGCCATCACAAAGTTGATACCAGGATCGTAAAACACAACGTTGGATTAACGAAAATACATGTTAATATATAGTATCCCTAACTTTCCCCTCGTATACTTCGCCGAAAGATATTTCAAAAGCTTAGACCCATAAAAAGAGGTTACGGAATTAACGACGTAAAAAACAAGTTTGTTATTCAAGTAAAATATATTGATAAAAACTAGGTAATCAAAATCCTCATAATTTTTTAATATAAACTGACATCTTCAGGGGGTTCAGAAAATTTTTTTAGCAGTGGTATTAAAGCTTTTAAATAGCTTTCAATATGAAATATTCTATATTTTTATACCTTGTGAACTTTAGGATTTTATACAACTTATTAACGGTTTCGGTAATTAAAGCGCTGTATAATTGAAGTACTTACGACTTTGTTAGATTTAACACTGTTTCTTTAAGATCTTAAAATAAAATCATAAGTATCCCCACTCAAAGTCGAGGAGAAACTTTTGATCATTTTTAATCAGCTCGTCGGCGTTAACGTTAACATTAATACCGAGGATTTTCATATCCTTTAGGCAAATAAGAAAATAAATAGTCCATTTAAATATATGGAATATAATAGACCTAAAAATAGTTTAAACTACTGTTATCCCTAATAAAGATAATTAGTCGTTTGGTTCGAAGCCAACTTGGACCTTATTAGTATCATAACGATTGATTTTAGTGGCTGTAATGCTTTCCCTTCGTAGCATCACGTACTGCGAATAGCTTTTTGTTAAGTACCTTGTTGCCCTTATATATGGTATAATACCTTAAAACGTATGGTCCGCGTAACGATCATGAAGATTAAAGGTGTCTAATGGGTTACAGGCTTAATTAGAGTAAAGGTAAAGGTTTTCACCAACCAAAAGGTATAGGAAAGCGTAGTCGACTAGTTACTAGGCCGTATTAGGAGTAATATCTTTATACCATTTGATTTGTTTAAGGCTATCATTGTCTTGAATTTTTTTTCATTACCATTAAGGTCTACGATTTAATTGAACTGATCCAATTAAAAAGCTGTGAGGTACTAGATATAATATATTTCTTTTTTGTTATTTTATTTGGAAAAGGGGTGACAAATTAACTAATAGCCAGACTTTCCCTATATTTTACATATTTCACTACTATTACCATGATATTGTATGCGGTGAATAAGTCCTCTTGAATATTGACTCGATTAGCGCCATCGTGGCAGTTACCTTCAGTCTGGTGTCGATAGGCCAAACCTTAAGCTTTAAGGTCACCTATAACCGTACTGACGATCGACATAATTAGCTACTATAAGGTTTTTTTTATCCATGTAAAAAAAATTGTCGACTTAGGGTATATACCAAGCGAGTTTAGTGTACGCGTTATCACCATTGTAAATGAGGAGCGCAACTAGCTAAAAAAGCCTTTTCAGGTGGCATGTGAGCGTTATAAAGCGTATTAGAACTCGCTAACGCCTATAACTACTGCGTATACTTACTCACGAGAATACCTTCGCTTATATAAGCTTTCCATATTACTTACTAACATAATATTAATTTATCAAGCATCTGATTTAATACATTCATCAGTATTTCCTTCTCTTCTTTCCTCGCTATTATCGTGGTTTACCTTGTAATAGCCTAGTCCGTATAATATTATACAAGGTGGACGTCGTATTTGAAGTGGTTTTTCATAACATTATAAACTTTACGAAAAGTGGGTTTTCGGGTTAAAAAGGTTGGATAATAACCCCTAATGTACCTTATAGGTATTTCGGGTAATAATAAGTAAAAACCAAAAGGAGGAACCTCTATTTACTTATAAATATTTAACAAAGGTATCATTGTTATGTCAGAGAGGTTATAAGTCTTTCCGTTATACTGTTTTATGTCGTTCCAGATTTTGGCGAAGTCCGTAAAAAGTTTGTAATTTGTTGGTAGGCCTTAGACGTTGCAATGTTGTCGATTCGAATCGTGGTCAAAGTAACAGTAGTATTGTAGTAGTTAGATAGTAAATGTATTGTTCTAGGTTTGGCAGACCGCTAAATAGTCTGCACTGTAATTTATATAGTCAATTGCTTGGCCTGTGCCCTAAAGTGAAGTGTAGCATACTGTATTCGACTTATACCCAATGCAATAAGTTCGCACAAAGCAATAAATTTGTAGTATAGTCAACTTTATTACAAATAAAGCTAACCTACTTCATTATATGTAATCCTATTCCAACACTGGCGGCTTTTTGTTTTGTGTCTGTACGCCAACGTAGCTTGGAATTAATTAATGGCAACCTCTGAAGTACCTCTTCAATCTATAAGCCAAACCCCTGTTAATTCCAATTCGTCTATACTAAAAACAACCTTAATTACGGCCCCTCATAGTCACTTTGACCTACCCTTCTGAGACCTTCGTTCCTTAAATCCCGTGCATAGATCTTTTGTTATAGACTTACGCACATTAAGTATGCCACTAATTACATACTTTTTGCTAGTAGTTTAAACTACTACCATCATCATCATTGCCCTAGCGGTCTTTCAATTTACCGGGGCAACCCTGTTTCTCCACGTTGCGTGCTGGGCGGTCTACGTATCCCTCGATTCGTATAGTTAGCGTATTACTATCCACAAACCTTTCCAGTGCGCTATTAGGTGTGGCCTTAGTTATAGAATTGGTAGGATTATCTTTGCCGTTAATTTACTGGAACTTATTGATTTCCCGAGCTTCGTATTCCTTCTTTAATGCTATTATTTTTATTATCAAACGTTTTTCATTAGTCGTGCCTAATTTTGATAGGTATTTGTAAAGGTTTCGGAAGTCGGTATATACTGTTACAGGTATCGGTAGCAAACCTAATTGTTTGGTAACAATCCTTAATGTGCCGTTAGTTACCATACCAATATCAAAACCTGCCATTATGCCGTAAACTTTTGAAGTTAGTATACTCCGGGTTACGCGTTTGTACTTGATAGATATCCAGTACATTGTTATCACCCAGACAGCGGTTGGGTCAGGAAACGGACCAGTATGCAACTGCGCTACTGAGAAGCCTGAAGTTTAACATATCAGGCGGAGAACATCTCTTATGTCAGCAAAGATAACTAAGCAAAGTCACGTGATGGATCATGAAGGATCATAGCGATCCAAGATGATCCAGAGAACGGAGGATCATAGCAATCCAGTATGATCCAACCTAGGACAGTACTGAAGACGGTATAAAAGATAAAGGATATAAGGACACGGTCAGCACCACATAGATAGTATTTCCTTCATAGCTCTTCAGTTGTCAATCTAAGTATTCAGTCTCAGTATATTCTGAATAGCCTCACGGCTTTTGATCATTACTTGCACGGTTGCGATATTATTCACTCAGCATTTGTGCTACCTTCTTGATAACATAAACCCTCTGACACCTTCTATATACTCACGGGTATTTAGTGTGATCATTACATACATAAGGTTTCTGGTAATCATAAATTGGTTTTTCGACCTATCTTTATTAACAAGCATTATTAAAAAGCCTATTTACAATGTGAGGTTAGTATTATTAGTAAATAACCCGTTCGTAAAAATTATTAGTTTCGTTTTCATTAAATCCACAAAAACTATATTCATTTTTTCCCCCACGTAATGCATTTGTTATTAAATCCGTTTATTTAATTTATTAAAGTTTTTTTCTTGTGAATTTTATACCTATGCTATAATGGAAAGATCGTATGATATTTTCGATTGGCATAACGTAGCGATATAAACTGTATAAGCTCTTTACTCCAAGTACTTTTTCAATTTTGCTTCATCGGCCTTATCGATGATCTTTAAGCTTATGGCTTGTCCCTTTTGGCGTAAGTTAATACAAGTGCCGCTTTTAGCCTTAATACTATGGATACGGAATAACGATTTATTAAAGTTAAGTTATATACCTTTAGCTAATGTTTTAACTGACTTGCAATTTTAAAGACCTTAATTTTTAATAACACTTTATTCCGAAATTATAAACCTAGTATCGTCTAAGAAAAGGGTATCATTAGTTTATATACCTACGATACTAAAGTCTTTACTTTTTGTAATTAATAGGAATGGATTAAAGGCTAAAATCTTTATACTAAGCCTATTTTCAAATTGTGCCTAATACGTTAAGAATTAGTGGACGCCAGCTTTAGCTACTCCATATAAAGGCTTAATATAACGAATTACCGTGTCGGCCGGAAACTTGTTCCTTAGTTTTTTTTCGCAATTCTAACAGTATAATACGTTGAAGATCGGTGGCGGATTACGTGTATATTTACGTAATATTCCGGCCATTAATTGTCAACTGGCCCTTTACATCAACGGTCAAACTGGCGGCAATAGCAACAATTAAACGTTGGTTAATCTTCTGGATTATAGGCGATTGAGTAAGAATTTAGTCCTTACCTTAATTATCATATCCTTGAACGATTAGCCGTGATTTTACCCTTAACTTCGTAAACTATTTTCGACTTAAAAATAGTAATATTTTAACCTTTAAATTACGTTAGATATACAAATTGTATAACTCTCCGTAATCGGAAGTTGTTAATTTCCATTTGGTTACTCTCCTTAAAGGACTTGCTTGGTGTATTAATAATACCTTTAGTACGCTTTTTAAAGGCAAGTTTTCCGTCAACCTTCTTCTTTTAAGATACTTACACTATTATATATACTTTGCCAGGCCTATAGTTCCTATCGTCATCCTTCTCTTTAGTGTATATACTCCTTTTCTATAGTCGTCCACGCCGCCGACGTTCCGTTAACTTATTAACAATCGGCTCGTAAAATTTATATTAACTAATTTACTCGACTTGTAGATTATCGATGTTAAGATCTTTATCAGACTTAAGGTGTGTGAGAGGTCTTCAATACGGCTTAATCTGTATAACTCGGAAAGTTATGGAGCTATTAATAATTTGTTATGACCCAACATCTGCAGGGTGCACCAGCGGCGGCCCCGCAGCAGATAACGAAGGAAATCGGTTGGACACAGCCTCTCGGCAGGCACCAGGGATCCACAACAGACACACCGTACACAAGGGTTAGGGTCAGCATGGTGTGAGACTCGATGGACTCGGTATCGAGCCAGTCGAGCTGCACACCGGGACTCGATGGACTCGACGTCGAGCCAGTCGAGCTTACACTGAAGACGTATGAAGGCGCGGATATATAAGGACACTTTCATTACCAAGATAGATAGTATTTCCTTCATAGCTCTTCAGTTGTCAATCTAAGTATTCAGTCTACCCTGAATAGCCTCACGGCTTCTGATCATCACTCGCACGAATACAGTCTTGATATTGCACCTTTTGTTACCTCTGCTACCTTACTGCTAACATAAACCCTCTGAACACCTTCTACATACTCACAGGTATTTAGTGTGATCATTACATAATTTTAACCACTATGTTGAAATTGGTAATACTTAAAATGTTATATAACTTATCCTATTTACCTAGTTTTCGTTACATAAAGACTTTACTCTGAAGGGAGAGTAAAAACACGTCTATTATTAAAGGTCTGTTTTCAATTTTAAGGGTATTATTAACCTAGCGGCGTGCCGATTACTTCCTTAGTTCCTTTAAGGCTTTACCATATGCTGTAACACGTTTTGGGGTATTTAACGAGGGTGGCGACTCAGTTGTTATACGTGGGTAAACCCCAAATACCACTAAAGCCGATACAAGTCCGTTGGAGCTAATAATATTATTAAGACCTTTTACTGTCATTTAAAGCCGTGACTTTTAACGTGTAAAACTTTCGATTTCCAATGTAAAAATATCGTAGGCACTTCGTAGGAGGGTATATACCTTTTCAAACTTATTAATACTTAATCAATCTTTAACGGGGACCTATTTATATTAAATTCCTATTGATTTTATATTAACTTGAAATTTTATCGAAGTAAAGTTGGTGTCGGCATCGTGAATTAGTACGTCTGGTAGGTCAAGGTACGTATTAATTTACAAAATACGTAGTACTTGTTATTTGTCCTTTATTGTAATAGTCTTAAGAAATTTAACGCCGCAAAAAACTGTGGCGGAGTTTATAACATGTAGTACTGGCTTGCCGTCCAGATAAAATACGTTTACAAAAATTTCTTAGTTAAAGGTTTGATCTTTTTTTAACTTAAACTTAAACTTTAAGGGGGCTTGGAATATATTTGATAGTAGTGGTAAAATCGTTCAATTGCCTTTAGTGTTAACCAATCCATATGTTGATAGCCAATTGCTTTTCAAACCTTGTAAAGCCTGTTGATTACCGGGTAATTAAACCTATGATATAGTTAATAAAGTTCCGCCTCTATCAGGTTCAACACTATTACATTTAGCCCTTAAAGATAAAACCAGAGATATTCCTACTTAAGGTTAAATGGGAACCTTATACCGACCTTAAATTATATTAATTCATGAATCTAAATATTAATGTTAATACCGAGGTTATTTATGTATTTTAGGTGAAGAAGAAAAGGGTAGGTGATTTTAAAATGTGGAAAATAATAGTGATAATAATAGTCTTAACCGTTGTTGATCCTAATAAAGATAGCTTTTTTCTAAGGCTTAAGCTAACCTTAGATTTATCAGCATCCGCTTGGTCAATTTTCGTAACGGCATCAGTATTTTTTCGTAACGCGATATATTACGAATAGCCTCTTATTAAGTACCATGTTGCCCCTGTATCCGGCATAATCCCTCTCAAGACTTATTTCGTGTAACGGTTTCGAACATTAAAGAAATATATAGGGCTAAAGTTTTCACCGTTATGGCGATTATAGGGGTCTTCGCTTGTAAGGCGATATAAAAAAACGTGGTCGATTAGTTATTACGTTGTTTTTAAACTAGTACCGGTGTTAGTGCTAATATTTTTGTGCTGGCTGATAACCTTCGGCTTGTTTTCCTCCTTCTTTTCTTTACTTCCTTTAATTTATATACTCTATTTTATATAGTTCTATTTAGAGATAAAGGGGTATTACGTGTAGTACATTACCTGTTTTATGTCACGTTCAACGGAAGTGTAGCGTATTAACCAACAGCTTTATTTTCCGTAAATCCAACATCTTTTAACTTTTACTTTAAACTTACTTAACCGATTAAAAGAATTTAAGGGGAAAATATCCTTTTTCATAGATAAAAATCCGGACCTTTCGTTAACCGTACTATTAGGACCTTCCGTACTATCAATTAATGTAGTACGAATTGAAAGGGTTTTTTTTTTTTTCGTTACTAAATTCCAGAGCTTAAGGGTACATACTAGTCGAACCGGAAACTCAAGCAGTTACAGTCGCCAATGAGAAACGCAATTAGTTAAAAAACACTTCGTAAGTGATATCAAGGCATTAAAAAGCGTATTCGAACTTTTTATAACCAGTAACTATTTGCCGGACTTATTGATGTAGAGTGCCTTCGCCAGCTCCCACGTTCTCTATTACTTTTTGGCAAAATATTAGCCTGTCAAGTATCTTATTTAAAAGGCTTATTTGGCATTCTAACTTTTTCTTATAATTTAATATGTAAGACCATTTGATAATGGTTTAGTTTATGTGATATTGAGTAAGGTTTATATCGTGTTCGAAGTAGCTTTTTATGTCATTATCGATTTCGCGGAAAGAGGAGCAATTAATTAGGTACTAAAAGTAGTAATCTTGGGATTGGCCGGTAAGGATATTGAGAAATAACGAGTGAAAACCTGGCAATTCAACTTTTATCTGGCGGCAAATGTTAAAGAATAGTCGTAAATTAATATCTAAAAGATTGTATAGCTTACCGTTATACTTTTCTTTTCCTCTTTAAATCTTGACGAACGTAGTAATTGGCGTATAGTCCGTATCTTTCATAGGGATACGTTGAAGAGAAAGGGTGATATACTAGTCGTAGAAACCTTTTTTACTTAGCTGGGGGGAAAACCGAGGTTTTTATTGGTACTGGTAGGCAAGATATTTACCTTTAGCCGATTTTAAAGGGAAAAAGCTAGTGGTCGTACCTATTATGGGCTCGCGTATAAAGCCGGTTTTTATTCAATTTAGCTGCTGAAAATAAACGTATGAAGAATCTTGGGGAAAGTAAACCTAATAGTTTCTATGGAGGGAGACTTGACGATAATAATTTTAGTATTAAGGTGTTTGGCAGAGTTTTTACTTAATTAAATGGTGAATTTAAAGACTTTTCTTACGCTTACTTATTTAAGCTTATGTAAGTCTTTACGAACGTATGTGTGGGCGTTAAAGGTTACTATCATTAATAATTCTTTTGGCCTTAACTAAAATTTATTAAAGGTCTTTATCCGTAGCGTATTCATAGAGTAGGTTGGTTAGAATGCCTTTTTTCCCTTTTTTCGTAGGGAGTTCAACTTTTCGAATAAATTACTTAAGTTTTACCTTTGTCTTTACTTACCTATCTACCTTTTTCCATATGTTTAGGCTCAAGTTGTGGAACTCGTTTTAAAAGATATCGAGGGTCATAGGTTTACAACCGACTCTTTTAAGGTCTGAGTCGAGAATGAAGTGGCCGATTACGTTGGTCAAGTGCTTTGGAGTAAAGTCTTTAGTAGGATCGGTAAACCAGAGCTTTTCGTTATAGTTCTTTTCGAAGGTGATCCCAAGGTTAATAATTTCCCAATTTTCAACGGGATTAGTTACGGCATCGATTATAATACGTTTTGATGCTATTGTGACAATTAAGCTGGTGTAGAGTGTGGTGGACGTGTAGGATGAGGGACTTCGTGATTTTGTGCGTAATGACTTGGCGATTTAACGAGAAGTCGTGCAACATGGCTTTCTTGACGAGATTTGATGTTTTTCTTTGGAACAGCGATTTTAACGATTAAATTAATGTAGGGAGTGAAAAAGAGTAAAATAATGTAAAGGTTTGATATCAAGGGTAGAGGCGAAGGTCGTTATTAGTGGTGGAAGGTATCTAGCGTAAGGACTTAGTCGTTTTTGCGATTTGTATTAGTAATATCTATAATAGCAATTAAATTAGCCGTTTGTCAACTTACCGAGTTAATGGTCTCTAAGACTTTTAGCGATTAATTTCAACGCTTTTCAAGAAGAATTAATAAAGATTTCTTAGTATTTTGAAGTAGTGATACCATCGCTTACTTATAAACTGCCGCGAACAACTATATAGCCTGTAAGTCTTCCCTAATTGCTGTCGCGAACAACTACACAACGCATAGGAGCCTTTCGGAAAAACCTTTCCTTTACCTTGCCTAAAAAAGACAAAGCGTAACCAGAAAGTAGCTTCTTCTTCTACTTAACCAATCTGTGCTTAACTTAATAAGCACTGATCAGTATTGGTAGGCCTTAGACGTTACAAAGTTGTCGATTCGAATTGTGGTCGAAGTTACAGTAGTATTACAGTAGTCAGATAGTGGATGTATTATTCTTGGTTTGGCAGACCGCTAGCTAGTCTGCACTGTAATTTATATGGTCAATTGCTTGGCTCGTGCCCTAGACTAAAGTGCAGCATACTGCACTCGACTTACAACTAATGCGGTAAGTCCGCACAAAGCAATACACTTGCATTGCGGTTAACTTTACTGTAAGTAAAGTTTATCTACTGCACTGCATGCAATACTATTCCAATATAATTAATATTAAACATTTTGACAGATTTAGGGGTAAGTTGCGATAATTATGATAGTCTTCATTAGTAATATTTCTTAGCAGTTTAAGCCTTAAAGTCTCCAAAACACGGTGTTAAAAGTAATTTACAGTTGTCTCACTCGATGAGTAAAGTCCTATAGTAGAACCTGTAGTAGGATCACATGTATATGTGAACCTGCTATGCAAAAGCTTTTGGGAAATTTAACGATTAATAGGCTAAGGGGTAATAGAGGCTTAAAGGTTTTAAGAGACTTAACGATTTTTCTTAATTAACTGGTGTAAAGTGCCGACATTAATTCTTTTGGCCATATTGACAGCTACTGCTTTGCGTGCCCTACTACCGCTAAAAGCTTACTTCACATTATTATGTAAAGGTGTCGGATTAGCGAACAGATCAACAAGTTCCTTATCATTAACGCATAAAAAGGCTTAACATAACTAAAAATAAAAATGAGGTTCCTTAAAGCGCATATAAAGGTAATAAAATTCGTTAATATCTTTCCTTTTATAGTGTGGATTTTAAAGGTATTTATGAAACTGAGTCAACTCGTAAAGGGTTTCTATTAACTTAATGGGGTTCTTTTTTGACATGTAAATCACTTGACGTTATAATTTTCCCTTTAACTTAAACTTAACGCCTTTTTGGATTCTCTTCCATATATTAATAGTTTAGTTGTTAAAAAACTCTTAATACTAATAAAAAATACAGGTACCTTAGTTGAGATTTTCATTTTTATCATAGTTGGTAATATAACCAATAACGAAGTTAATAAAGTACCTTTCCATTATGTCTTCGTAGACTTTGTACCCCCAAATCTCTTTATCAAAATACCTGGTAAAAAAGGGTCTGAGGGGTTTAATTATCTCTTTCTTGACGGGGTTGGTAATAGCTTTAAAGTAGGCTCTAAAGGTAGCCATTCCAACGTTCTTATCGGTGTGAGACTTGATATTTTAGTGTAAAATCGTGTGGGAACTTAGCGACTTGGCGTTAGGTCACGCGACGTAACTGTTTCGGTGTAACTTAGCTAACCTTGGTGTTTTTGCCTAGGGTAACGAACTTGATGATTGAATTGGTGTAGGGGAAGTGAAAAGAGTAAAGTAAAAGGAAAACTTGGTATTAAGAGTAAGGTTGGAGGTCGTTTATTTTAGGTAGAGGTCGAAGGTTGTTTGTTTTTTTAGCTGTGAGACCTAGTAGTTTTTGCAATAGTAGCACTATTAATAATACTAACTTAGCTGTTTTCTAATTTGCCAATTTGAGAATTTTAACGGTTAATCTTAACGTTTCTTTAAACAGGATCTAGTAAAAATTTCTTGGTGTTTTCAAGTAGCGATACCGTCGCTTACTTTTAGATCGTCGTTATGGACTAGCGCAATCTAAAAATATTTTTTTATTTTCCTGCCGTTATAAACTGGCGTAATACTAATAGAGGCGCTTCATAAGAATCTTTCCTTTATCCTAGCCGCCGTTATTAACGTAAAGTGTAACCATAAAGTAGCCTTTTCTTTTACTTAGCTTATTTTTATTCAACTTAATAAGTACCGATTAGTATTGGTATAACTTTAGATGTTGTAACGTTGTCGATTCGATTGGTCGAAGTAACAGTAGTATTATATAGTCAAGTGGTGAATGTATTGTTTTAGGTTTGGCAGACTGTTAACCGGTCTGAATAGTAATTTGTATAGCCAATTGCTTATCCTATGCATTAGTATAAAGTAGACACATACTGTACTTACTTTGCAGCCAATACAATAGGCCCGCAAAAAACAATACACTAAACTTGCAGTTAGTATAATTAACTTTACTGTAGGTAAAATTAATCTATTGCACTGCAAATACTACTATTTCAACACCGTTAGTATTTTTCAACCTTAATAACTGAAATACGACTTGACGATTCATTAAAATTTAAATGTATGCTTTTAACTAACGATTTAATCAGCTTACACTTCTAAAGGCCTAACTTTTCGATCATACGCCATTTCGCCGCTATAAACCCAATATTTCCAAAGAAAATGATATTATCCATTTATATACCTACAATACCAAGGTTTTAACCTTATATGATAAGTAGGCAAATGTTAAACGTTAAGGTTTTTATACCTAACCTAATTTTAAATTACGTTTCATTAGTGAAAAACCAATGGATGCTTACGTTGACTAATCTGTATAAGGGTTTCATATAATATATTACCGTACCGATCAAAAATTCATTCCTTAAATTTTTCGACAGTTTCAGTAATACAATCCGTGAAAAATTGGTGGCAAACTATATATGAGCTTGCGTCATATTACAGCTATTAAATGTAAACTCACCGCTTACACCAGCAGTTCAACTGGTAATAGTTACGACGATTGAACATTATCTCGTCTTTTTGATTATAGGCTATAAAATAAAAATACAATTATTAACTTTATTATTGTATTCTTAAACGATTAAGCGAAACCTTTTGTATAGCTAGTTTATAATCTTACTCCAAACCTCGTAAATTATCCATAACTTAAAAATTATAATATCGTAGCCTTCAAATTTCGTTAATGGTAAAAGTTAAATAATCTCTTATATAAAAAGGCTGTTAATCTTTACTCGATTGCTTTTTTTAAAAGGTTTACTCGGTGTATTAATAATGCGTTTAACTCGTAACTTAATGGTAAGTTCTTCATCAAACTTTTCTTTTTGAAATACTCACCGTTATTTATACCCATTTATGCTTATATTCCTCGTTAGTGTTCTCCTTTTTAGTATATATCTCTCTCATCGGTAGCCTTTTACTTTGTTAACGTTTTATCGCTTTATTCACGATTGGCTCCAAAAAAAAAAAAAAATCCGTTTGGCTTAAAAGTCTTCGATGTAAGGATCTTAATAAAACTTAAGATTTTCTATATAGTTATACCTATATAATCCGAAAGGTAATAATACTGTTAATGGGTTTAACTACTACGTTTAAATTTATAGTATTTCAGGTTTTATATGGTCTTTAATATTTGTCCAACTCTCATTATATAAGGACTTTACTTTGAAAATTTAAGGAAAATACATTTACTATCGATAATCCATTCCTGATATTAAGGGTATTATTAACCTAGCGATGTGATTATTTCTTTCTCAGTTTCTTTGGAGCTTTGTTGTTTACTATATCACGTTTCTGGGTGTTGAGTAATGGTGGCAATTCAGTTGATATACGTGGGTATACCCCAAATACCAGTTAAACTTGGTACAATGCCGTTAAGACTAATAATAACGTTAAGGCACTTTATAGCTATTCAAAGCCGTGTTTTTAATTTGTAAATCTTTTAGTGTGAAAGGTAAGTATATTGTTGAGTCTTGGTAAAAAAAACGTAAGCGTTTTAGACCCAATTAGTACCTTAATAAACCTGAACAGAAAACTATTTACATTGAATTCCTATCGACTTAATATTAATTTAAAATTCCATTGTAGCAAAGTTGGTACCGGTGTTGTAAATTAACAGGTTTAGTCGTCATAAGTACGTATTGACGCACAAAATATTTAATACCTCCTATATTTCTTTCGTCATAATGGTTTTAAAAAACTTAACGCTGTAAAATGTTGTAACGAAATTCATAACGTATAATACCAGCTTACTATTGAAGTAAAACATGTTTATGAAAACCTTAAAGTTAAAGTTTCAATCATAATTTAACGTAAACTTAAATCTTAAAAGGGTTTATAAAGGTGTTTAGTAATAGTAAGAAAGCTGTTTAATTACCTTTAGCATTAATAATTCCACATTTCCGTAATTAATCGCCTCTAAAAACTTGTAAAGCCTATTAATCGCCGGTATTGGAACAATATTAACTGCTATTTTTAGCAGGTTAATTGCAGTACAGTAGGTCAACTTTACTTACAATAAAGTTGACTATACTGACTACAAGTTGAATGTATTGACTGCAAGTGGAGTGCCTGATTCAAACTAGAGCATAGACCATGCAATTAGCTATACAAATTACTGCGCAAACCGGCTAGCAGTTTGCTAAACCTAGAACGATACATCTACCACTTGACCACGCAATACTACTGTTACTTCGACCAATCGAATCGACAATGTTGCAACATCTAAAGCCCTACCAATACTAACATTTATCTTTTTATAAAAAGGTTAAAACACAGCTATTAATTTGATTAGTATTGAAACAATATTTAATTGCAATACAGTCAAGTTAATTATTCTAACAGTAAGTTGATTGTATTGACTACAAGTTGACTGTATTTTTGTTGGATTAACTGTGTTAACTACAAGTCAAGTACAACAAATACCTACTTTAGACTAGGATACAAGCCAAGCAATTAACCCTAGAAATTAGTATGCAAACTAGTTAGCAGTTTGCTAAACTTGGGAGTAATAAATCACAACTTTTAATGTAATATACTAATTATCTAGATTAGATATTTAAATTAATTACGTTGAAATAAAAAAAGCCTACCAATAAAAATGTCGATTAATCTGGTAATACCATTTTTATAATCACTTTAAGAGACTTAAAATTGATATATTATAAGAAGTTATTTTAGTATTAAGGTTTAACAATATAGAGGGAATAAGCGAATATAATAATATTGAACAATGTAACGAAAAACGAATATATAACTTTATAAATCGATTTGCTGCAATTGAAGTAAACTTTTATAAAATGAATAAAAGCCGTAAAGTGAAACCTTCAATAAAAATCTAGGTTTCTATCCTAATATATAATATTACTTGTTGTATAATATACAATAGGTTTGATAAGTCCCAAATATTCCGCATATTTAGGTTCGTTAAAACATATAATAAAGTTAGTAATAACTTATTTATAAACCGAATTTACTATTTCATAGATATTAAATTTATATCTTTCTATGTCAAAGGTTTTAGTAAAGGCTTCAATACCAAAGTATTATATGCGATATATAATAACGTCCTCTTTTGCTAGGCGTGAACCAGTTGCCTGGTATTTTTGCGATCGCCTATGTGTTTTCTGCGGAGAGCGGGCGAAACCCTCCGCAAGCGTGCTGGCGGCATGTACCATCTTGTTGGCTCTGTTAGCTAAGGCTATGGTAGGAGCCATTCGAAGTTTTTACTTATTGTTAAGAAATAGTATGAGGGTTTGGTGGCAGCACTGACAATTGTGGGGGCTGCCCGTGGATGTGTCGGGAGGGGTGAGGATTGATCATCTTGCCACCAAAATTTATTCGATGATCTGGTTAAGAAACCTGTCCAAATTGGAAGTTAGAAAACGCTGAAAGGAGGTCAACCCTGGCAAGTCATGTAAGTCCTGATGCTTAGTCATGCAATGGGCCGGCGCCGAATCGGCCTGGCCCGAATTTCAACCTCATGTCGGACACCGGATTCACGTCCAGATGATTCTCTAACGGTGATGCGGAGATCACCCCTTCCAAGATGGCGGTACGTACTCATTTCCCTCGCCTTGTCTTTCAACAGAAACTGACTTCCTCCCAGGTCTTCATTTTCGGCGTCAACTTCGGCGAGAAAAAGCTCGTCAAGGCAAGCTCGTCCCTCCCCTCACCCTTCCTCGGACCCCCCTTCCCGGCGCCCTCGAATTGACAAAACCGTCTCGTGCCCGGGCCCCCCCGCAGAAAGCCCTCATGTCCTTTTTCGCCCTCGGCACGCAGTCCGCGGACCGCATCATGGCGAAGTACTCCATCTTCCCGCGCCAGCGCCTCGAGACGCTGTCGCCCAAGACGGTCCTGCAGCTGACGGCCGAGCTGTCGACCATGACGATCGAGAACGACGCGCGCGGCAAGATCACGGACAACATCCGCCGCCTCAAGGACATGGGCTCGTACCGCGGGCGCCGCCACAACATGCACCTGCCCGTGCGCGGCCAGCGCACGCGCAACCAGACGGCGACGGCGAACAAGCTGAACAAGATTGAGCGCTTCGGGAGGTGGTGAACGGGGCAATTGGGTCCATGCTCGAACGTGAAAGAGTTCTGGATTTGGGTCGTGGAGGCGGGAAGTGGTCAGCACCGTCAGGGGAGAGGACGCTGGATTCGGCTTTTGTGGCAGGCCGTGTGATCGATCCATTGTCGACTATGCCAGGCGAAAGCTCCCAAGGCGGTCGAGTCCCCTCCAACCGTGCGAGGCTGCCTGGGGCGAGCTCCCATGGATTGGAGTGTTGGCTGGTCTTGTGGGGCCAACTCCCAGCGCGGGCTCACGACAAAAGGGGCAAGCCGCTATCGGTGAGCCGGCAAGGGGCATTAGCTGTCTGTCTCTCCGTTGGTCGTTGCAACGATCCTGGGAGAGACTCCTTCCAAAAATGTTCGCTCGATGGTGATGAGAATCTACTCAGGATGGTCTAGTCTGGAGAGAGAACATCTCCTGTAACCTAGTGAGCACGATTTACTTCCAACACTAGTGTGGAATTGCCAGCCCCACAGTGTCAAGATCCTGCATACTTCTACATGCTTGGGCCGCTACTATGATGCAAAAAAATGAACGGTTCACTCCGGTGACGTGGCGGCAGAGTCTCATGGAGATGTGTCCACTGTTAGCCAAGTGCGAAGGTGCATGTAGGCTGGTCTTGTCCAAGTCCTGTCAAGTACACAACTTCCCAGGCAGATCAGTATTTTCAACACCTGCGAAATGCTCGTCAACATTGTATTCGTGGGCTCCTATGATGCTTCACCATGGAAGTGCTCGAAACGGCTCTCAAGTCCATAACTGGGTTGGACTGCTTTTGGCATACATATTTCCGCATGTCGAAGTTTGACGAGTGATCCGGTCATAAATGTCCGGGTCCATTACCTCCGGGCTCACACTCCGGCCTATATGGACTCGGAGTGTGCACACGCAGTAGTAAAAGACACCTGGCTTTTGTGGAGGCACAAGGACTCTGGCTAATAATAGATTTGTCGCATGTCTTGGCCCTGGTGCCACGGCTCGGCCCCTTGCAAGGGCGACAAATGGGACCAAGACGGGGACATAACACACCCGCCATCGGCAGGAGCTCGTTGCATCTGGACAGCCGGTGGAGCCTAATCGAGGGCCATGCTTGTCTGGTTCATCTACCTTCACACCTATAAAGCTCCGAATTCCAAGTTCGGTAAATCATCCTGCAAGGGCAGCGTTCCCTTTGCTTGCAAGTCCAATGCCACAGCATCGACTTCGGCCCAGACCCTCCAGATGTTCCCGCCCACGATCTTCGCCGCATCCTCATCGTGGACGCCCGCCTCCAACAACGCAACCACCAGGTCCGGAAATTTGGACACGTCCTCCAGCCCCTCCGGCACGGCCGGGATCCCGTCGAAGTCGCTGCCCAGGCCAACGTAGCCGTACCCAATCAAGCCGCCGATGTGCCTGATAGGCCGCACGACCTGCGCCAGCGTCGCGTTCGGCGGGTAGATGAGCTGGCCGTTATGGAAGGCGGCGAGGGCGGTGGATGAGTTGACTTTTTGGGAGAATTGGGTTGGGTAGAGGGCCTGGAGGCGGGTGACCAGGTCGATTTGCTGGAGGATTGCCAGGACGACTTGGAGTTATTAGTCTAACATGCTTGATGTGTGCATCTAGTCAATATCGTGAGAAAATATACCTGGAGCGTAAATCTCATCACTGAAGTCAGTCATGTTGTCCGGGCAGCCCCAGTATACAGACCAGAAGGCACCCGTTCAGACCATCTCTCAGTCTAGCGAGGTCGACTTGACCGCTCAAGCCGCCGGTCTCGAAAGGTGTCTTGAACGTTTCATTATACATGTAATTGTTACGAAGCATCCGGATCAAGAAGGGCATATCATTGTGTCATTGTGTCCGTCTACATAAGCATTAGCAACTACCGGTATATCCCGGAACGGACCTCGATGTGGTGGCCAGGTATATATGAACCGTGCCTATCAGTGGCGTGTGGGACAAGACGCTCTTCACCCATTGCTCATTGCTGAGCGGCTCGGGCGAGAAGTGATTTGAGGTGGCACGAATACACTGATGGGGAAGATTGATGAAAAAGGTGGTGAAAATGCAGGCTATGAAGAAAGCCAACAGCGCCTTTCGACGGCAAGGTTTGGGAGGCTGTTGATGGGGTTTATCTTGCGGGTCCGGGAGGCCCTCGTAGGGCTGGCTGGTCCTTCTCACGGGGAAGCATGCTGCTTTCGAGGGGATCGATGGAAGTGTGGAAGTGCAATGGCCTGACATGGGGTAGCATGCAACAGTTTGCCATGATGTAGTGGTGTAGATTGGTACGATAAGTACAGGTGCGACTCTCCAATCCCTGGGCGGCTAATTAAGCGCTCTTGATCTGTACCGATACGCTGTCACGCCGTCGCCGCGGATTTCAGGGTCTGCCGAGCCGGACATTAGCAGTAGGGGCCGCCTGGGCACTGTGCTTGTCAAACGCGTGGTGCGTTGTTTTCTGTTTCAGTTCCTGTCAAAGTCAGGGGGAAGAGGATGAATACAGTAGCTAGCGGCACTAGCGAGGGTAAAGGGTTGAGGGACCCCCCCGGGAGGCCTCGTAGTGCCCTGTCGCCTAGGTGGTAGGTACCCGTGGCACACTATACCTAGGCACCTATTCTGTACCTAACGTAGTTTAGACGGCGCGTCTGCCTTCTCAAGTCAGTCCTTGAACACGGAAAAATTAGACACTGGGCTTCTTTGCCAGCAACTCTACGGCGCAACACGACCGTGGCCACGACCGTGGCCCCCCTTTTGACTTATTGCGTCCGCTGATTGCTTTTTCTCGTGCCTGTGCCACTTCGAATCACGATTTGCACCTTGCACCTTGCTTGAGGCCATCGACTCATTCATTTGTCTTGTGTTGACTTGCGACTTACCGCCAACGCCAACATCAACACCGCCCCAGACCTCCTTCTTTGGTGCTTTTCCGGAAACGGCCACCAGACAACCATCACCACATAACGCACCACCTAACGCGACCCACGACAACGCCCAGAGCCAGGCCTTGCCCAAAAACCAGCTGCTACTCAGCCTCATTGCCATTTACTGCCCCTGCTCCGCTACAGCGGTAGAGCCAGCAGCCAAATTTCCACCAAAACAGGACGTAAATGTCTTGACGCAACTTCTAGCCACAATCACAGTCTTGACATTCCACCCAGAGAAAAGCCTGACAGAGCTTGATCCTGTCATCACCACACACCATGCCGCCGACCTTCCAAGACAGCTTCTGGACCAGCGACTATGCTGCTGGTAGGTAATGCGACCCTGGAGATCAGCATCGCAGTCACTGACACCCAGCAGGTCTTGGGGTTCTCTTCAGCAAGTTGCAGCAGGGCAGCATTGAGAACCGGCAAGTCTTGACCGTCGCCCGCATGCGTGCCGAGGCCGAGGAGGTATACAGCTCGAAGCTTGCCGATATCGCCCCAGCAGTCGACAAGATCCAGGGCGGCTTTTCCAAAGATGACGGGGCCAGTGTTCGCAAGGTACGCGCTCTTATCAAGGCATATTTTCTCCCTGATGATAAACAGCTGACCGTTGCTGTTCTTAAGGCATTCGAAGGCATGCAGACCGAGATGGCAGAAGGCGCGAAGAACCACAAGAAGATCGCCCAGAATATCCGAGACCTCGTGGTGAACCCCTTCTCGAGGTGGTGCGACGCCCACGAGACGCGTATACAGGACTCCCAGGACGAGCTGCAGATCCGCATCAAGGCCCACGACAGACAAGCCGAGCTGGTCAAGAAGCTGCGGAGCAACTACTTCAACAAGTGCCGTCTGATCGAGGATCTCGAGGAGGAAAACAAATTCGCATTCCAGGACCTCCAGGACAGCCCCAAGATCGGCATCCTCAGCCCCAAGTCAACAGGAATCCCCGAGATCAAGGTCTCCGGTGGAAACAAGGAGATTGAAGAGAGTGACGAAGACATCTTCGAGATCGGTGACGAGCAGTACGACACATCCCAGATGAAGAAGCGACTGTCACATATGTTGAACAACATCAAGCTGCAGGACACCAAGGTGCCGATTCTGGGGACATATATGAACACGTCATCAGGAGCAGACATTGTCGAATACCTTCAGAAGTTCATGGACACCACCAGCGTCAGCTACGCTGAGAGGATTGGACAGGACCTTGTCTCTAGTGGCTTTCTAAGGCTCATCGGAAATGTTGGCAATACATTCGCAAACAGCTCCAAGCTGTTCTACCAGTGGCGACCAAAGGCTTTCCAGATTTCGGGCGTGCCGGAGAAGAAGCCACCAGTAGGAAGGACATTCTCGCTGGCGTCCAATGGTTCAGACGCCACCGACTCTCCTATTGTCGGCAGTTTCAACGAGTATCTCGCCGGTTGGAACCCTCTGAACAATCCACGTCCTAATGAGACACCAGCAGAACGCTTGCGGAGAGAACAAGCTGAAGCGGACGACAGGTACAAGGCAGGCGTGAGGAAACTTGACGAGACACGGTGCGAGCTGGAAGAAGCCATCACGTCGTACCTCAAATTTCTGGAGCGTTGTGAACTCGACAGGCTGAAGGCCATCAAGACCGTCATTTTGGATTTTTCGGGCGCCATTGGCAACGTTCTGCCCATTATCCAGTCAGCTGTCGACAAGATGATGCTTTTCCAGGAAACCATTCAGCCAGCAGGTGATCTGCGCTACCTTTTGGAGAATTACCGTACCGGCCGTTTCTCCCCGAGAGTGGTCATATACGAAAATTACTACAACAAGGTCGACGAGCAGACCTTTGGTGTCGACCTGGAGGCTCGTGCCCGAGCTGACAAGAAGCGCGTTCCTTTGATCATCACCGCCATTCTCACTTACCTTGACAACCACTACCCTGACCTTGATGGGGATGATGCCCGGAGAGGCGTCTGGTTGGTGGACGTTCCACTGTCGCAGACACATGCTCTCCGTGCCAAGGTCAACGACGGCAAACCATTCCCCCCTGAAGTCTTTTCTGAATTCGATATACCCACTGTTGCTAGCCTGCTTAAGCTCTACTTGCTTGAACTCCCTGGTGAGTACAGCCAGCTCCACGCCCCACGTTGTGCACGTAAATTGATAACTATATGCAGATTCTTTGGTGTCTTCTCATGTTTACGAGATTGTCAGAACTATTTACAGCAATCCTGGCCCGGAAACCTCGGACGACGCCCAGCGTGTTGGTGTACTTCAGCAGACATTGTCCCAGCTGAGACTCACTAACATCGCTACTCTTGATGCATGCATGAACCATCTAACCCGCCTGATCGAACTCACCAGTGCCGACGACGAGTACGTCAACTGCCTAGCGACCACCTTGGCATCCTGCATCATCCGACCGCGTGTGGAGACCTCCCTGACTCTGGAGGAGAGACACGCCTACCGCCTCCTCCGCGACCTGTTCACCCACAAGACCGCCATCTTCAGCGAGCTGAAGCGTATGTCGACGCAGAGCATGTCCAACCCGACCGTCGTCGCCAAGGAAGCTTCCCGGCCACGCGCCATCAGCACCAACGAGGGCAACCGCAGGCAGTACCAAGAGGAACGCCAGCGGCTCCTCCTCGAAAAGGCAGGCGGAAGCCGCAGCAGAGCCACCTCACCCGCGCCGGGGCCCCGCACAGGCGGAGGCCACCGCCGGGATCGGAGCGTGGGCCGCTTCCCCGTCGCGGCGCACGGCGATGTCACCTCGCCTACCGAGGCCAAGAACCGCGGCCGCATGAGCATGGGCCCGGTCCTGGGCGTCAAGCGCTCGTCGCTTGAGGTGCCCGGCGAGCCCTCCGTGTCGACGCCGACGACCGACGCCAACGGCGGCAGCGACCACAGCAGCAGCACCGTGACCGACTCGCCCTCCTCGACGCGCAGCCGCTCCGAGACCGTCAAGAGCACCGACTCGGCGCTCATCGAGAAGCGCAACTCGCTCGGCCGCAGCAATCGCCAGAGCATGGGGCTCGGCCGGCGCATCCCCGTCAACCCCACGCAGGTCGCGGACCCGGCGCCCGCGGACGAGCATCGCGGCGTCACGCTCGAGGACAGGCCCATGGATGACTAGTGACGCTTCCGTTCCCGCCGCGTGTGGCTTCGCGTTTGCACCAGCGATCCCTTTTGGACGCAGTCGAATCGGGCGGCTATGACCTTATCAAGACGGTGGGGAGAGGGGAGCAAAGGAAGGGAGCATGTAATTACCGCCTGGCGTTTGGACAGTGGGATAGGGGAATATGTATCTATGTGTGTATGTATATATATACGTGCGTACATTCGTACACCGCAACGTGACGCGATCACGAGCCCTAGGACAACCAACGATGCGCTACCTGGCCTGGCTGAGGTCGAGAACGGCGTGGTAGGGCACGGTACGCCTTTTATCAAGGCGGTGGCGGGGAAACTCATGATTTCTATCTTCTAATGGCAGTTAGTCATTCTGGCCTTGCCCGAGAGTGCCTCGACATTAGACGTATTGTGTTTGTGTATCTAGGTGGCATGAGATTTGGGTACACACAGGTCTTGATCCTTCTGGGGATGTGCCCCTTTCCGCCGGCTGTGACATCTATCCGCGCCGTTGCTAGGTCACAAATCACGGGATAACCTTACACGCAAGCTCAAGACGCGGCCAGCGAGTTGATGATGGCGCCTTTTGCACCATGTGATTTCCCGCCCAATTCTACGTACCAGCAAGGGTGTACAGTGTACAATACATTGGGCTCCGAACGCCTGACCGCCCGTACCATTACAGACACCTGACTGCCCACCCACCATTGAAAAGATGCCAGTCATCTTCCAAGTATTGTTCATGCCCTCGTCATCTTTGCGGATGGCCCCCCGCCACCGGAAGCAATGGTCCTCCTGGGCTAAGAGCCGCATGCTGCGGTAGGTCATGCTCTAATTCAAGCAGTGCGGCACCACTGGTTCCGATGTTCGCCAGTAAACATGACTCCTTGTCCATGAGACCCTTCTCCTAAGAGGTTGTACGCTGGCGGTGCTATAGCCCACCTGTCGGTCTTGCCGATAGTTTGTAAGCCGTAGGGACCTTTGTCTGTGAGACGTCCGTGTCACTTTCGACACGCCCAGTAATTGGTGACTCAAGGAGACGGCTTGAGCTCCCAGTCCTTCCTTCCATGCTTCTCAGCCACATGCTCCAGGGTCGCCTTGAGTTGGACGCTGGTGCATTTATCGAATCTTTTCTTCAGGGTAGGCAGCAAGGCGGACTTTGCCAAGTACTTGAACTCCATCACTGCAGCCTTGAAGTCCTCCAGGTGGTGCGTGGGGACCAGGCCGGTTGCGGGGACGGGGCAATTGGTAGAGTCGGTGGCGGTAGCAAGCTTGGACGGAGCAGGAGGGGGAGGCATAATGGCATTGGCCATGTTCTCGTCACCTTTGGCCTTCGCAGCCTGGTCGGCAGGCTTGGCCTTGGACTGTCCTGGGCTAATGGTCTTCGTGGACTTACCGCTGGACGGCCAGTACGCTGTTGAAAATGGATCGATCGAGTGGCGATGCTGGAGGTCGGCTGTATCTGCAATTAGCAACCATCCTAGAGCAGTAAAATAGCAGATGCAACTCACGAATAAGCAGCTCCAGTCGGAACTTGTACATCTGTGGGTTGGGATTGGCCCGTAAGCGATTCTCAAAGCAAATGCCACTCGTCTCCGGTTCCATGTTGCCCATCATCAGACGGCCGTTTGGCAGGCCCACATCGTCATCGTCGTCGAGGAACCCATCGATGGACATGGTGCCGTCGTCTTCTTCATCATCGTCTGTGAGATCGTCGATTGCCTCATCTTCCTCCTCCTCGCCTTGGACCCACTCCGCCTCGGAGTCGTAGTCGTAGTCGAGCGGCAGGTCCTTCGCCATGGGATTCCTCGCCATCTTTCTCAACGCCGCAGCAGATTGAACGCTGGTCACAGTGCCGTAGTAGCCAGGCCGTACGTCCTCGTGGAACGAAAACTGCTTCATCGGGATGAATTTCATCGACTTGCTGGTGGGGAGTTTGAGGGCCTCTGCGATCAGATTGATGGGGTTGCTGGCTCCACCATCTTGATCCGCCATAAGATCTCGAACACTCGGAAAAGACCTCCCACGACGAGGAGTGCCGGGAAGTTGGAGGCTTGTGACTAGATCAAAAGGAAGTAACAACACAGGTGGCCGCTCGCCCGAGAAGTGCTCAGACAGTATCCTCGTCTTGATGTCCCTCGTCTGCTCGTCGACCTCGAACATATTCCTCGCCATGGAGACTGAAGAATGGACAAAGAAAGGAAGAGCGAGTTTGGCATACTCGGTCTGGACAGCAGCGGGCGACGGGCTTCTAGCCTTGACCATGGCCTCGACAAGCGTGGAAGGCTTGGGCGTGACGGGGTCTTTCTTGATGAAGAAGGCACCGATCCTCGTCTGGGCGCGTGCCTTTCTCTCGGCCTCCTCTTTCTTATCGCGTTCCCTCTTTTCGTGCTCTAGTCGCTTCTCCTCCTTGAGCTTCTTCTTGGCCTCAGCCTCGGCCAGCCTCTGTACCCTTGCAGCCAGTGAGGCCTCTTTCTCGGCCTGCCTGATTTTCCGCTTTTCTTCCTCTAGGAGCTTTCGCACCTCCTTCTCCAGAGCTTCCCTCTCCTTCTCGGCCCTCCGGGCAGTGTTCACGGCGTCTTTGAAAGCCTGCTCGGCGGGTGAAAGCTTCGTCCTCTTGGGAGGGGGCTTGCCGTTGGGCGGTCGGGGAGGTAGACTGGGGTGGCCGTTGGGCAGAGCGGTGTTTGACGGCGGTATGACTGCGGGCTGGGGTTGAGCGGCGGTGGGAATATTGTGGCCCAAAGTAACCGGTCGGCGAGGTAGACTTGTTGGGGTATCTGGGGAAGCAGGGCCATCGGCTAGAGTGCTACAGCCAGCATCGGTGAGCGCTGCTGGACTGCTCTGGGTTGGGGGCGACCGGGCCACAGACATGGCCACGTGTTTGGGGACGGCGGTGGCTGAAACGGAGGTCAGTTGATGTCGCCTGGGGCAATTGAGGCAGCCCTTGGCTTCGAGTCAAGTCGACATTTTACTACATACCAATGTCTGACGAATGCATTTTGAAGTCATCGTGGGGCTCCGTCTTGACAGGGTTTGGCAAGCTGTCCGGGTCAGAGTACTGATCGTGGTTCCTCTTCCTGCTGATGGGAGAATCCCCGTCCACAGCGTTGGGTGCCATATCCATGAGAAGCATTGACTTGTAACAGGCCACTGGCCGCAACAGAAATAAGTGGGAGACGTGCAAATCGATGGAGTGATAAGTGCACGGAATAAAGTTGTGGCGTTTGCACAGTCGGAATCGAAAGACGGCAGATTGGTGATGGGAATTCGGACGTGGGATTGGGATTGTGTCATGTGCATAACAAGAAAAAGAAGACAAGGTCGGGGTTATGGTCAGCGTCGGGATTATCGACTCTGCACCGGACGACGGTTGCTTCGTGGAGGGTGAAGTGTACTGGAAGAGGCTGGAAGTAGGCGTAGAGGATAGATGGACGCGTTGGGGTGGGTAGCGTAAATCACTGCAGAAAGCGCGTTGGGCGGGCACGGATGTTCCCTAGGTGGGATAGACTAAGACCACTTGCACCCAGGTGGTCTGAGCTATCTGAGTTAAGGGCATGCAATTACCACCCTATACTGTCCGTCTCTCCTTTACCTTGGACCTTTCAACTGCTCACCACGTGTCGGTAGTGGAGTAAGAGCAAGGCGGATCTCGAACTTGTTTTCTTCAATTTTTCTTCCCGGAACATGTCTTTGTCTCTTATTGAGACCACGGCAACCAAATCTGCCGAGTTGAGGCGACTTCTCTCTGCCTTCCCTCCACTCCTACTGTTCTTCATCGGGCTGTCAACGCTAATCACGTCATAGAATGTCCATGCCGTCCTGGCATGTGATGCCGGACAGCTTCAGGCAACGAATATGGAAGAGGACGTTCCATTCACACACTATCGGATCCTGTCCATGCCGTGGTGGAAGTCTAGATAGAGCACTTGACGTCGAGAGAGCACTTTTGTTTGCCAAGCCGTGTTCCAGTTGCTTCATCATCAGACCCGAGGACCTAGAAACAGTATATATGAAGGGGACCTCCATTCCATATAAGCTGATGGTACGGCTATTTCAAATGTGTGGATGGAATTGTTGGAAAATCACTCAGGTACTCTTACTTGATACCATATACTACAAATTCCTCTTCAAAGACCAAACTTCAGAACCCCTTCAACATGAAGTCCACAACCCTCCTCACCACCCTCCTAACGGCCCACCTCGCCCTCGGCGCCAAGTGGATTTTGAACAGCGTCGCGCAGTCCGCGAGGCCAGGAAAGCCGCCGCCGCACCAGGCCTCCTCCCATCCTCCCATCTGCCCAACAGGCCCGTCGACGGGCCCTTCATCAACCGCAAGCTGCTGCAAGCGGCAAACGTCACTAACAACAAGCACGTTGTCTACAGTGAGAACTGGGCCGGCACTGTCCTGACGGGCTCGAGGTTTACCTCCATCACGGGCACTATCATCGTGCCTACGCCTTTGTCGCATACGAACGACGCGGTGGAGTCTGCGGGCTCGGCTGTGAGTTTTTTGCTTCCTGTCTCTTCTTTTTTTGATCGAAAGTCTCGGCGTGGGAGGTGGGTACTCTATATCTCACTAACGAACGCTCTTCGCATCAGTGGGTTGGCATCGACGGCGACACCTGCAATTCGGCGATCCTCCAGACTGGCATTGACTGCAACAAGGCAAGATCAAATATGACGCTCGGGTAAGTAGCCCTTTTTTTCAATCAATTCCACACCTCGGATGTGGCATCTTGGGAGAAGGTTGCCTCGACACTCGCCTCGAGAGGCAGTTTTTCACACAAATGAAGCCAGCAAACACAGCTGGCCACCCCTTCTCCTCCCCCACCCCCAAGTACGAATGGTACCCCGACTACACCTACGACTTCCCCGCCACCGCCATGCCGCTCTCCCCCGGCGACGCCGTGCGCCTGACCGTGACGGCCACGGGCGCGACGACCGGCACCGCGACGATCGAGAACCTGACGCGCCGCCGCCGGGCCGCGCCAGCAGGGGCTGGCGCTTATGGTGATAAATATCTACCAGGGCAAGAAGGTGCTGACGAACTGTGGGGTGGATGAGACGGCGGCGGCGTGTTTTTATATTAGGTAGAGTGGCGAATGGGTTGGTGAGTCAGAGCTTTAGCGTTAGATTTGGATGCGACAAGGTGATGTTTGGGTTTGTACAAAATACCCCATATGCGTACATACATACAGCAGGGATACCAGATTTTTTATGTATGTTATATTATTGTTGGAATATTGACTGGACCAATGCGACACACGGACTAACGCACAGACCAGTTTAATGTACTGCCGCATTGACTTACAGAAGTCACAGTCTGGCTGTCCAGGCCAAACCTAATAACCACTTCACTAGGTCGTCTGACAAATACGGCCAAGTAAAGGGCAACTGTCTGTGACTTGTACCATTCACTGACTGACTGTCTAGTCACACAAGGGCTGATCGTCACAACTTTCTAGAGGTATAAATATCTGGGCTATTGACTAGCAGTAGCCCAACTTAGTTGTTTTTTAATATTATGTGCGATTTAACTTTGCATCTGGGTTTACTATACCCTCCTCTAAAGTAGAAATAATAGGACCTATTTACATTATAGATAAATTCCTACCGATACTAATTAGTAGTTTACTGGATTACAGATTAATAAGGTAAAAGAAAAAGAAAAATCCCTAAAACTTTTAGGATTTTAACCACCCTTAAAATCAACAATAATTTTAAAGAGAATTCTTTAAATTCTTAGGGGTTTAACCACCCTTAATATCGACCAGAATGTTCGATTTGCTAGATAATATTAATAACGAGTTTATATACGTATAAAACAAATGGATACATTGATAAAAAGCCAAAAATATATGAAATAAACGTTTATATTATTTGAGAAATACCTCGATAAACATATATATCATATACACAGTAACTCGAAAAAACAAACACGCTGTATATAACTCACCTCAACAAATAAATTCATTACATATAAATTATGTCGGTATTAGTAATAGTAAACGAAAACTGAGTAAACAAAATAGTCTATATAACAGCTAATTTATCGATATGGCTTTCCGAAAAAGACAAATAATTAACCTAAAAAGAGTTGCAAATAATAACACTAATTAATGATTATGCTGTTAAAACGAAACTTTTTTTAAGCGAAACTACGATGATGACTTTCAGATGTAATGATCACACTAAATACCCGTGAGTATGTAGAAGGTGTTCAGAGGGTTTATGTTAGCAGTAAGGTAGCAGAGGTAACAAAGGTGCAATATCAAGACTGTGTTCGAGTGATGATCAGAAGCCGTTAGGCTATTCAGGTGTGTAGACTGAATACTTAGATTGACAACTGAAGAGCTATGAAGGAAATACTATCTATCTTGGTAATGAAAGTGTCCTTATATATCCGCGCCTTCATACGTCTTCAGTGTAGACTCGACTGGCTCGACGTCGAGTCCATCGAGTCCCGGTGTGCAGCTCAACTGGCTCGATACCGAGTCCATCGAGTCTCACACTATGCTGACCCTAACCCTTGTGTACGGTGTGTCTGTTGTGGATCCCTGGTGCCTGCCGAGAGGCTGTGTCCAACCGATTTCCTTCGTTATCTGCTGCGGGGCCGCCGCTGGTGCGCCCTGCAGATGTTGGGTCATAACATCAGATTACTAGCATAATGATAGAATCGATACCAAAACACCTGATAAATTACATTGGACGATACAAAACAAAGTATAGTAATATAAATGGAATGTTGAATTTTGAAGAATTTAAATACGGCTTTATAGATTGCACCGAATATATATGGGAAAAAGCGGACAAATCAACCAAAAACAAACTCAAAAAGCTCCTCCAGAATGGACAAACCTATCTTTCCAACATCCAAACCAATGGCTAAGTCCTTTACAAGTATACATAATACCAAGAAGGGGATAATTACCTTGCATTATCCAATGTTAATGATAAAACTTGGATATATTTAAAAACAAAATAATTGGAATGGGATATAGCCTTTCAAAGAAAACAATAAAATATATAAACAAAAAGATTACACGATAATTTCATTGATATATAATATAACAAGAAAAGTATTGACAAAAAACCCAAAGCATATAAATATCATAACGAAAATGATATAATTTTAAAGCCGTTTTATGGTTATAAACATACTGAAAAAACTTGGGCTAAAATAGAAACGTTATGATTTTTCTTCTTCTTTATACTTTTATATTTTTACTGTATTTTTAAGCCAAAAATATGACGCTTAGAGGACATTAAAATTATAAAGCTAAATATGTCAATAAAAATTTTCGTAATACGTTTACATTGAGTCTTAGAAAACTCAATAAGTAATGAAAGAATTTTCTTTTTTAAACTTTGTTTATACTTTGTATTTTATATTTATTAGCTAAAGTCAAAGCACAGCCTCTATGTAATAATCATAATATATATAATTATTTGTGACTATTAGTTTCCAAGGCGTAAAAATTAGTTAATTTCATAATTTGAAAATTATACAATTCAAGAACCGATTGAATAATAAGTTCAATAAGCACTTATAGTAAAAATAAATGATATCTAAGGGATTTTAAAATTGAAACACATGATATAAAAAGTATTGAAAATATAGATTAGATACCACACAAATAAAACACGACTATATATCCTATTTAAAAACCTTATTAAGAATCTATAAATGAAGATGAATTTTTCTTTGCATAATTCAACTGACGTAGGTATATACAAAAATCACGACAGGTCTAATAATATACCGATACTTGTTTAAACAATTAATAATAGTATACTTATAGTTTATAATGGGTTAATCACATATAGTTTAACTACAATAACAAAACCTTTAAATGTATAATTCATATAAAACATTCCCTTAAAACTACATTTAACCCAAGAACGCGGATTACCAATTCATTAATAACGTTACAGGTTGATACCTGAGCTAGTGGTTACCAAATATCTAGCACTGGCGGTTGCCATACTCCTATAATGCTCTGGAGCCGCTTGAGATCATACCCTTATACCTGTTACATGACTAGGCCACCCCTTTTATATAGCTCCGTAGCAGCTCCTTAGGAGGAGTTTCTTTCTCATTCTCCTTATCGAGGATTATAAACAGTATCCGACTGCTTTAAGCGACAGCTTTGGCTCAGTCCCTTCACAAATAACATTATAAAAATCTGGGACGTACGTGTGGAATACGATGGAAATCTATACAATTTACTGGACATAAAACTTACAACATTTCTTCAAAATATAAACAAATCAAGATTAACTATTTTAGTTTCCACTCCTTCTTTCTATATATCCTCACTATAAATGGGCCTACTACTTCGCTACGTATTTATCAACAGCTCAAACTTTTCATGATATGTATGATGGAATAAAACAACACTTCGAGCATAACATTTACTTGGCATAGTAATAAACCAACTGAGCTACAAAAAGATTTGCGACAATGATAACTATAAGAGAAGACGTGGAGATATCCTTGGACTTTCTTGACAAAATGATTAACAAACTAATTTCTTGCTAAGAAGTAATGAGACAAGCCTACTCTAGAGAAGATACAATTTGAGAATAAGTCCGTAAAACAGTTACAGGTTTCCACAAATTTGAAGAGTTATTTTAAATACTAAACAAGATATAAGAGGTATTTTCCAGTCAATTGAGATCGTTATTCTGAACAGTGATGTTACGCACAAACGGCTCAAATATATACGTATAAAACTACAAAACTGATGAAAACCTATATGGTACATTAATAGGAGATACGGTAGCTTTATAAATAAGAATCTAAAAAGGACAAATTAGAGAACAAGTTTGAAAACAGGTAGATGAAGCAAACGATTCCTATAACGATAATACAATAAGAAGTGCTGTATTTGTGGAAAATCTGGATGTTTGTTTACAAAGTACCTGAGTTACGAATAATTAAAATCCAAACGATTGTTTTATATAAATAACTGCGATGTTAAGGAGGAGTAATACAGTTGATAGGTATTCGACTACAAAGGATTCCACGAATTTAAAGACGATGAGGACTAGGAAACCCTGAACAAAGGGATTATTAATAATATATTTAACGGGATATATGATATTAATTTTAGTGTTAGAATAGTATTGCATGCAGTGTAGTAGGTCAACTTTACTTACAGTTAAGTTGACCGTACTGCAAGTGTATTGCTTTGTGAGGACTTACCGCATTGAGTGTAAGTCGAGTGCAGTACGCCGCACTTCACTCTAAGGTATGAGCTAAGCAATTGGCCATACAAATTATAGTGCAGACTAGCTAGCTGTCTGCCAAACCTAAAATAATACATCTACTATCTGACCACGTAATACTACTGTCACTTCGAAGACCAATCGAATCGACAACATTATAACGTCTAAGGCCTACCAACATTGATTAATACTTGCCTGCCTATTAGGTTAAGCACAAATAAGCTAAGTAAAAAAAAAAGTTACTTTCCGGTTACGCTTTAAGTTATACGACTGTTAGGGTAAAGGAATGATTTTTACGAAGGGTCTTTACTGTTACATTGGTTTTCATAGCAATAAGTAAAGAAGAATTTTAGGCTGCATCTGTTTTTACGACAGCTTAAAGGTAGCAACGGTATCTTTATCGAAAACACTCAAAAATCTTTATTAATTCTTTTTGAAGACGTTAAAATTGACTGTTAAAAGTCTTAAAGTTCGGTAAGTTGGCAAACGGCTAAGTTAATACTACTACGGGTATTACCATTATAAAAACGACCAAGTCCCTACGCCAAACAACTTTTAACATTCTCCCTTTGCTAATAATGAATAACCTCCGACCTTATCTTTTATATTAGACCTTTTCTCTACTTTACTCCTTTTATTTTCCACGTTACTTTAATCGTTAAGCTCTTTGTTTTAAGCGAAAACACCAAGTCGTGTCAAAAAGGTCACGTCGCGCGACCTTACGCCAAGTTACTAAATCGCCAAGTTTTCACGCGACTTTACGTCAAAACACCAACTCTTTACGCCTAATATTATCAAATCCTTCGCTCTACACGTTCTTTACAAGTTAAACCAAGCAAGATGACTCCAAGTCAGGAATATATAAAGAAAGTTAAAGCCTTTAAAACAAGTTTCGTTAACTATTACAACTAATAACTTTGAATTACGAATGTTAACAAAACCTTAATTAAAGCCTATTTGACTAATTAAGTTGGCTAGTATATTATCGGGACGGATTTCGCCGACAACTACGACCGTGGTACCCGCGCTTTCCAAAACTTTTACGAGTTATTTAACTACTTGAATTTTAACATATAAAGAATAATCCAGCGTTCGGTTAAGGGCATGCTAAAAAAGAAGTTTATACACCATAATATTTACATTCCAAAGGGGACACCAGTAGAATTGGTAAAAACTTTCTTTAAATTAACTTAATAAGAAAAATTCACTTAAAATCCTGATTCACAAAACCTTTAAAGAAAAAGAAAAGGCGTTAAGGAATTTTAACGCCTATATACGCGTTTTATGAGACCACTAACTTGCCTTTAATGAAATTAAACCTTTTTACGAGTTGGTGATAAGGAACTTATTTACCTATTCGGTAATTTAGTACCCTTACGTAACAACACAGAATATGCCTTTAGCGGCGGTAGGGTACGTAAAGCAACGGCTGTTAACGCGGTTAAATGTATTGATATTGGCGCTTTTTACCAGTTAATTAAGTAAAATCGTTAAGCCGTTTAAAATTTATAAATACTTATCGCCCCCCAACAATTTGGTCGCTTAACTCTCTAACACCCTTAAAAACCTTTTCCTTTTAAATTTTCTTACGCGCACAAGCTTACTACAGTTCCTATTACTAAACTTTACCCTTAGGATTAGGCGACTGGAAATTACCCCTAATACCGTTACTCAGAAGCTTTAAAGCTTAAATTACAAGGAAATACTATTTAGGATTAGGATAACTATCGCAACCTTCCTCTAAGACCTGTTAAGATAGTTAATATTAATTACAAGCTTATAAAAAACTTTGCTAAGATCTGTGATAACACAGAGAAGTATAATAGGAAGCCTTACAACCTTCTCAACATCAAAATAATACCCTTTTTAATTATCTACAAGTAAATAAAGATCCTATCTTTTGGTTTTCACTTACTATTTCCCGGAATCATTACATGTTACGCTAAGGATTAATACTTAACCTTTTTAATAAGCGTTATTACGTTTCGCGAAATTTACGATAACATAAAGAGCTACTTCGAATACGATGTTAACCTTATGTAATACTATATGAATTGGGTTATTACGAGGTAAATTACAATGATGGTGGAGAAAAAAGAAGAGGAGTTAATAATAAATATCCTTAATTAAATGCTTGATAAATTGATAATATGTTAAAAGTAATAGGGAAGGTCTACGCTAATAAAGCTACACTTCGTAAACAGGTACGGATAGCAGTTACAGGTGTTAATAAGTTCGAATACTCTTTATAACGCCTAAATACCATTTGCGAAGGCCTTTTCAGTTAGTTACGTTCCTTATTCGCTACCGTAATAACGTGTATACCAAACTCGTTGGATATGTATTCACAATCTAGCAACTTCCTTAACATAAATAAAGAAGACCTTACGGTAGTTAATTATGTCGACCGTAAGTACGTGCACCTATAAAGCTTAAGGTTAGACTTATCGATCTTAGCTTTAGACTAAAGGTAATATTTACGTTAACGCTAATAAGGTTAAAATTTAAGCGGAACTGCTAACCGCTAATACTATCGTCGTAATAATAATAAGAAATATTAGATTTATAGAAAGTCTAGCTATTAGTTAACTTGATACCCTTTTTCCGAACGTAATAATAGAAGGGTAATATGTCACGCTTAATATTCCATTGCTTTTAAATGGGACTACTTAAATTACATTGCAAATTTCGAAGGCGACGTGCTAATTAATAACGCCAACGCCCCTAAGAAAATTAAGTAACACGAAAAGGATACTATTCCTAATACGGCCTAATAACTAGCCGACTACGCCTTTTTATACTATCTAGATGGTGAAGACCCTTACTTTTCCTTAACTAAGCCCCTAACCCCTTATATATCTTTAACCTTCACAATTGTTATGCGGACCACACGTTTTAAGGTATTATGCCAAATATAGGGGAAGTAAGGTACTTAATAGAAGGTTATTCTCAATACGTGGAATTACAGAGGGAAAGTATTATAACCACTAAGATTAATCGTCACGACGAGGGTAAAGCCAAAGTTAGTTTTGGTCCTAGAGAATAATTATCGTAATTAGAGATAACAATAGTTTAAAATATTATGGGCGTAATTACATTTCATATCTTTAAATCCCCTACCCCTTTCATTTTTTACTTAAAGGATATAAAACCCCTTGGTGTCAACGTTAACGTTAACGTAAATAAGCTAGTTAAAAACGACTAAAGGGTTTTACTCGCCTTTAAGTGGGGGCACCTATGGTTTAACATTTAAGGCTCGGAAGTCATAATGTTAAACCTAATAAAGCCTGAGATGTATTAACTACATCGGTGTTTCAATTATACAGCCGTTAATAGGTTGTATAAAGTTTTAAAGTTAATAAAGTATAATAATATAAAATACTTTATCCTAAAAGCTATTAAAAGACTTTGCCATTACTGACAAACGTATACCTAAGCCCCCCGGAAATTTAAGTTTACGTTAAAAAACGATATTGATTTTAATTGTAAGACTTTTGTAAATATATTTTATTTAGATAATAAGTTTATCCTTTATGTCGTTAATCATATAACCTTTTTTTACGGGGCTAAGTTCCTAAAGTCCCTTTCGATAAAGGATACGTGAGAAACATTAATGATATTATAAATTAACATGTATTTAGGTTGACTTAATGTCGTCGTTTAAGATATCAGTATTAATTTTACAACGGCGAAGTTTTAGAAAAACACCAAAATAATAGGTATTTAATAAAGATAAGTATCTGTAAAAGCTTACTAAAGTATTATAAAAGTTAAAAAGGTATACTTCCTACTTCACCGAACGTATTACATATTTACGCTAGAAATAGGAAGTTTTACTAACCCGGAAACACGCTTACAAATAGTAGTAAAAGATTTAAATGATATTATAAGCCCTAACTGATTAGTGCCAACGATCTTGATTTTTAGGGCGTATTTACGTTTAACGAGTAAATCTCCGCCCTCGGTAAGTACTTAAAAACGTGTCGCGTCTTATAACAAAGCTTTAAGGGAATTACGAAAATAATCGATACGCTGCCAGATTAATAACACCCTTAATATCAGGAATAGTCCATTAAATATCGACGTACTTGCTTTTCTATTATAAAGTAAAGTCCTTGTATAATAGAAGCTGGGTAAATAGGAAGACCCGTGCAATATATTAAATATTACAAACTTCGAAGTAGTTATCGAAATTGTTAACGGCTCTATACCTTTTCGAACCACTTAAGCTAAACATTACATTAGGGATACTGAAGATAAAGATCCTTAAGCCTTTTAAATCAAACAACCAAGCTAATACGAACCCCTTCCACTTGTAATCGAAAAGCTGATAAAACGCCGCCTGCGCCAACGACCCTTAAGAAAAAAAAAACGTTAGAAAGGAGGAATACATACCGAGCCGTATTTATAATACTACTTAGTTAAATATAAAAAAAAAGGATAACGAAAACTTGGCAGTAAAGCTTAGGGTATAAGACTTATTAAGACTTTTGGTAAACCTTATAAGGAAAACTATAGGATTAAAATCGACGGCTTAATAATTCGAAAAGTTATACAATTCGTGTCGAAGACCGACTTTAACTTTTAGAATACAAACGTCACGATTTTTAAGTCGAAAATTATCTATGAGGTTAAGGGCAAGATTACAGGGCGACTGTACAAAAAATCACAACTAATCGCTTAAAGATACGGCAATAAATATAAAGACTAAATCCTTATGTAATCGCTAACAATTTAAAAGATTAGTTAACGTTTAATAATTTTTTTAATAACAAGTTTACGAACTAGGCTTAAAGGTAAGTTTCTACTCGAAAGCCGGTATATTACGTAAGCCTATATAAATTTAGTAACGGATTTGTAAAAGATTATACAATTGAAACTACTGCAGAAATTAAATGTTATTTACTATTTAAAAACGGTAAATATAGTATATTGAACGATTATATAAACTAATTAAAATAGGTATTTACTAGTTTTCAACTCATCAATCGTACTTTAAATCCGGGTTAATAATAAAGTTTTTAATATATAATCCGTATTTACCAATAACGTAAAAGAAAGATTTTAATAAAATAAATCTATAAATTAACAATACCCTTTTTATCGGAACGACTGGCTTTGTAACACTGGAATGATATGCGATTAAGAGCTCCAAATTCTAAAATTATGAACCGGTAACGATGTTAACGGGAAATAATTGATTTAACTTTAATATATCGTCAATCCGTATACTTAGTATTAGTACCGGCCTTAACTTTCGTTAAAAGGGTTAGGGTACTGTTTTTACTATAATTGACAAAACTGATTAAGCCAAGGTTTAAAGGTATTTAGAATAACGTATCCGAAAATAATTATATTACTACCCTATATTAACCGAAAGCCTCATACGACCTTTCCATAGCCGCGTAAACACAGGAACCAATACATAAAAACTTTAACCGGTTAAACAAAGGGATCGAATAACAGATGCAAAATCTAAACCACAGGATTAATATGGTTATAATCAACCTATTAAAAGCAAACCTAATAATTTTTACGGATAGGTTTTTTGTGAATAATACTAATATATATTTATAAATTAGTTTCTTAATAACTTTCGTTAATGAAGATAGGCGGGAAAATCAGTTTAACATTATCGGTAACCTGATTTACTAGACTTTCGTCAAATATAAAAGGATTACACGAAGCGTATTAGTATCGGAAGTTTATGGTAGAATAGCGGGCTTTAATGTAGGTATAACATTGTAGGAAACCCTTAAATTTATCATCAAACAGCTATAAATTCCTCCTATCTTGGTGGTGATTTGTACCTAATTAGAAGGCCTTTTTGAATTCCTTTTAAAACTCGGAATCACTAGTAAAAAGCGCCTGATGATCGATGTAATGGCATTCCGTGAAGTTTACGAAAAAAGAGAAATCGAGGAGTTTCGATAGATCGATAGTAAAGATAACCCCGAAGATGCTATGAAGAAGATGGCGTTAAACAAAGCCCTGGAAAGGTTTATGGATAGCAATAAGCTAACTGTACGTATCAAGGGCTACGTAAATAGGTTGCCCAAAAAGCTTAAGGCACGTAACAACGGAAAAATATACGTTGGCAAACTGGAAGATTGTTAGGGGATTAATGATAGTAATTTGTTTGAGTAGCAGAGTTAAAGTAGAGGATTATGAAGAGTTGTAACAAAAGAATCCTTTGTGGGAATTAATAAATACGGGCTTCGGAGCGGTGGAACAATTAAGGTCAAATGGGGTCAATTTACATGCAATTGGGTGCAATACAGTATAGAAGTCAATCGGAATTAACAGGGGGTATGAGGCCGTTGTTTAGCGTTAACCAGAAAAGATTAGTTAGCTACACTGGCGTGTATGCACAAACTAAAAAGCCGCCATTATTAAAATTGTATTGTATACAGTGTAGTAGGTCAACTTTACTTATAGTAAAGTTGACCGTACTGCAAGTGTATTGCTTTGTGCGGACTTACCGCATTGGGTGTAAGTCGACTGCTGTACGATGCACTTTACTCTAGGGTATGGGGCAAGCATTTAACCATACAAATTACAGTGTGGACCAGCTAACGGTCTGCCAAACCTAGAACAATATATCCACCATCTGACTATGCAATACTACTGTTACTTCAAAGACCAATCGAATCGACAAAGTTGCAACGTCTAAGGCCTACCAAAATTTAGTAAATATTGAATAACGACCCAGTAGCTAACCGAGAAAAATATACCTTTTTAAGACAACACATTTTTTTTTTACAACGAAGATATTTTTAATAGCTTATTGTTAAAGATAGGTCTAATAACGATATTTTTTCAAATTATGATAATTGATATAAAAGCAGCTAAACACTCCATTGGTAGCTATTCTTAATACCTAGCTTTATGATAAGGGAAATCAGCAATGAATTTTAACTGCTATAACGCCAAAGCAACCAAAGTCATCTTTGAATCTGGGAGAGAAAACTTTTTAATAGGAACGATAATCGTTACCATTATTATTAGTATTATAATTGTATAGGGGAAGGTTAAGACTGGTATATATCAACCTTAGCAAGACACGTGTGAGGCATATGTCTATTGCCCCCATATCCTATATTTTCAGTTCTACTGAGCTTTTCGCTAGTTTTTTGCTCTTTCATCGTCAAATACTACAACTGTTGAAGCAAGTACATTGCTCTTACAATTTTACCAACAATTGGTAACTTTAAGCCAGAACTGAAAAGCCAAAGAAGGAAGCTTATCACCAGTCTAACAATTTTCTAGTACAAACCTACCTGCTAATTGCAGCTAACATTGCTGCTTTTCAACTCTACGATCTTCTTCTCCCTAAACCTTAACCTAAACCTTAATCTAAACATTCCCCTACACGTTCGCTCCTTCTTTAACGAAAAATTTTTGATTTTATATGCCTCGTATTTTATTACAAGCCAAGATTAAGGCAATACCCAAGTAAGCCAAACGATTATAGGAAAATTGGCGAACATGAATGCGGTGTTCAATAAACGCCTCAACGCCGTCAAAACTGACCTTCATTAACATATTATAAACAACTAAACCATCACAGAAAACAGCTTTCATATCTTTACGCACGAGCATAAGCGGCGCCAGCGCAGCTCCTAGCATCTTCGCAGTCATAAACGGCGTCGCAAGCGTGAACCCGATCGTCAGTGCAGCCATAACAATCGAAGCACACATGCTACACAGTCCTTGGCCGCTAGTAGCTTTTACCGCCTGAAACGCGAAGAAATAGGCGTCTACGATCCTAAATATCCTAATCCGTTAGATATGAAAATCGAAATTATAAGCAAAGACATCGTTTTTACCAATGTTTAAAGTTTTTGGACTCGCCTCGAAAGATTTACTAAAGTTGATCCGGATACAAAAAACCACATCTAACTATATTTGGAACCTTATAGCAAAGTTCAGCTATTTTACAGAATAATATAAAGCTGCCTTATAAGGAACACATAAGCCTTATTAATAAGGGATTCTAAACCGTTATGGAAACTCTTATCAACTGTTTCCAAATAAACTAATGTTGTGTTATAAAAAGGTTCCGTAAATTAACATTCACTTTACAGGATTCATGAAGAACAAATACGAACTTCGCAAATATATCCAAACCAAGTAAAAATATATATAAGCTATAAATACTTTCGTCCCTACCAATATAACCTGATATAAAATTATAATTGACATTTTAACGTCGCTTAACTTAGCTATATAACAAAATATACAACCATCCAATCATAAATAAACTTTGTAAAAATACATTACTAAAATCGAAAAATATAAAACCATTTGAGTAGTGGTTATAAACCATTGCTAGCTTTTATAAAATTGGATTATTAAAGAAGGAAGCGAGAAATACGACTTGCATATATTTTAGGAGAAGCCAAAACAAAAATATAAAGATAGAAAGAGGTATGATGAGGATAAAAATAGATTCTATACTCGCGAGCGCTATAGTAAACCTCGCGAGGCTCGTGAAAATCCTCGCGAAAAGCGTTGCGACAATGATTACCGCAGCGACTATAAGCTTTTCCGCCGTGATGGCAATGGTTGTCGCGATCACAAACGTTACTGCTACCGCAGTCACCAGCGTAAACGTGTCAATAATACTTAATTTGACTTTGAAACTAACTATTCAAAGCAGAATAACACTAAGTCCTCCTCGTCGTCATCACTAGCGAATAAAGTGAGCTTTATGAATGAGATGATGAGCCTTACCAGTGAAATACTATTAAGCTATCGGATATGCATAAACTATAAGCACGAATGCGAATCTCGCAATACAATCTTCAAATACCTAAACATCTGCCCTCAGACGAAGGCTTCATCCTCGCAAGAAATAAGGCGAAAATCGGGTATATAGACAGAAAACTATCTCTAGACCCTGAAAATATCTCCAACTTCGCATAAAACTTGAAAATTATCATAGCTAAGACGGTTTATAAAAAGGTAACTATAGCTATAAAAGGCATTCGCTTCCTACAAAAAGCTATTCGCATCTCTTTATCCAGCCCAAATTGTACTCTTTATCTTAATACAGGTACTAATAAAAATCATATAGCTAAGTCTTAACTCGACAAATACTTTCCTAATTATATTGAAACCGAAGTTTCGCCGGGTGCAACCATTTCAGAATTTATAGGACCCCTCGTAAATTTTATTACTAAAGCTGATGAATTATTCCTAGCTTATAATTATAAGTTGAACGGCACACCTAATATCCTTAAAAAAACCGCAATAATATAAGTTATCAATAGTTTTAATATAGGTTCCTTGTTTTTAAATAACTGGTTAAAACCTTATAAAGTGAACAATTTCATGTTTAAAAATATTGTTATCTTTAAAAATAGTTATTTCGAAGTGCCTTCTACGGTACCAAAAACGGTAACGAATATAGTGCTTTATAAAGTATTGACAAAAACTTCTGCAGGCATCATTTTGTCGGGACAAACCGTCCCTCTATCCATCAAATACACTAAATTTCCTAAAAAAAAAACACTCTTTTATATTAACTACCTAACATTCGTATACGTTAAACACTGTTATAAGTTCCACCACGCCTCAAATAATTCAGCTTCACAATCCTACTAATATACCAATCACCATCTCCAAACATACGCGATTACAAAAACCAAATATTAAATATATATTATTTCCACCAACGTTTTCAATACATCCAAACTAGGCAAAATATATAACAAATTTACCGACGTATACTGAACCTAGGAACTTATCAATTTTCTAGTTCAACAAAAAATAAAAGTATCATCAATCAAAATCTCATAAAGCTCAAAACTAAACTGTTATCATTACCCAGTCTCTTATGAAAATAAAGCTTTTCTCAATGAATTATTTAACAACATACACATATGAAGCCGCATAAGATAAATCGACTACATATCGATATTTACTCTACTAATCGTAATTATCGACCTTGAACTCTTGACCAAATATACTGTACCCAATACTAATACTTTATCTTTACAAACAAATATTATTAAATTACTCAAAAACTTTAAGTTAATTTTCACATTAAAAGTCCACAATATTCTATAGCTTTTCGCATATGCAGAATAAAGAAATAGCTTTACATTCATCAACTATCGGAGCTTCGAACATTACAAAATAACCCCCATTAAATTAAAAAACTAGCCCACCTTTACTTGATTATTTATTAATCATACTCTTAAACTTTACCCAGATTTTACCGAATATCAATCTAGAATGAATATTTTTCCCATATAGCCTAGAAAAGAATAAAAACCACTTCGTTTAAATTGTAACCTTACTTATAAAAGTTAAAGTATCACTATCTTCAAACAAATATTATATAAGGTTTTAATCTATTAAACGACTTGGTTTATACATATATAAATTCAGTTTCACTATTATATTGGAATGTATTTATGTATTTCGAAAAATGGTATTCTCTATAACCTTCAAAGCGCTTAAAACTTACCTGGATGCAACGAGCTTATTAAGCTTTATATTAACTTATTTCGGCAAACTATCGAAATTATTATATAAATCTATGAATTATTCGTGGACCATATATCTTTCAACGAGTTGAATGGTAAATAATAATAGTAAGAGATTATATCACACTTTCACTACAAAAATCCCACCTACAAACCAACAAAAACAGTCTTTTAAGTGTAGTTACTCCAAACTTCCAAGTGTACTTACTCTATACTTTAAAGCATAGTTACTCTAGACTTTAAAGCGTAGTTACTCTGGACTTCAAAGCGTAGTAACTTTGGACTTGGAAATTAAAAAGCGTACTTACTTTAGATTTATAAGCGTACTTACTCTGGACCTTCGCCAGGAGACGGGTGTAAAAACTACTTCTTCTCTCTTTCCCCTCCAAACCCCCCCCCCCCCGGTATGGGGGAGGGGTAGGGAGGTGAAGAGAACCCTGCTTGCTTCCAAGCCTAGTGGCTTAATACTCTAGAGCGTAGTTATACTCAACTTCAAAATCTAAGCCAAAGTGTAGTTATACTAGACCCAAGCGCAGCCGACCCATACCCTACCTCTACATTCACGACACCCTCATCCCTATAATCCTATAAGGGAGAGAAATCTAGGCAAATAGTGACTTACCCTTAGAAAATCTTAATAATAAAGCTACTTTATTATTTACTGGATTGTTTTGTGCAGCTAAGTCGTTTATAAAGCATTTAACTTCACACGCGTTCAAATTACAATACGTTAATTACGATTGCGTAGTTTGTGCATATCGGTGGAATCATTTGTTAGAATGTAAGACCAAAGCTTATTCTTATCCGTTTACGATATGTGAAAGCTATCGTTTCGTTTTGACATAGATTCCAACTTAAACGCGTTAAGTCATTATCTAGTAAATGGTAACGTCGCGGTATCACCTGGTCGGATAACTATAAAAACCAACAATTTGAATTAATGGTTTCTCTCGTATTTAATGATAGGATTATCACGACGAGATTATCAATAGAGTAAAATTAACCTATTTTATAGCGGTTTGATCTAAATTTACATTCCCTATTAATATATAAATAATTTAACGCTTATTGAATTCTACTTCTATATAATAAAAAAGCCGATATCAAAAAATGTCACAACGACGTCTTAATAAACGTTCGACTGCTGTAAGTAAGTTATCCCTATAGTAACTTTTTATCACTTTTAACTTAAATCACTAGGAACCAATAATATTGATAATCTACACTTTTATAATTTATATTTATATCGAAAATTTTAACCGAAAGGATATTTACTGTGGATATATATATATATATATTAATATAGTTAGTAAGTAGGCGCAGTGCAGAATGTACTCTTGCAGCAGTGTACGGTAACATACCACTTTGCAAGGTTCATTCCTGAAGAGTGCATGATACTAGCTGGAAGTGACATTTGCAGAGTGTACGGTAGAGTGCCACTGCTTAGAAAAAAGATTAGCAGAGTGCATGAAATAGTGCCACTGCCCGAATGAGAGGTTTATAACCTCTCACCCGTGGCGTGCACTCTCCAAATACCTCTCCTCCTTTTGATATCTATCTATCTATCTTCACTACTACAATACCAATCTTTACGATTACTCTTCTACTCTTTTACGTTCACGTGAATAAGCAGAGAATTTACCGATATTAACCCTTTAATTTAACTAAATATTTTCATTTTCCCTAAGCCCTCCTTAGGACACCTATATAATAATTTAAGAAATTTACCGCCCTAACTAAACTCCTCACCTAATCATGTCTTTATCATAGGTCCGTTGACTAGGAATGTTCAATTCAAAAATTTGATTGTAAAAACAACTCCGTTTTACCAAATATGTAGAAAAATAACTAAAATAGTGGTATTTTACCGACACCAAAACTTCTACTTTTTTCATAATTTCTATATTTTGTATAATATTGAACCAAATTTAAACTTAATAGTGTTTTCTTTCCTTATTAATTTCATTAAGCCCCTTTTTTTGGCTGTAGCTTCGCTAAATAGTAAATAGGAATAGTGGAAATCTCGTTGATCCATTTATACGTGTGATTAATGAGATAACGAAGTATTGAGCCACTTTAAATGAATTATAATTACTTCCGCCATTTACCCGCGTTTAGTAAAGTTTATTTACTTCAATATTCGGAGAAATGAGTAGAAATTACATTACATTAATACCATTTTTGAGACATTGTAATGCTATATTTTAATTCCATATTCAAATTCCTCTTATTCGTACCAGTTTCAAAATGATTATCAAGCGTATGACGGATAGCCGAAGATTATTAAGGGCTGTAGTACCCGAGTATTCGATACTCCCGACAAATTACTTGATTAGTAACCTTATACCTTCAGGCTGTTTTTCCGAAGCCTAATATACTCAAACTTTAAAGCCAATACTTTTTCCAAATTTAAGGATTTATTTTATTTATTTTCCTTATATATATTATTTCATGAATTAGAGGGTTTTTACCTTCGAAACCTGCTGCGGATATAATTATAACTTAACGCAAGAATTATTCCATTCAAAGAATTTTCAAGTAATGTAAGTGGCGCGTTGAACCTAGTAAAATTATTGAGATAATTTGGCTATAAAACCCTAGTTCCAAATGAATTATTTCCAAGGTACAAATCTATTGAAAAAAATAACTTTATTTGGAACCCCTACTGCCGTCACTCTTTCAGATTATGTTACCGCACGAAACCTATATCCAGGCATCAAAATATCAACCTGTTTTCCTTTCGTCGAAGAGGGGTATAAATGCTCGTTTTGAAACGGATTTTCCTACTAACTTAAGATGTGTCAACTTATGTTTTACCTTTATTTACCTAAAAACTTTCACAACTTCTGTTTTTCAATTTTTTATCAAAATATTTACTATTTATACCAAAATTTGTACTAAAGATTATTTGAATCAGGTTCAGGTCTTAACCTTTTTTAAAACCTTTACAATAGCCTACTTCTTAAGGTATCAGTTTTAATTTTAAAAGGGGGTATAAATGATAATTTTAAATTTTATTTATATCTACGGTTAATATATTCCGCAGGCAAATTATTATACAATTTTCAACAGATTATGAATTTTATGGCCACCGTTTTACTATCAAGATATACTAACGCCTTTCATAGTGTTTCATGAACCTATATTTTAGCGCTCTAACCCCCCATTCGATTTATCTCGAATTATTAGTTTTACTTATTAAAATAGTCTATTAGTGTTTTTATATTCGAATACCTACGTTTAATCAAATAGTAAAGGTTCTTTATATACTTCAAGTTTAAAATGAATAGATGTTAATAAATAACCCCGAATTATCACTTAGTAGCTTTAACTCATAAAATAAAAATGATTATTATTCTGAGGGAAACTTCGACGGTAACTAATTATTAGGAAGTTCTATTAGTCTTTCGGCCTTATACTAAAATTTAACAATCGATTTATAAGTTAAAATCGTTACGAACCTCAACTAAATTTCTTTTGATTTATTATATTTAAACATAATTTAAAAAGTTTTCGGGTCAGTCCATTAAAGTCCTTATTTAAATTCATTCTTAAACCCTTGGATCTGTCCATAATACGCCGAATATTGTACCTAATTTAATTTTAATTATACGCTCGGAGTTTGATATTCAAATATTCTTTTTAATAAACGAGTTTTTGGTCCATGTTTCAAGACAAGTCGTTTGTACTTATTACGTCAATATCCTAACCAAAGCGTGGTTTTCGGTTTTTACTAGGGTATCGTGTAATAGGTTATAACAATTACCGAAAAAAAATCACGTTTTTGCGGATTTTCTCTCCTAGCAGAAACTAATATCAGATTATTCCGTATAAATTGTACCGGATACGAGCTCCAAATAAGTTATACGGAGTAAATCTAGTTATAAACGTTTCCATTTTCACAATTTCAAGTATTGTTTAACAACTTTTTTAGAGGACGTTTTATTTTTCAATTACTTTACTTGTATGTTATCGATCTCTGGTAAGTATTTAGCTTTAAAAAATATTGACTTTTTTGAAACAGTACTTCTAAATTATATGACTCGTTCAAGGAGTTCAACACAAGCTTAGTATCTGATTAGACGGGGCTTTTATATTTTGTAGCGTCCCGTTCTAGGGAACTCGAAATGAACCGTATAATAAACTGTTTTGCAAATTATAATTCGTTTTGAAGCCAAATTACGACTTTGAACTGTTATCGCTTTACTCGCCGTTATAAGGGCGATTTCTGTTGGGTTCTTTTCCTCCTCTTATTAATATGTTTAGGTTTAGCGGGTAATACTACCCAATATAAGTTTAATTTTATCAAACATATTTTTTTAACGCCTATGTTTGCTAATACTTTAAAGAAAGTTAAATATTTCTACGATCAAAGTTCCAACGAGCCCGCCAATGAATTTCAGCAGGCATCTCGAAGGTTATTCCTCTAATTCCAAAGCTGAGGCTTTGAGGGGTAACATAACGCTTAAACAGGCATGCTCAGAGGAATGCCGCCGGGCGTAATATGCGTTAAAAGATTCGATATCTCACTGAATTCTACAATTCGCATTACCTATCGTATTTCGCTGCATTTTTAATCGATTTCACAACTAAGAAATTCGTTATTAAAAGTATTGATTTATATTCATTAAAAGCTTATATTGTATATGAATATTGTTTATAGGGCTGCTGGACGGCTAGTTCCCTCTCAGAGGAGAAGCCCCCTTTCGGTCATTACTAGGCTGAAGTAACGGAAAAGTTTTTTTTTTTTTTTTGTATTCAATATCACTGGGTAGTGGTAACTACTAGAGATGCACTAAATGCTACGAAATAGTCCTATAGATACTAGCGGGGGGGATCGTAATGCAGGCTCCATTAAGGCCTATGCGGGCTTGTAGAATCCTGCGTCATACACACAATTAAGACCTTAGGGTGCCCTGCAGTTTAGAAACCCGTAGGTATGTACACTATAACTTTGGTCTGGTAACGTAATATTTCCATCTTAGTCCCCACCCGATACCTAATTTCATCAGAAATATAACTATATGGGCCTTTAAAAGAAGTCCTATAAAGTTGTAATAATAAAAAGAAAAGACCGTGTAATAGGTCGTTAGTAATATTAAAATGCTTAAGTACTTGTTAAGGCCGGTATGTATGTACAAGTAAGTGTAAGTGTATGTGAATAACGGCTCGTTATTGCAGCAACGCGTTTAAAAAACCCCTTATATATGTAACGGCCAGTACGTTAAATCCTAATATAAAAGGAAACCCATTATTTAATCCGCCCCTTAACTTAAATTTCCTCCTATAATAATAAATCGCGCGTATACTAATAAATACCTATATACTTTATATGTAATGCTCTAGAACCTTATAACGCGCTCTCCCGTAACCTGAGTTCCTGAATTGACATAAATAGTAGCTCCTTTATAGAAAAATCGTCCCCTGCGTGCCGAGCGCGGCTGAGCGCGCCTTTAGGCCTTATTGATTGGTCTATAACCCTTGTACAAGCCTTACATAGCCGCGCCCATAATTTTCTCCTCGCCTCTTTCTTTTCCTACATTTATCCCCCCATTATCTCTACTTTTCCCTCGTTCTTGTACAGGATACAGCTTTGTACAGGTTATATTAGGTCCATTTTGGTGGATGTTTTCGACGACTTTTATATTAGGGGGAGCGAGTCGGGAATTCTATACGTCTATCACGCTTATAAGAGTTTTAACGTTAATAAAAACGTGTAATAAAAGATTTGAATATTAATCGATAATAGTAACTAAGCATAAAAACGGGTGCATCTCCATCGCTATAGGCTTCGTGAGGCTTTTAACTGATTACCGCGTTGTAGTCGTCGTAAAAACGTTCTCCGAACGCCTTACCGCTTTACGGAGGTTATTTTGCGCCACCGTTAATACGGTCAAAGCCGGCGTGATATTAGCCGTAACCGTGGCGCTAATAGGTTGGTGGGATCCTACTATTGCCAAGGGAAAGCTTAAGAATAGAGACAAGGATAACGGCCCTAATATTAACAATAAGACGAGTTTTATCGCTAATGAACCCATCGTTGCTGCTCCTATCCCCGCCCTCCCTTATCCCTCTACCTCTAGGTCTATCCTTGTTTTGTATCCGTCCCTGAACTTTACCCCTTTCCGCGGCTAAAAACGCAATCGGTAGGCGACAGCCGTAAAGGTTTTAGTAGCAGCGGTGATAAAACTATAAGATAAATGGGAACAACGGTCGAATAGTGTGGGTTAAAACAGCGAACCTGAAACATATATACCGCCGGCAGATGTAAAACGCCTTCGTTATCAAAGGGCGGAAAATGTGGCTTATAAAGGCCAAAATCCTAATTTATTTTTACTTTCAAAAAACAATTCGTAATATATACAAATCTCTGGAAATTCTAAGGGTCCTTCAAATCTTGCTACATATAGGCCTCACGAGTTTATCAATTTAGGAGGTATTTGGAAAAACGCAACCAGAGTTTTCAGATATCAAAAGAAGCCAGGTAATAAATATAGGAAGCAGTATTTGGTTTCCCGTCGTACTCATAGTAAAATTCCTTTACGTCCTATAGTTGGAAGAACCGGTAATATAACGAAAGTTCTCTGTACCCGTGTTTTATAGCTGAAAAGAAATATAATAAGGGTTAAAAAAGTAGCGGTAAATGCGGATAGAAACTTAAATAACGTAAGTTACGATATTTTGATTCGGGTTTGATAAAGTATGTAAAACCTCATGTCCTATATTAAAGGGAAAGATTCCCCTTGTGTGAATTATACCACTTCTATTCCAACACCTTTAAACGGATTTTAAGGTAGGACTTCATCCAGTTAATGAAGAGCCGTTTATTATCGTTGTGGTATATAAAAGAATTGGCCTTGATACTCGTAAATTTATCTATAGCCTCATTTCCTTCAATAACTATATAACTTAAACATCATTCTTTTATAATGTAATCTAAGTATAATTCAATTGTCGCGTTAAATTAATTAAAAGCCCATTAAAATAAAGTTGTTAAATCTATCTTTGAGCCTTATATTACGAAGACATTATTAACATACATTGTGATTTAACCCATCACACTACAGGAAACTGCGTTTAGGTCGCGAAATACGCCGATAACCTTGGATCGAAAACTTATATAGTATCATAGAGCCCGCTAAAACCCTCCATTGCTATGCGACTGTTACGCTAGACTACGTATCTATACCCAACATATTTCTATTCATTAAATATCACTTTGAAACCTTCTGTAAATACAATAATATAATTCCCGTATAAATTGAAATACTATATCCTTAACGCTACGGAAATATCTCTTTTCGTTAACCTATTTATAAGGAAGTCAAAAAACCTACCGAAGTACTAAATACCTAATAAAATTATTCGTAAAAAGAACGGAAATTTATTATTCATTAATAATAATCGTAGTTGAAGCTTGCCTATTAAACACCGTTGTCGTAAACGAAGGAGGTTTAAGATATTGGTAAGGACTTTATACCCCGTTAATGTTATTTGAAGCCGGGCGAAATACTATGGAATCTTTATAGTATGTAAGGCTACCTGATTGTCCTCTGGTAAAACGGCGGGTTTTGAAACGCGGCCGTGATTTATAGGGTGGCGTTCGCCTTTGTAACCCGCTATATAAAAGGGTATCGAACGTCGAGAGTTTTTAAACTATAGGCGAAACGGAAACTTTATTATTTAAGAGCGACCTTACTAAAGAGTATATTGGAGTCGCTAAGGGCAACGACGTTAGGCAAGGTCCTATATAACGGAGCGACCACCCTTACCGCAAAGATTAACATAACCTTAATCTAGTCCTCGAATCTCTTTTATCTATAAATATAATACTAACTCTCGACGTAATAAGTAAGTATAAGTACGACAGTTGAAGCGGTAGCAGTGCGTAAAAGGTGTAATAGAGACGCGTAAGTTATGCGTGAAAATCATTTACAATAATTTATTAACTTTAAAGCCTTTAATATGCACTCTCCGATATAAAGTCTTCCTGACAAAGCTTTATCGAACCAAAACCCGAGTTATTATACACCAAAAAAAATGGTATTTTGAGATAAATTTGAAACCGGAAAAGTTAGCCCCGAAGTAGTACTAATGCGATAATTGTCTTGTTTCGTAAAATTAAAATAACCCTAGTGTTTATAACTATAAAATAGCTTATATTTCTCCTATACGAATATAAGTTTGTTTTTAGCTGCCTATTAATTAGCTTCCCTTGAATTGGCTTTGAACCCCTTAATATTTTACCTTAAAAGGTATATAGTACGTAAAATAGGACGTTGTCGACGTATATAAAAAATACGTCCAAAAAAAACCTAGAGATTGAATATATAAATCATATAAAGAACCAGAAAAAAAAACCTTATGAGGTTTCATAGATAATATTTAAAATTAGTGTATTTGCAATCTAATGTCTAACCCTTATCATTTTGCAAGTTAAAAAGTTTTGATAAAGTTGAATAAGTTTCGATAAAACCCTAAACGCCTTATTTTTTTCAATTAGGCGGTTTTGGAATAGGTCCTCAAATACATCCTACACATCGTATGATAGGATCGATATAACTTTTCCCCCAGAGAAGGCGGACTTAATATCATATGTAAGGGATGCAACTAGTTCGATAATAAACTGCCTTGGCGTTCTGACTCCATACTAAGGACTAATAAGGTCCCGAGTGATAAGAGACTGCGATATCTTCCGGGCGATGATACACTTTAGCCCCTTAAAACAGACCGGTATTGGTGCGATAGACTTCTACAACCGAGGATTAAATAAATCCAGGTCTTCGAGTTTCGGTATTATAAAGACCTTCGATTACCTATATACTTGCAGAAAGACCCCTAAACGTAAACATTTATTATAGAATATATGGTGGGGACTTGCTATATAGCCTCAATACACTTTAATTAGGCCTACAGTGATGTCTTTGAGTCTAGCTAAGGTATTACAGACGCTGATAGTATTAAATCGAACCTCTTCATCAAAGATATCAAACTCCTAGGGGATTGTATATTCGGCTCCACATCAATCATTCAAAGGGTCGCCTTAGATATTATCAGTAGATGAAAACCTTCTTATGATATCGTCACATAAAACCTGGGCTTGTTAGGGAGCGTCGAAGGTAAGTTGGCCGTCGATTTCGAGGGGGGGAATACGGAGTGGTAAGGAAGACTTAAGGAAAGAATTTATAAAGGGTTTTTAGATAACTCCCTGGAGGGGGAGGGGGGGGGGTTTACTTTAGTAATAATCCTTTCTCTGATTTATTAACGGAGATCTCATTATGACTTTTACTTTTTTTAGATAATTGAGTATGAAAAGAATTCCAGGCTTAAGTAGTTGTTATCAACCTCTCTAAGCTATTTTCAACACCTTATTAAACTATTCAATCGGTAATAACAATAAGTAGTGTATATAAAGGGTAGGTATGTAATTAAAATAAACTAATAACTTTCGTTTATTAGGGAATTCTCGTTAAAAAGCAATAATTGTAACATTTCATTCCTAGTACGACAGAGTTTTAAAAGATTACCCGGGTTTTATAATGAAGGAAAAATTCTCTGGTTTTATTAGTATAAAACCTGTGTGGCCTAAAATATCGAAGGGTATTATAGACCTGCTATTACCTTAAAATTCTATCAGATTAAGCCAATAGTCCCTTTGAAAAGCTAAAGTTTCACCTAGTCGGAACGGGTTATTTAGCAGATTGAGGTCTCGTTCGTTATCGCAATTAAGCAGACAAATCACTCCACCAACTAAGAACGGCCATGCACCACCACCCACAAAATCAAGAAAGAGCTCTTAATCTGTCAATACTAGTTGTGTCTAGACCTGGTAAGTTTTCTCACTTTCATACCCAATTATTACGCATTGTTATATACCACTTATTTAAGTTGATGCTTGCGATGTTTGAGTATACTAGCCATTTGACTATTATAGAGCTTGTAAGCGTTATAAATTTAGTTTGGAACATTTAGTAACATTTTATTTGTTTTTCATCAGTATATAATATGGGTTTTCAGTATTAATTCATTTAGAAACACCTTTCACTGCATTATTTCACTCGTATATAAATCCTATCATTAAACCATATTTTAAATAACACTTTTTATACAATGACTTTACTCCCATAATTATGGTATTACCGACGAGGGTTTTAATTCAAGTTAGCGAGTATATAGATTTTTCATTCAAGTATGTGATATTTTGATGGAAATATTTTAAAGTTTATTAATTGAAATTTAGAATATAATGTAATCTAAGCCCTGGTGGAGGATCTAGACCCGTAAACTGCGAACACTTACGTTATAATTGTTATTTTTCGCCATTAGAAGAAAAATACTTAAGGGTTTATTTCATTCGATTATTTTCGAAAAGAGTTTTTAGATTGGACGCTAGAAATATAGCGTACGATACATAGCTTAATTTCGAAAGTGTTGCGGAAATGATTAAAAAGTAGAGGTATTAATACACACAGTGGTAAGAACAGTTATATCAAAGAATATTTCGTCGCTATATTTTACCTTTATAAAATGCAGAGTTAGAGGGATAAAAAGGTCCTAAAGGTAGATATTGTAAAAGGTTACTAGTATCTTAAGCAGAAGAAAAGGCGTATCGAAGATATACGAAATAAAACATAACGCGAAAGCATTTTATGCGCGTATAGCGTAAGAGGAACAACGAAATTAGCCGCGTTTGATGAAGGGTTAATAAAGTTTAAAAAGAATTTAAGAAGTAGAAGGAAGAGCTATAGAGGTTATTAACCACTCGGATCCAAAGTTTATCCACTTTAATAAATATCTCGAAGAAGGATGATAAGTCAAGTTACTTGAATAAAAAGGGATTTAACGTTTACGAAGTCATTTAGTCATTAATTATGAGAGATAATCTTTTCGACCGCATTGAAAACGTTTTAGAAAAGGGGAGAGGCGTTTCCGGGGAAAAAAAATAAGAGGAGATAGGAAGTTATTCAAGCTTTACAAATTAATACTCATGAGTTGTAACCCGTACCACGACCTTCCGCCTTATCTATTCCCTAATAATAAAATCAACCTTATAAAATTTAAAAACTTAGCCAAATAATTAGATAAAAACAAAAATTAAGTAGAGAATTATACGATATTCTTAATAATAAAATGTGTACGATGTTAAATACCAGTAAGCGGCTGGATATCAAGCTTTCATATTTCTATATAATTTCCCTGTATTATAGTTAAGTAAATGAAAAAGTGATATATTTATCACCTTATATAGTCGGATATATTCGAAGAGTGTAACAATCGCTTCAAAATGTATATAGACATAGAAATTAAAAACGATTTGAATAATGAGAATAACTAGCATTGGATAGAAATTATATCGAAACCTATTAAAAGCCATCGTGATAACGCGGATAAATTATAATAAAAGATTTCAATTATTGTGTTGGCAAAATTTTGGAAATATTTAGCAAGTTTCGTGATGAAGTTTTAAGGCGATAAGCCATTTATTGAAGTAATTACAAAAGTTAACCATGGTAATTAAGATTTTGATTTGGTGTTGTTTAAGTTGGAAAAAGATTTGGAATTGTTTTGTACGAGTTTTAGAATATTATTAGGGACTGTAATACATCGATAAATGGGTTGAAGATTAATATTCGTAGCTTTCAAAGCTAAGAAAGAAAGTTCGTAAATTATGAATACGAACTTTGCTAAAACTATTTGCCACGTTTTGAATCAACTATTTAAGTTTTATGTAGGGAATCAAAACTTTCATTCAATCCTTAAATATTGATATTAGAATGATAAAGGCTATGAAGTAAGTTCAAGAAACCGTAAACGAAATGAATATTAATGCGGATGCCTTTACAATTAAGGATAAAGCTTCCTACGTAGATCGGACTTACCTTACCTTGGTAAAAGTGCACAATAAAGGCTTATGTGTCCTCAGAAACGGCTTTTAGTATGTAATAAAGTCAGCTTTTAGTTTACGGATTATTTGATATACGAGTGAATCCATATAAAACGATAATTTTGAGTGAATTACCCACTTGAAGGCCAAGCAAAAAGAAATTTTACGGTTTTATAACCGGTTATCAAGATATTATGAAGGATTTTAGCCCTTTTTATGCGAGTATATCTTCCGGCAAGACGATTTGAAGGAGAATAAAATTTATGTAACGGTTTGGGATATGGAAATGGATAAGTTTGTATTTATAGGTTTATAGGATGTTTCATTTTTGATAACGCTGATTTAAATGGAGATAACGGCGTATTCAAAGTTTATATAGCGTTGTGATTGATATTATTTGATAGGTGTAGAAGCCTATTTTAAGGTATTATACTAAATACAAACGTGGCGGAAATTTCGACAGATAGAAAACAGTAATTCCAATTTTTTCTAATGAAGTTTCCCAAGTTCCAGTTCGACCGGATAAGGGAATATCGCGAAGTTTTATTCGATATGGAGAAAACGTCGTTACTAGGCATAGTAATAGTAAATACGCGATTCAGGCCAATTAAGTTTAATGTTATAGACTTTAAAATATTATTTTGTCATCTTTGATTAATATAAAAAATTCATTATCATGGTAAAAAATATGATACATAAACTCGTCCACGTTTCGAATATTGTATTTATCCCGTTGAAATTAAATTTTAAATACCTCAAGTTTTTCCCCAAGTTACAACTATTGAAACCGGTTTCCTAATATGATGAGAATTACGTATATTACATCGACGGTTCGCGTATCCGATTGTAAAACAAATTTTACGGCTGCTTCGCGCGGCGGGCAACACCAATGTACGAAGGGAGGCTTTGAAAATTATAGAGAAGTTTGTAACGTGTTACTTACAATCGTAAGCCTTTCGACGGTTTAAATTCCGTTTATAAAACGATATTAATTCTAAATACGACGTTATTATCGGCACTATATACTTTAATGGATAGCTTGCCCTTTATTTCATAAACGTTATAGCGTTTTTCCAAACCATGAAGTTTATACAAAACGTTTCAGTGACGAATTACTAAGATACCTTGGTCGATTATTAGGCGAATGTTTATGTTGGGTTACCGGATTGGATTGCTTATAATACAAGAACGGCATTCGATTTGAATAAGTGGTGGATTAACGCTAGGATAACCGGTAACGAGTGTAAATAGATATCATTTGAGGCGTTTTGGGGTATCAGAAAGTCTGAACAGTATTATGGTCTATTCAAAAGAGGTTGTAGAATGTTTTCAAAGAAGTTAAAATGAACATACTTAAAGGAATCCATTTTATAAATGGCTATAAATGCGATTAATACCACGTTTGGTCCGGGTAAAATTATTTTTATGTTTTTCATATTTAGTGTTTATTTTAAGGTTAATATGGATACAGTACCTTCATAAACCACGATCTAAAGAGCGAAAGTTATGGCGAAGGCTGTGGTAGCCCTGAGTTCTTTGAACGCTAAAAGTGATGTTTTGAAGGTTTTATCTACACAAACCGGTTAGCTAGAGATGAGCGTTTTGAATTTATTGTTATAATTCGAGGTTTTCGTTTAAAGAATAAAGGAAGGATGGATTGGCCTTCGGAAAATCATCGTTATTAAAGCATATTGTTGGAATAGTAGTAATTTCAGTACTGTAGATCAACTTTACTTACAGTAAATTTGACTATACTGACTGCAGATTGAGTGTATTGTTTTCTATGGCCTACTTTATTGGCTGCAAGTCAAGTACAGTATGTGCCCACTAGAAACTCGGACACGGTACAAGCAATTAGCCATACAAATTACTGTGCAAATCAGCTAGTGGTCTGCTAAATCTAGAAAAATACATGCACCACTTAACCACGAAATACTACTATTAATTCAACCAATCTAATCGACAACATTATAACGTCCAAAGCCCTACCAACACTGATCAGTGCTTATGAATTTAAACACAAATAAGCTAAGTAAAAGATGAAACCACTTTTCTATTGTTATGCCTTTTGTCAATGTCAGTGTAAAAGAAAGATTCTTACGAAAGGCCTTTACTTCTGTGTTAATTTCTACGGAAGTAAGTAAAAAAGACCTTTAGGCTGTATTAGCTTTGAAAAAGAACCAAAAGTAACGATGGTATCGCTATTGAAAACACTAAAAAACTTCACCAAATCCTTTTTAAAAAAGCGTTGAAATTAACCGCTAAAAGTTTCAAATGATAAGTTAGCAAATGATTAAGTCAGCATTATTACGGTTATCATTACTGCAAAAATAACTAAGTCCCACAGCCTAAAACTTTAAACCTTGCCCTCTATCAACAACAAACAACGTTCGACCTTACCCTTAATACCAAACCTTGTCCCCTCCTTTATTCTTTCCCCCCCCCCCCTACACAAATTCATTCTTTAAGATCGCTTTTCTAAGAGAAAACACTGAAAATCGATAAATCTCACTAAGAAAGCCACGTCGCGTAACTTTACGTTAAATCGATAAATTCACACGCTCCCGAATCCCTAAGTCTTTTAACCACGAAGTTTTATACCATCCAAATCTTCAAAATAGAACCTAATTAAAAGCTAATAGGGGTAATTGAACCCCTTAGACCTCTATTTTCCCAACATTACGATAAGGAACTAAAAGGGCCAAATATTAACAAAAACTCAACGGAATAATATCTGATTAACTTTGTTGACAACTATATCCTCGATTAAAATAATAATAAACACAACCGCGGTAAAAACAACTTCTACACCTTCTGCGGCTTCTTTGAAAACTAGAACCTAAATATGTGGAAAATGATCCAAAAGGGGATTAAAAACAAGCTAAAGACGAATCTTATTCGACGAGAAATATACGTATCAGGTAAAAATTCTAATAAGTTAGCGAAGGTTTTTTTTTAAAAAAAAAAATAGCTCAACTTAAAAAATGCCTTAAAGGTTCACACTGAAAAGAAAAATGCTTTAAAATTTTTTTAAAACCCTTATACGCGCTTCAAAAAACCTCCTCTTAACCCCTAGCTAAGGCAAACCTCTTTAAGCACTAACGATACAAAAACCTATTAATTTTCTCGATTACCTAACACCTTTATATAAAAATACGAAGTGTGTTTTTAGCTACAGTAAAATACGTAAAGAAACAGCTAATAACGTGGTAAAATGTATTAAAGTTAGTATTATCTAACAATCAATTAGTTAAAATCATAAAACCCTTTAAAACCCCCTTTACAGTTAAATCTCTATTACCCTTTAACCCTTCGCTCAAAATCTCTAACTCCCTTAAAAAGAATCTTCACACGGAAAATATATCTATACGCGCGAACTTACTACAAATTCTACTACTGAACTTTACCATTCAGGCTACGCGATTAACAATTACCCTTTAGATCACGTTTCGAAGACCAAAAGCTTGAATTATCAGGAAATATCAACAAAAATTAGGACCATTATCGAGACCTACCTCTGAAACCTATCAAAACAATTAACATCAACTATAAGCTTTTCACAAACTTTTCCAAAATGTGAAATGACGTAAAAAAGTATATTAGAAAGCCCCATAACCTTTTTAACACGAAAATAATACCCTCTTCAAATATTTGAAAGCATATAAAGGTCTCTTCTTTTGATTTTCACTTAATATTTACCGGAATCCTCATAGGATATGCTAAGGAATATGACCTAAATTTTCTAGAACAAGTAATTACCTTTTGAAAGATTTAAAACGGTATACAAAGTTATTTCGAATAAGATATCTGCCTTACATAATATTTTACGGATGAGGCTACCACGAGGTAGATGATAATACTAACAAATGAAAAAAGGAAAAATTACCGATAAACATCTTAAATCAAATGCTTAACAAGCTAATGTTATATCAACAAACTATAGGAAAGGCCTATGCTAATGAAGACACGCTCCGCAAACAGGTAGAAGTAGTTTTTACGAGTGTTAATGAATTTGAATACGCTTTATAACGTCTCATTACCACTTATAAGGGCTTCTTTAGCCAATTAATATCCTTAATTATAACTGTAATAACGCGAACACCAAAATTCGCTTAGTATATATCCCCACGCTAATGACTTCTACAATGTAAATAAAGAAAACCGTGCGCTAATACACTACGTAGATCGCAAGTATAGCTACAAAAGCCCTTAAGGCCTAAAATCTGATCTAATAACTTCAGACTAAAGGCTACAACCATATTGACGCCAACTAGAGCAAAATTCAGGTAAACCTACTAGTCGTAAGAACTATCGTCATAATAACGGCAAAAGATATTAGATTTGTGGTAAATCCGGCTATGAGTTAACTCGTTACCATCTAGCCGAGTGTAATGACAAACAGGTGATATACCAAATCCAATACCATACTTCTTTCTAGAAAAACTACTTAAATCACATCGAAAATTTTAAAGGTAAAGAAACTGTTAACGAAAAAGATACCCCTAAGTAAATTAAATAATATTAAAACACTACTCCTCATACGGCTTAATTACTAAGCGAAAATGCTATCCTAGATTTTCTAAGTGACAAAAACCCTTAACTTTACTTTAACTAAACCCCTAACCCCTTATATAAATTTAACCTTCGCGATAGTTACGAGGACCATCCGTTTCAAGGTATTATTCCAAACACAAAAGAAACAAGGTACTTATTAAGAGGCTATTCGTAATATGCGGTATTGCAAAAGAAAAGCACTACTACCACCGAAATCAATAGTTAAGATGCTAGCAAAACAAAAGTTGACTTCAGCCTAAAAGAACAAATATCTTTACTAAGAACAACAGTAATTAAAACTAGTATTAATTTTATCACGTTTTATATCCTCAAATCCCTTACCCGTTTCCTTTTTTACTTAAAAAACACAGAAACACTCAACATTAATGTCAACGTCAACGTCGATAAGCTGGTTAAAAACGGCTAAAGATTTCAACTTGCCTTCTAATAGGGGAAATTATAGTTTTTTTATAAACCCGAAAACAACGTTATTAAACCTGACGAAGTTAAAGATATGTTATCTACACGAACGCTTCAGCCACCCAACTATTTACAAGCGATACAACATGATAAATTTTGCAAGATAGAAAAATATGAAACACTCTGTATTAAAATCCATTGAGAACCTTCATCACCACGTTCAAACATATATTGAAACTCGTCGAAAATATAAATGTACATTAATAACGATAAAGACTTCAACTGAGAAATCTTTATTTACGTATTTTACTTGGATAATAAGCTTAATTTTTTAAGTTATCAATTTTGCAACCTTTTTTCACGAAGCTTAATTTCTAAAGTTCCTATCGGCAAAAAAACACGTGAAAAACTTTAAAGATACTGTAGGTTAACATGTACTTGATCCCACCTACCATTGTTGTCCATAATACCAGTACCAACTTTACGGCAGCAGAATTTTAAACAAACTCCAAAATAATAAAGATCCACTATAAACAGATACCTATAAAAGCCCACTAAAACATTAAAAAAATAGAAGGAGCACACGTACTACTTAGCCGAATAAGCAATCTCCTCACATTGAAAATGAAAAACTTTAAGGATGAAAGAATACTTCTTCAAATTACGATAAAGGGCCTAAAAGACACTATAAACCCTAATAGCTTAGTTTCAATGCTACTAATATTGAGAAAGTACCTACGTCTGACGAGTAAATCCCTGTAATCAATAAGTACCTAAAAGAAAATTGTAGCCCATAGCAAAACACTAAAGAATCTACGAAAGGGATCGGTATGACGTTAAATCAATAATGCCCTTAACACCAAAAACGACCCCACGATAATTAACTTACTTACTTAACCATAGAAGAGTAAAGTCCTCGTGTAACGGAAGCTAGACAAATAAGATAACCTATATAAAACCTTGAGTATTACTAACTTTAAAGTAGTTGTTAAAACTGCTAACTACCCTAAGATGTTTCGCAACATGTTAGTCCAAACCTACATTAAGGTAACTAGCGATAGCGATAAAGACCTCCAAGCTAAACGACTAAATCAACACAACACTCCTTCACCGATTATTTAAAAGCCATTAAAACGCCACCAGCGCAAAAAACTACCAAAGAGAAGAAATAATAAGGATAATAAATACATACCATGTTGTAATAGTACTACATGCAATGTAGTATATCAAATTTCCCTATAATAAAGTTGACTGTACTGCAAGTTGAGTGTATTGCTTTGTGGAGACTTACCGCATTAAGTATAAGTCGAGTATAGTATGCTACACTTCACTCTAAGGAAAGGGCCAAGCAATTGGCCATACAGATTACAGTGTAGATCGGCTAGCGGTCTGCCAAACCTAGAACAATACATCCACCACCTGACCAATATAATACTACTATTACTTCAACCATGATTCGAATCGATAACGTTGTAACATCTAAAGCCCTACCAACACTAATTAGTGCTTATTAGGTTAAGAATAGATTGGCTTAGTAGAAGAAGAAGCTGATTTCCAGTTACGCTTTACATTTACGTAAGGTAGAGGGAAGATTCTTGCGAAGAACCTCTACTGCTGCGTATGTTTTCACAGCAGTAAATAAAGACTTCTAGGCTACGTCGGTTTCCACAATAGTTTAGAGGTAGCGATGGTATCTCTATCGAAAACAATAAAAAATCTTTATTAATCCTTCTTAAAGACTTTAAGATTAACTGTCAAAAGTCTCAAAGTTCGGCAAGTTAGCAAATGACTAAGTCGGTACTACTACGAGTGCTACTATTATAGAAAAACAACTAAGTCCCTACGCCAAACAATCTTTACCTCAAACAACGACCTTCGATCTTACCCTTTACACCAAACTTTTGCCTTTATTTCACTCTTTTCACTTTCCTACATTAACTTAATCACCAAAATCGCTGTCTCAAGCGAAAACATTAAAAATCGCTCAATCGCGCCAAGAAAGTCATATCGCATGACTTCATACCAAAATGCCAAGTTCCATACGCCCAAGATTACCAAATCCCTCGCTCTACGCGCCCTACACATCATATACAAGCAAAAACGCCAAGTCTTATACGCCCAAGATCATCAAGTTCCTGGCCCTACGCGCCCTACATATCCTACACAAGCTAGAACATTAGGATCCCTACCGCCAGCAATCAATTTAAATATATTACCAATAATGTTAAGAAAAAGGCAATCAGAGCTTTTAGTAGCATCTTCGAAAAACACTACGACGAAGAACTCTAGTCTACTAATACTACTAAAGACTTTACCCCCGAAAACCTTACTAACTACGTCGGTCACTTCATTATCGATATCGACTACAATGATCAAAACACGATCGTTAAATATCTCTTCGATTACATCGAATTGTTTAGGGATTAGACCCTTACTATGTGGAAAAAGACCGATAAATCAGTAAAGTTAAAGTTAAGGGTTAACTTACGCAAACAAGGGATTTTACTACCCTTCAAGGTCGGTAAAAACGGTAACCTCACTGATATACTTTACGAATGTACCACGGATAAAGACTCCCAATAAACCTCAACCAAGGAAAAAGGGACCATTAACAACAGTAATCCTTAACGCCTACACACACGTTTACAAGAACCTGCTTAAACCCAAATAATTGGACGTGAAGAACTAGTTAACCTATACCCTGTAAGCCCTTAAGTCTATTAATCAATTAAATAGGAACCTTGACGGACTTCTTAATACCAAAAGAATTATCGTTAAGTCTCCCGCGACGAAAAACCTCTAGCATATTTCCTCCAAGCTTCTCAGTACATTCAGTTCCAACAGCCAAATCAAGGAAGGACTGGCTTCACACGTAAGCCAACTATGGGCACGATCACTAGATTTTCCCCTCCAAACTCAGCCAAGGGTAACTATCTTACTCATTAGTACCAATAAACTTGGTTCTTCCCTTAGCTGAGAGATATAAAGGGTCCCTACGACCAGTATATCACCCTTACCCCTCGACGTGTTCCCATAAAGAATACGGACTATATAGCAATCACCACATTCGTCAAAATCTTGGGGAAAAAGGAAAAGTAAAACGATAAGCCGTACAACCTTCTCGACGTCAAGTTACATCTATTCTTTAACATTTTCCTCCAAATAAAAGTTAAATTACCAGGCTTTCAGTTGTTGTTTTCCAGTATACTTATCTGCTAGATCGAGGATTATTACCTCTAGTATCTAACAAAATACTCCTATTTCCGCGAAATCTACAATAGCTTAAAGGGATATTTCGAATACGATATTAATATTACCTAATAACACATTAACTGGAATATTATCAAGTGGTTTTATAAGCTAAATCACAAAAAAGAGTCGGAAAGAAAAATGTACCTCTTTAATTAGATACTTAATAGGCTAATGTTTTGCTAACAAGTAATAGGAAACGTAGAAGCTAGTGAAGACACTTTACGATAACAGTTCTGGTAAGCAGTAACGGGCCACAAAAAGTTTGAATACGCTCTTTAATGCTGTGATACCACCTACCAAGGGTTTTTTTGGCCAATTGAGTTTCTTGCGGGTGACCATAAATTTTTGAATCCCTGGCTTAACTTATATGTACCCCTAAGCTAGTGACTTCCCTAACGTGGATAATGAAAAACTTACGGTAATCAATTACGTCAACCGCAAATAAGGCTATAGGCGCCCACAATACCTAAGGTCTAGCCCATCGACCTCGGACCGAAACTAAAGGTAACAACCACGTTGGCGTTAATAAGGTCAAAATTCAGGCGAACCTGTTAACCGCAAATACTATCTTCGTAATAGTGGTAAAAGATGTTATATTTGTAACAAGCCTATCTATTAGTCAACTTAACATCCCCCCACCAAACGAAATAATAAAAAGGTAATATATTACATCTAGTACCCTATCACTTTTGAATAGGACTACTTAAACCAAATCGAAAACTTCGAAGGCGATAAGTTAAGTAACGGTGCCAATACCCCCAAGCAGATCAAATGTCATGAAAATACTACTCCTAACGCGGCCTAGTAACTAGTCGACCATACCTTTTTATACTATTTAGGTGGTAAAGACCCTTACCTTTGCCTTAATCAAGCCACTAATCCTTTACAAACCTTTAACCTTCGCGATTATTACGTGGACCATACGTTTCAAAGTATTATGTCAAACATAAGCGCAACAAGATATTTAATAGGAAGCTATTCTCAGCACGTAACAGTACGGAGGAAAATCACTACAACTACTGAGATTAATTATTACGATATTAGCAAAGCTAAAATTAGTTTTAGCCCAAGAAAACAATTATCGTTATTGAGGATAGCAGTAATTTAAACTGTTGCAAAAGAAATTACCTTTCATATCCTTAAGTCCCTTACCTCTGTCCTACTTTGTTTAAAGGATATAAAAATCTTCAGCGTCAACGTCGACATTATTGTAGATAAACTGGTTAAAAACGGCTAGAGGTTTCCACTCGCCTTTAAGTGGGGGGCATATATGGTTTTATATTTAAGGCCCTAAAACAGTAGTGTTAAACTTAAAGAAGCCGTAAATACTTTAACTACACCGATACTTTAACCATCCAAATGTTGATAAGCTATACAAAGTCCTAAAGTCTGTAAAGTATAAAAATGTGAAATGATTTGCCTTAAAAGCCATAAAAAGACTTTGTTACCACTATTAAACGTATACCTAAACCCCTCGGAAATTCAAGTTTATATTAAAGGACGATAAGAAATTTAACTGCGAAATCTTTATTAATGTGTTTTACTTGGATAACGAGCCTATTTTTCATGTCGTTAACTCTGTAACATCTTTTTACGGAGCCAAGTTTTTAAAGTTCATTTGGACAAAGGATATGTAGAAAATACTAAAGATATTGTAAATTAACACGTATCTGAGCCTACCTGATGTAATTGTTTACGATATCGGCACCAATTTTACGGCGACGGAATTTCAGGAAAATGTTAAGATAATGGGTATCCAGTATGAAAAGGTGCTTATAAAAGCCTATTAAATTATTAGTAAGGCTAAAAAGGCATACGCATTACTTCGACGAACGTATAATATCCTTACATTGGAAATTAAAAGTTTTATAAATCCGAAGGTACGCCTACAAATGGAAGTCAAAGGCCTTAACGACACTATGGGCTTTAACGACTTAGTGCCAAAGTTGCTAGTCTTTAAAGCGTACTTATGTATGACGAGTGAATGTCTACCCTTAGCAAGTACTTAGAAACGTATTGCGGCCTACAGCAAAGCTTTAAGGGAACTACGAAGAGAATCGGCACGCCGCTAGATTAATAATGCCCTTAACACCAGGAATGGCCCCTAAACAATCGACGTGCTTACTTTGACGTTATAAAGTAAAGTCTTTGTATGGAGGGAGCCGGGAAAATGAGAAAGCCTATATAGGATTTTAAGTATCGCGAAATCCGAAATAGTTATTAAAACTGTTAACGGTCTTGTATCTTTCCGAATCACCTAGGTTAAACCTTATATCAGGGCTACTAACGATAAAGAACCTTAAGCTAAACAACCGAGCCAATACAAACCTCCTTTACCTATTATCGATAAGTAGATGAAACGCCGCAAGTGTAAAAGACCTACGAAAAAAAAATCGTTAAAAACGAGGAATATATACTAGGCCGTATTTATAATATTACTTGGCTAAGTAGGAAAGAAAAAGATAACGAAGACTTTGCACTAAAGATCTGAATGCAAGGTATTATTAAGACTTTTGGCAAACCCTTTCAAGAAAACGCCAAGTTAGAAATTAACGGATTACCAACTCGAGGAGTTGTACAATTTGTATTTAAAACCGACTTTAACCTTTAAAACCTAAACTTCGCAATCTTTAAGTCAAGGATTATCCACGAAGTTAAACGTAAAACCACGGAGCGGCTGCATGACTAGTTACGTTTAATCGTTTAAGGATACAGTGATAAAGGTAAAGACTAAATCCTTACGTAGTTGCCAACAATCTAGAAGATTATCCAACGTTTAGTAATTACCTTCACTATAAATTTGTTAGGTAAAATTAAAGGCAAATTTATAATTAATAACCGTAATGTTACTTAAGCTTATATGTAATTAGTAATAGATGTACAACAAATCGTATTAATAAAACTACCGTAGGAGCTACGTATCATTTACCCTTTAGAAACGGTAATGCGGTATATCAATCCATTATATAAATTAACTAAAGAAGGCTTGTATTAGTTTTTAACCTACTAGTCGCACTTGAAATCTCAGTTTACGATTAAGTTTTTAACGTACGACCCGTGTTTATCAATAACGTAAAAGAAGACTTCGGCGTGATAAGTATACAAATTAACAATACCCTTTTCGTCGGAATAACTAGCTTTATGGTAATAAAGCATCAGATGATCAAGGACTTCAAGCTTTAAAATTACAAACCGATAATGATGTTGACGAAGGGAAGCCAACTTAACTTTAATAAATCGTCAATCCGCATACTTAATATTAATACCAGATTTAATTTTCGCTAAAAGGGTCAAGGCATTATTTCAACTATAATCAACCAAACTAATGTAATTAAGGCTCAATGGTACCTCGAATAACGTACTTGTGGTAGCTATATCGTTATCTTATGCTAACCGAAGGCATTATACGACCTTTCTATCGCCTTATAAGTATAGGAACCAACAGATAAAGACTTTAAGCGGCTAAAAAAAAGGACTGAGTAATAATTACGAAATTTGGACCGTGGGATTAATATAGTCTTAATCGACCTGTTGGGAACTAAGTTGATAATCTTTATAAATAGGTTCTTTACAAATAACATCGACTTATTTTTACAGATAGGCTTCCTAATAACCCTTGTCAACAAAGATAAACGGAAAATTCAGTTCAATATCACCTATAAACTAATTTACTAGATTTCTATTAAGTGTAAGAAGATAAAACGAAGCGTAGTGGTATCGGAGGTTTATAGAATCATAGCGGGCTTTAACGTAGGTATAACACTGTGCGAAACCCTTAAATTTATTATCAGGAAATTAAAGATTCCTTCTATCCCGGTGGTAATTTATACCAACTTAAGAAGCCTCTTTAAATACCTTTGGAAGCTCGGAGTCATTAGCGGGAAACGCCTGATAATCGATATAATAGCACTCCGTAAGGCATACGAAGGGGGAAGATTAATGAATTCCGATAGATTCATAATAAATACAACCCTACTAACGCTATAACGAAGAAATCGCCGAAAAAAGCCTTGGAAAGGTTTATAAACAACAATATACTAACTATATGCATTGAGGGCTACGTTAATAGGCCACCAAGAAAGCCCAGATTACGTAACAACGAATAAGGATGTGCCGCGAAATTGGAAGACTGTTAGGGGATTAGGGATAGTAATTTGTTTAAGTGGTATAGTTAAAGTGAAGGCTTGTAAAGGCTTGTGACAGAAAAACTTTTTGTAGGAATTAATAAACTCGGACCTCGGAGCAACGGAGCAATTAAGGTTAAATGAGGTTAATTTGAATGAAATTGGGTGCAATTCAGTATAAAAGCCAACTTGAATTGACAAAGGTCTAGCCAGTTAACGAGGCAATTCAGTGGTAACCGAAAAGAATTGGTCAGCCACACTGGCGTATGCGTACAAACTAAAAAGCCGCCAGTATTGGAATAAAATTATATTAATGCAATAGGTAAACTGTATTATAAGTTAAGTGTATTGCTTAGTGGAGACTTACCGCATTAGGTATAAGTTGAGTGTAGTACACTACACTTTACTCTAGAGCACGGGCCAAGCAATTGACCATACAAATTACAGTGCAGACCGGCTAGCGGTCTGCCAAACCTAGAATAATACATTCACCACCTGACCAATGCAATACTATTGTTACTTCAACCACAACTCGAATCGACAACGTTGCAACATCTAAAGCCCTACCAATATACCGGATAGTATTTATAATACTGCTTGGGTAAGTAGGGGGGAAAAGATAACAAAAACTTAACGTTAAAACTCTTGACACAAAGCGTTATCAAATCTTTCAGCAAACCTTTTTGAAAAAAGCGATAAGGTCGAGATTAATGGCCTTCTAATTCGAAAAATATATAAATCGTGTCCAAAATCAACTTTAACTTTTAAAATATGAATATCACGATCTTCAAGTCGAGAATTATATACGGGGTTAAAACCAAGACCACGGGGTAGCCATACAAAAAGTTATGAATAATCGCTTGAGGATATAGTAATAAAAGCAAAGACTGAATTCTTACGTAATCTCTACCAATTAAAAAAATTAACTAACGTTTAATCGTCACATTAACAGAAAGTTTGCTAATCACCAATAAAGGGAACTTTACCCTTAATAGCCGTGATATAATATAAACATATACGAAATTAACGACTGATTTACAACGGATCGTATGATTAAAACTAATACAAAAACTAAATACTACATACCCTTCGGAAACAGTAATAATATATATTAAACTACTATACAAACTAATCAAAAAAACATCCATTAATTTCTATTCTATTAATCGTACTTCAAATTACAATTAGGCATAAAGTCTTTGATAAAAGACCTATATTTTCTAGTCAAGCATGAAAAAAGCTTCATCTTAATAAGTTTACAAATTAACAATACCCTTTTCGTCATAAATACCAACCCTATAACATCAGAATAATAAGCGATTAACGACTCTAAATTCTAGAAATATAAGCTAGTAACGACTTCAATAAAAGAAAATCAATTTAATTTTAACGGATCGTTCATCCGCATGCTTAGTATTGATACTAGCCCCAATTTCCTCTCAAAAGGCCAGAGCACTGATTTGGCCGCAATTAATAAGATTTATATAGCTAAAGCTTAACATTACTTGAAATAACGCACCCGTGGCAGCTACATAGCTACTCTTTGCTAATCGGAAGCCTTTCTCTACCTATTGACTACAGTATAAGCGTAAAACCTAATAAATAAAGACTTTATCTGATTAAACAAAAAGCTAAAATAACAAATAAAAAGATTAAACCGAGGGATCAATATAGTTCCTATTAAATTATCGAAGACTACGTTAATGATATTTACAGATAGCTTCTTTCCCACAAATACTGGCTTATCCTCACAAATCGGTTTTCTATTAACCCTCGTCAATCAAAGGAAAAGAGAAAAACCAATTCAGCATTACTGGTAACTTAATCCACGAAACCTCTGTTAGATACAGAAGAATTACACAAAATATATTAACTTCAAATGTCTACAGTATAATAACTAGCTTTAATATAGGCATGAAATTGTGGGAAACTCATAAAAACATCACCAAACAGCTAAATATTCTATTTATCCGGGTGGTAATCCATATCGACTCGAAAACATCATTCTAATATCTTTTAAAGCTTAGAATCACTAGTTAAAAACACCTGATAATCGATGTAATAGCACTTTATAAAGCTTACAAAAGAAAGGAAATTGAGTAGTTCTAATAAATCAATGAAAACAATAATTCCGCTAACGCTATAATAAAGGCATCGTCAAATAAGGCCTTTGAAAAGTTTATAGACAATAATAAGCTGACTATACGCATCGAGGGCTACGTTAACAGGCCATCCAGTAAGGCCAAGTTACGTGCTAGTGAACAGAAATGTATTATTAAACTGGAAAACTGCCAGAGGGATAACGACCTTTTTAAATAAAAAAATTAAATGAAAGGAAACAATAGGTTAAAAAGGCTAATAGTGGTGGTAGGCTAGTACTCGCAAGTTAAAAATGAAAGACTTATAAAAGGAAATTGATAAAACCAAAACTTGAAGCCATGAGGTAATTAAAGCTAATTAGAGTAAATTTGGATATGAAAATCAACTGAAATTACCAAGGGTCTGGCCAGTTAACAAAAATATAATTCGGCGCTAGCCGGAAGAGTTTAGTCGACCATATTAACGTGTACGCCACAAATAAAAAACCGCCCGTATCGGAATATTAGTAATTGTAGTGCAGTAGGTCAACTTTACTTACAGTAAAGTTAACTATACTGACTTCAAGTTAAGTATATTGTTCTGTGTGCACCTGCTATATTGGCTGAAAGTCAAGTAAAGTATGCGCCTACTTTATACTATGGTACGGGCCAAGAAATGGACCATACAAATTACTGTGCAAACCAGCTAGCAGTTTGCCAAAACTAGAACAATAAATGCACCACTTGACCACACAATACTACTTTTACTTCGACCAATCTAATCGACAACGTTGCAACATCCAAAGCTCTACCAAAAGATACAATATGTGTATGGATTTGCCAAATGGTACGAGTTTTTTTCGATGGATGATGGTACGGGAGTATAAAAGGGAAAAGATGGACGAGGAAACCCTTAAACCACTACCTATTGAGTAACGGCAGTTAACATACGATTCTTACAACTTGAAAGCCCCTTCTAAAATCCTTATACACCCTTTAATACTATAATAAAACGAATTCCCCAAGTTAATAAAACAATACCAACGTAAATGTTTACTTGCATTGAAAAATAAAAAGTGTTCTAAAGCCATTATTTTGTACTTTTTTATATTGAAATACAACAGGTATAGTTACTGATTACACTCAGCAACAGGGGCGGTCAGTACTTGGTATAACTTCAAGTACTATACCTCTCAACACCAAAGATGAAGAATTTACCAGATATGTGGATATTTTCAAGGAGGACTAGTATTTACTAGTTCAAGTACTAGTATCGACTAGTATAAAGTCTTTATCTTAATTATCGAGATCTCTATAAGAATACACTTAATCATATATCAAGTCCTCTATGTAGATTCTAAAATACCTGAATCTACAAGCATACACAATATTTCCTCATATAATACCTTCAACAAATTATTAATACGATTATACCATACTATTCTATTTTACTAAATTCAATTCAATATACTTTATACTATACAAATCAAAAATGTGTATTTCTTCTAAACCTTCCAAAACCTTGGAGGATACCCCTTTAGCATCTCTCAAACATGGTCTATTTCCGCCACTAAGTTTATCCTATAGTAATAGCAGTGATAATGGTCCTTCTTCACAAAAAAATGTTATTGCTTCCGGCTTCTCAGGTCCCTTTAAGCCTACAGGTTCTTCTACTCCTCCTATTTCCCCATACTTTCGTTTTCTATACTTTAAGGCTACTCCTGTTACTTCAAGAGCTTTACAACCTGAAAATATGTTAATTAAAAGGCGAGAAACAGCTCGTAATACCCGTAAGGCTAAAGATAAGTAAGAACTTCCAGCCGTCAAAGCTAATAATATTACTAATGAGGAGGCAGAAGCTAAGGCTAACTATGCTTTAAACTACTCGGAACGGGAAAAGCTTAAGTCAGCTATCGATTTATATGATAAAATGACAGCTAAGTTTAAGAAACGCCTTAAGAGTCCCTAGTTAACGCTACTATACCGAAGAAAAAAGAGTAAAAAATCAAGAATACCTTCTTGAATGCTAATAACAGAAGGCTTCTTTTAAATCCTAAGTAATAATTACTCACAGACTTTGACAAATTGAACTGTATGAACATAAACACATACTTGATAAAAATTAAAGATGTACTGTCAGTAATAATTATTTTAATATCTTGGAAGATGTTTTTAAGAATGATATGAATACGGTTTTTACAGAAACAAACTATATTTACTTATTTACACCTATCGATTATAATCCTGCAAAGAAAATTATAAATTATTCGTTCACGTATCAGAGCTTATATAATAACTTCTTTTTTCATTACTTTAGACCTTTTAACAGTTATTATTGGTATTAAAAACTCTTATAAGGTTATTTTTGAAGTTTATTGGCTTATGCTAAGGTACTGGATCGATTTACCATTAAGAATTTCTTGAAAAACATCGTTTACTACACCCCTTATACTACTCCTCCTCTGATTTCTTTGTAACAGCGTTTGAAAACACCACAAGAAATTTAATCTATTAAGGCCGTCAGGTTGAAATTATTGAGTATTCCTTCAATTATTGACTTTTAATAAGCTCGAGTTTCTAGTTTGGATGGTTTGTATGCGAATTTAATCAAAGAAAGCTGATCCTTTAATACTACATAAATTACTTTCGGGTTTTCAAGAAGAAAACTTGCTATAAGAAGGAAAATTAACTTAAAATTCTATCCTTTAAAAAAACCAAAAAACAAGCCTATTAAAAGTGACTAGCATATTTAGTTAGTTGAAGAAAAATTGTCTTACCGGCTTTCATAAAGATCACATAGAATAGGTTTATTAGGTACTACAATCAAACCTACAGCCTTCCTATTCCCGTAAGTATATTAGAAAAAAAGAAAAAGCGGATCTTATTATAATGAATAATAGAGAAGTACAAGATGCCCGCCACATATAGTATTATAATTTTATGATATTGCTACCTACAATTACTCGTTCAAATATTCAATTTGACTGGTTTATTATGTAAGACTTTATATAGAACCTTACAATGAAGAATTTTGGCTAATCAAAAGCCGTTTTTAATACGGGTGTTTTTGTTTAAAGATATTCACTTTCAATGTCAAAGCCTCTACTCTTCACGTTAATGGCCCCACTTTTCACATTAGTTCGCCTAAACGACCAATTAGAAGCCGTACCAGAAATGGGAAATACTGCTGTACAAGCCCCACATTCAACGTTGAGCTATCAAAACTTATCATTAAATATTATTCATTTCTCCTTTTTCTTAACATCACAACTTTATTTTACAATTTATAAACTTAAAGTTCGAGTCTCTATTAACGCTAATTAAGGCTTGTCTTATCATATATTTAACGACATGAAATGATTTTCCTTTTTTAAAATGTAAGGCTGAAACTATCCTGAATTACTAATAAGGGGTGGTGTAGTTTAATCCATAGAGTAAAAAACGATATAAGTATTGGTTAAATTTGATTAAGGTTATAATATCTTAATTTTCCACAACTGTTTCTATTATCTCAAGTTTATTGTGAACCTAATCAGCTTTTTGAAGCTTTATAGCTTAGGTATTAAGGCTAGAGACTAATCTGTAGTTGATTTATTAACTGAGGAAACAATTGCTACCATAACCAACAACTATAGTATCATATAAACCACCATATAGTAGTTTTACTATAATTTCATTATTATGATTCCGACAAGTCCTTCGATACTTCCCTTTAACACATCAAGTTTGGTTATATTAGCCTAAAATCATTAAATGAATCACTTTAGTTATTAGACATCTTTAAAAAGAATTTAAAAAAAAAACCGTTTCGACTTCATCAATACTCTATATAAGCTTTCTCAAAGCCCTCGATAGCGACCAAGCTTTGAATATGGAAACTTGGAGAAAATAAGGTTTATATAATTCCATAAAAGCTTTTTGGAAAGAATTACTAACCTAAAAGTCGAACATGATAACCTGATGGCTACCAATGTTAAATATAACTTCAGAGTTCGAAAAAAAGAAAAACTGTCAAATACACTAATAGAAGATTAAAAATCTATCATTATATATTTAAAGAGGTTATTGAATGAATTAGTCATATTATAAAATATCTGATCCTTGATATAGGCAACAAATTTGTTGATTTTTTATTAAGGAAAAGTTTTATTCATTACGTATCAACTTTTAAGTTTTTTTCACCTTATACCCCTAAAGAGAACGTGTTCTCCGAACTCTTTCATAAAGTAATTTTGGAAAAAAATAAGGATCTAAACTATTGCCAGAAAGGTTCTCTATCATTTGTAACCATACTTGTTTCAAATAGCTATTATTATAGGCAACTTAATGGTTCATAATAGGAATAGGATTTTCCTTACCACGCCCTATAAAGGTTTTCACAATAAAGTAAAGGGATATATAGGTTATATACCCAGTATTAAGTTTACCTTTACTCCTAGCTTTGCCGTTATCGTCCATATACCCTTCAAAAGACAAGTGAAGGGTTAAAAGATTAATCGCATGGGAAAAATAGAAACCATTTTTATAGTAGATTTATGATATTACAAAGCTCTAGCATATGTTTAACGTCTACTTACTAAACAGGCCTCCAAGATTGACCAGGAAATTCTTTAACACTTTTAACTTGACAGTCTTGGAAAATTTTATTACAGGGCACCTTAAGTTTATTATAAGGAAAGAATATATCAAGTCTATCAAGATTAATATCCCTTATAATACTGTAATGGTAGCTTCAAACTCTAGGCCAAAAAGGAGTATTTTTCAAGCAATAATGAAAACAGTAAATATCCTGCCAGCTAGCCTACCAGCAAATACTATTATTCACGTTAACATAGTTCAGTTTATACTTTTAATTTTTTTTAAAAAAGAAAAAGTAATATTTTTGAAGGAAGCTTTGGAAGGTTTTGGAATGAACTACTTGAAAAATATTCTCTACAGTAAGATACGGAGCTAACTGTTCTTTAAGATCTTTAATGCCGTTAAGATAGATATTAACCGCTATACCCTAACCGCAAAGAAAGCTTCTAAAGTCAAAACTAACTCCAAATATCAAAACGAAAGGTATAAGGTTAATATTTTAATACGATGGTTTAAGGGATATGTATAGTATTAGCTACAATAAAACCTTTTCCTCTACAAGAAGCACTTTCATATATAGGATCCTTGTTAGGCTTATCGTTTTTTATGGTTAAGATATCGACTAAATTAACATAGATTCAACTTTTCTCAATGAGTAACTCGATGAATTGGTGTTAATGGGGATCTCAAACACTATTGGGGAATTTTTGGAGCATTCAAAAGAAAATAATATAGGTTTTAAACCTATACTAAACTAAGTTTTTCAGTTATTCGCCTCGCCTTACGGTTTTCTTTTTAAAAGAACACTTAAAAAAAGTTAAAGAAAATATTCAGTAGCTTTAATTTCAAAAGGTTGAGCTTTAATAAAGCGATATACATTGATTATCTCTGTGAACTCATTATCACTACTTATTTTAATGATTTTTTTACAATAATCCTTAACCTGAAATATATTAACACCTTTGAAATAAATGTTAGAAATCATTTAAAATACATGGATCTAGGAAAAGCTGAACACTTCCTAGGGTTACGTCTTTGAAGTAATAAAGACATACATACAATTATCATGACAAAAGATACGTATATTCAAAAGATGTTGGACTCCAAGGTAGAGAAATTAAACAAAAATCCGGCCTATATCCCCATACCTCTGAATCACTTATTCATACTACACCGATTCCCCTTAAATAGTAGGCTAATATATCACAAAACAAATAGTATCAGTTTGATATTAAGGCCTTTGAGTATGTAATATACCAGACTAGGCTAAACATCGCCTTCCTTATATCAGTACTTTTATACTTTTACCATGATGATTCACTTGAAAACATGACACTAATCAATTGCACCTTTGTTTATTTCAAATAATATATGAATTACAGACTACAACTAGGTAATGAAAAACTGTCAGAAAATCCGCATTGAAACGATATAAAATCCAGCTAAAATCACCATAAAGACTTATAAAAGCTTCAAATTGTTGGCTGGTGCGATTACGATTAAAAAAGAGATAAAGTTACTGAAAAGTATACCTATAAATACAAAACTCAAATCGTCAACAGCACAGTCAACTGAATATCCAAAAGGGGATCTAAAGTATACCTTTTTTCTGTAAATACCAAAAGCGTAGCAGTGATAAGGGTTATTCAAAACACCCTTTTAATAAGGAACTTGTTTATAGAGCTTCGTATTTTTATTATCGTTATGATATACTATATTGATAGATAAGCAATTGAATTATTCAAAAACCCTAAGTATTACTAACTCACTTAATATATACCCCATAAAGAACACTTTGTAAGGGATAAAATAAAGCGTGGTATAATATAAATCAAGTGTGTTCCTACGGATGAACAACTAGCCTATGGGTTAGTAAAGCCACTGCCGAGGACGAAAAACAAATTGATAATATAACAGTTTAGCTTAACCTAAGTTAAGATGAATGGTATGGTTTATAAACCTTCGTACTCCAAATTACCTTATAGTACTATAGGTTTGAGATAGTGGAGTAGTATTGATGCCAACTTTGAGATTGTTGAAATAAAAAAAATACAATCACTTAGAACACTCAACAATAGGACCATAATAGGGCCAGTCAGTACTTGTTATAACTTCAAATACTGAAATTCTCAATACCAAGGATTAGGAATTCACCGGAGATGTAGATATCTCCAAGGGGCACTAGTATTTACTAGTCTAAGTACTAGTATTGACTATTACGGAGGATCAGCATGAATATCCTGCCTGAGATAGTACTTACTAGCACAGGAGAACTAGTACTTACTAGTATATACTAGTATTAATTAGTACGGAGTCTCGACCTTTGATCGAGATCTCTATGAGGATACATTTAATTATATATCAAGTTCTCTATATAGATTCTAGAATACATGAACCTACAAGCTTATATAATGTCTTTCTGTGGAGTATCTTTAGCATTTTATCACTTAAAATGAAGTGTTAGACCTCGAAATAAGTATGAAGCTTCGTTGTAAAGACGTTATTACTGTTCCGGATAGTTTTTTTAAAAAGTTAACCTAGGGGAAAGTCTTTGATTTAATCGAGTAAGACGTTTTTAGGTTTGAAATATTCGACCCAATGATTTATAGCGCTTATAAAATCTCTCTTACGAGGGTCATTTATAAAATAAAAGATAAAATGGAGAAGTTTTATGAAAAAAATCGATTTTTGTGACATGGTATAATAACGAATGTAAAAAAGATATTATAATCCAGTCGCCTATTCTGTAACAAACGAGCTTTTATTTGATTTTAGCGTTTGCTAACTTTTCCCGTAAACTCGATGACTTACGTTTGGAACTTTGAGATATTATATAGACTTACACACAGTCTCAGAAACGCCTTAAACGGTGTATCTAGGTATACATGCTTATGGAGCTTCGAATACACTACTCGCACTGGATATTATTATATATTTTGAATTATTTTAGTGATTTGTGGAAGCTGGTGTAATTTTGTTTAACATATAATGAAGGCATTATAAAAAGCGCCTCGAAATGGCTAGCTTCATCTTCGACCTTTATTTACTGGTTTTCACAACGTAGTTAGAGACCTTTATAATTATGGGCATATATATTAACAATATATCAATCTGGTGTAAAACGCCGCTTTCTGCCTCGAAAAAACAAACGATTTAAAATGCCAAATTGCAATCGAAGTCGAAAACATTCAACGTAGGATCGCTATATTAAATTTAACGGTACGACAATTACACTTTAAATGAGATTTCAAACATTATATTAAAAGGGAAGTTTGATAAAGTCGCCTTTGTTGATATATTAAGTATAAAACGCGTAGAGAAATACCGATATTAATATATAAGTGAGGTTTCGATTATGTGAGTCGTTGAGCCGGAAGCGGCGTTTCATTAATTTATTGTTTCATAATATTAAACGAAACTGTTTTATAACGAATGTTGGGTGTTAAATAAGTGGCTTCGGTGGCAGATCCTGAAACTAAACTTTGACTTACGTTTGATGCTTTTCGATATACGTACGGCGACAGTATTTGTTTTTATTAATTTTTTTATGTAAATAATCAAGATTTTAGCTCGTAAATAGGATTTATACCTATTATCGGTGATGAGATATTGGAACGGGATGTATGTACCTTACGAGGTAATATTATCAATTGGAATTCGATCACGTGCAAACAAATTATACGAAGGGTTTTCGTTTTAAAAAATTATAGGATAGTTGTTGGTAGGGCTTTAGACGTTGCAATGTTGTCGATTCGATTGGTCGAAGTAACAGTAGTATTGCAGTGGTCAGATGGTAGATGTAATGTTTTAGGATTGGCAGACCGCTAGCTGGTCTGCACTGTAATTTGTATGTCCAATTGCTTGGCCTGTGCCTTAGAGTGAAGTGTAGTATGCTGTACTCGACTTACACCCAATGCATTAAGTCCGTACCAAGTAATGCACTTGTAATACGGTTAACTTTACTTAAAGTAAAGTTGACCTATTACACTGCATGCAATACTATTCCAACACTGGGGATTTTTTAGTTTGTGCGCGTACGCTAGTGTAGCTAAGTAATCTTTTCCAGTTAGTATTGAATAGCGATCTCGTATTCTTTGTCAATTCCAATTGACTTTTATACTAAATTGTACCCAATTGTATGTAAATTGATTCTATTCAACCTCGATTGTTCCATTGCCCCGAGATCCGAGTTTATTAACTTTTACAAAAAGAATTCCGTCACAGACTTTTGTAAGCCTTCACTTTAAACGTGTTACTTGAACAAATTACTATTATTTATCCCCTAGTAGTCTTCTTGTTTGCCAGTATATCCCTGTCCGCCGTTATGTGATTGGGTTTTCGGGGCGGCCTATTAAGGTAGCTCTCGATGTGTATGGTTAGCCTATTGTTGTTTACAAACCTTTTCAGAGCCTTATTTGACGATGCATTTGTCATAAAGCTAACAGGATTGTCCTTGTGATCGATTTATAGGAACTTTTTAATCTCCCTCCCTTCATAGACTTCACAAAGTGCTATTACGTCAATTATTAGGCGTTTTTCGCTGGTGGTTTCGAGCTTTAAAAAATATTTAAAAAGGCTTCTTGAATTGGTACAAATTATCACCTAGATAGGAGGAATTATTTACTGCCTGGTAATAAATTTAAGGGGTTTTTACAGTACCATATCCATATTTAAGCCTACTATTATGTTGTAGATTTTTAATACCAGTACGTTTTGTATAATCTTTTTATATTTAACTGAATTTTAGTGGATTACGTTGCTAATAATACTAAATTAGTTTTCTCTTCTGTTTTCGTTAACGAAGGTTATTAGGAAGCCTAGGTGTAAAGAAAAATCGGTATTATTTTTAAAGGACTCTTCCGTAAAGATTATTAACTTGGCTTATTACAGATTGATTGGAACCATATTAATCTCGTGATTTAAGTTCAATATCTATTATTCGAGCCTTTTATTAAGCCGATTAAAGTCTTCATCCATCAGTTCCTATATTTTTATAACGATAGATAGGTTGTAAAAGGTTTCCGGTTGATATAAGGTAGCAATATAGCTACCTCGAGTATGCTACTTTAAGTACTGTTAATTTTTAGCCTTATTAATCTTATTAATTATGGCTAGAATAAAGTTCTAGTCGTTTTGTTTAAAATTAAGGCCGGTATAATACCAAGTATACTAATTAACGATCTATTAAAGTTAAGTTGAATATTTTTCGTTAATATTGTTACCTGCTTGTAATTTCTGAAATTGGAATCCTTAATCGCTTGTTATTTCAGTATTGTAAGCTAGTCGTTCCGATGAAAAGGGTATCGTCAGTTTGTATACCTATTACGTCAAAATCCTTCATTTACGTCACTAGTAAATATAGGTCGTATATGAAGGAATTATTGCCAGTCGGGATTTAAATTACGATTAATAGGTTAGAAATTAATAGATGCCCTTTTTAGCCAATTTTTACAGTAGCTCAATATATAGTATTACCGTATTTAGAAGGTAAATGGTACGGAGTTTCTATAGTAGTTTTAGTAATACGATCCGTTACAAATTTGTTGCTAATTACGTCTTAATTTGCGTTATATTACGACTATTAAAGGTAAATTTGCCTTTAGTTTTAAGTAGTAAATTTTTCACCAAAGTAAGTACCAAACGTTAGCTAATCTTTTCAATCGTTAGCAACTGCGTAAGGATTTAGTCTTTACCTTTATTACTGTATCCTTCAACTATTAAACGTATTTTTTTCTACAGCCGCTCCATGATTTTACCTTTTACCCCGTAAATAATCCTCGAATTAAAAATCGTAACTCTTGGGTTTTAAATATTAAAATCGGGTTTCGACACGTGTTATATAACCTCTTGAGTTAGTAAGCCGTTAATGTCGACTTTGTCGTTTTCTTAAAGAAGACTGCCAAAGGTTTTGACAATACCTTATATTCCAAGCTTTAGTGCTAAATCTTCGTTGTTTATTTATTTATTTAACTAAGCAGTATTGTGAATACGGCCCGTTATGTATTTTTCTTTTTCAATGTTTTCTTTTTTCGAAGGTAGTCTGCGCTGGTGGCGTTTTATCAATTTATTGATAACGAGTAAAAGAGGTTCGTATCAATTCGGTCGCTTGGTTTAAGAGTCTTTATAGTTAGTAACCCTCATATAAGGCTTAATTTGAGTGATTAGAAAAGATATTAAACCGTTAGTAGTTTTAATAACTATTTTGGAATTTGCGATACTTAATATTTTATATATGCTATTTTATTTACCCGGCTCCCGTTATACTAAGACTTTACTTTATAACGGTAAAATGAATACGTCGATTATTTAAGGGCCGTTTTTAGTGTTAAGGGTGTTATTAATTTATCAACGTATCGATTCTATTCATAATTTCCTTAAAATTTTGCTTTATACCATAACATGTTTCTAAATACTTGCCGAGGGCAAAGATTCACTCGTTGAGTGTAGATACGCTTTAAAGATCAGAAGCGTTGGAACCAAGCCGTTAGGACCTATAATATCGTTTAAGCCTTTTACTGCCATTTATAGGCGTGACTCCTGATTTGTAAAGCTTTTAATTTCCAGTGAAACGATATTTTATATTCGGCGAAGTATGGCGTATACCCTTTTAATCTTCTCAATAATTTAATAGGCTTTTACAAGTACTTGTTTACATTAGATACCTATTATTTTGACATATTTTTAAAACTTCACCGCGGCAAAGTTTGTACCAGTATCGTAAATAACGACGTTAGGTGGGCTTAAGTACGTATCAATTTACAGTATCCTTAATGTTTCCCACGTATCCTTTGTCGAAAGGATTTTTAAAAACTTTGTCCCGTGAAAAAAACATTGTGAAATCAACAATATAAAGAATAGGCTTATTATTTAAGTAAAATACATCGATTAATATCTTGTAGTTAAAATTATTATTATCTTCTAGCGTAAACTTAAATCTCCGAGTAGCTTAAACATAAGTTTAATAGTGGTAATAAAGTCTTTTAATAGCTTTTAGGAAAAAGTATTTTATATTATTATACTCTGAAGACTTTAGAATTTTATATAGCCTATTAACGGCTGGATGGTTAAAACGCTAGTATAGTTAACATATTTCCGGCTTCTTCAGGCTTAATACTATTGCTTCCGGTTCTTAAAGATAAAACTATAAGTACCTTTACTTAAAGGTGAGTGAAAACCTTTGGCCGTTTTTAATGAGTTTGTCTACGTTAACGTTGACATTAACGCCGAGAATCTTTATATTCTTTAATCAAAGTAAAAAAGGGGTAGGGGACTTAAAGATATAAAACTTAATTGTTTTTATAATGGTTTGAATTACTGTTATCCTTAGTAACGATAGTTTTTTACCCAGTTTAAAGTTAAATTTAGCCTTATTAATATCGTAAAGATTGATTTTAGTGATTATAATGTTTTCCCTCTATAATACTACGTATTACAAATAGCATTTTATTAAGTACCTTGTTGTCCCTATATTTAGCATAATACCTTAAAACGTATAGTTCGCGCAACGATTACGAAGATTAAAAGTATGTAAAGAGTTAAAGACTTAATTAAGGTAAAGGTTAGGATCTTTACCACCTAAACAGTATAGGAAGACATGGTCGTCTAATCACTTGACCGTATTAGGAGTAATATATTCGTGTTATTTAATCTGCTTATGGGTATTGGCGATGTTAATTAGCTCGTCACCTTTAAAGTCTACGATTTAACTTAAGTAGTCCTGTTTAGAAGTAGTGGGGTATTAGATGTAATATACTGACTTTTTGTTATTACTATTGGTAGGGGGGTATCGTTTAAACTAATAGCAAAACTTGTTATAAATCTAATATCTTTTACTATTATTACGATGATAGTGTTAACGGTTAATAGGTTCGCCTAAAACTTGGCCTTATTGGCGTTAACGTGATTGTTACCTTTAGTTTAAAGTCGACGTGGATAGGCTACACCCTAGGTATTGTAGGCGCGCGTACTTGCAATCGATGTAATTAACTATCGTAAGGTCTTTTTCATTTATATTGAGAAAGTTGCCAACTTAAGAGTACATATTAAGCGAGTTTGATATATGTGCTATTACGGTAGCAAACGAGGAACGTAACTAGTTAAAGAAGCCTTCGTATATGGTATTTAAGCGCTATAGAGCGTATTCGAACTCGTTAACACCCGTAACTGTTGCATGTACCTGCTCGCAAAATGCGGTTTTGCCAACGTAAGCTTTTTCCATTACTTTTAAACATAATATTAACCTGTCAAGCATTTAATTAAGCACGTTTATTGGTATTCTGTTCTTTTTCTTCTTCTCTATTTTTGTAATTTACCGCGTTATGGCTCAGTTTGTATAATATTACATAAGGTAGACATCGTATTTGAAGTAGCCTTTTATACTATTATAGATTTCGCGAAACGTTATAGCTTCAGTTAGGAAGGTCAAGTAGTAATCCCTAATGTTCTCTATAAGGATTCCGGGGAATAGTGAGTAAAAACCCAAAGGAAAAACCTCTATTCATTTGCAAATGTTTAAAAATGATATTATCTTGGAGTTGAGGAGGTTATAAGGCTTCTCATCATACTTTTCCACATCGTTTCAGACTTTGGCGAAATCCGTAAAGAGCTTATAGTTAATATTAACTATTTTAACAGGTTTTAGAAGAAGGTCGCGATAGTTATCCTAGCCTTAAGTAGTGTTTTCTAGCAACTTAAGCTTTGGAGTTTCCGATGCACGATGTTGGGGGTAATTACCAGTCGCTTGGCTCGAGGGGTAAAATCTTATGGTAGGACCTATGGTAGGCTTTCGCGCGTAGGCAAATCTGAAGGGTGAAGATTTTTAAGGGGATTGACGATTAAATTTCTAAGGGGCGATAGGAACCAGAAGATTCTGTTAGGCCTGACGATCTTGTTTAATAGATTTGTATAAAGAACTAACGTCAATACCTTGAGCTATATGGGCAGCCATTTTTTTACGTGTTTTGATTTCGTTAAGAGCGTGTTCCGCATTGTTACGTAAAGGTACTAAACTATCGAGCAAGTTAATAGGCTCCTTGTCACCAATACATAAAGAGGTCTAACTTAGTTAAAAGTGAAAAAGGGGTTCTTTAGATCGTGTATAAGGGTGTTAAGGGTCGTTAACGGCTTTGCCTTTGCCTTGGGAATCATGTAAACATTTCTTAAGTTAGGTTAGCTCGAAGAAGATTTTTATCAACCCCTTTAAAGTTTTGTCTGATATGTAGATCCCACGCCTATTGACTTTTGCTTTTAATTTGGTTTCAATGGTGCGTTGGATTGTTTTCTTCATGTCTAGTTTTTAATGGTTGAAAAATCCGCGAAAGTCTTAAAAAGCGCGGGTGCTACGGCCGAATTCTTTACCGGTATCAGATTCGAGGATGTACTAGCTAACGTAGTTGGTTAATTAAGTTTTGGTAAAGGTTTTATTAATATCCGTAATCTAGATTCATTTGTCGTAATGGTTAACGAAGACTAATTCGAGGTTTTTGATTGCTTTTTCCAAGGTGGAATCGGTAATGGCCAAAAATTAAGCACTTGCGGTAGCTATTTTGACCTTCTAGTTTATGTAAAACGTGTATAGCGTGTAGGGCGAGGAACTAGTTAATCTTAGACGTAAAACCTTGGTGTTTTTTAGTATGAAGTCACGTGGGAACTTGGCGACTTGGTGATCTTGGGCGTAGAGACTTAGTGTTTTTGGCATGATGTTTCATAGAAACTTGACAACTTGGTGATTTGGTAATTTGAAGTAAGGATACGCGATGTGGCTTTCTTGGCTAACTTGTTGTTTTCGCTTAAGCAGGCATACTTAACAATTGAAGTGGCATGGAGAGTGAAAATAGTAAAGTAGGGTAAAAACTTAATGTAAAGGGTAAGATCGAAGATCGTTGTTAGTGGTAGAAAGCGAAAGTTATTTGCTATTTTGGCCATGGAACTTAGTCGTTTTTTGGTAGTAGTAGTATCCGAAGTAATACTGACTTAGCCGTTTGCCAACTTGCCGAACTTTGAGACTTTTGATGGTCAAGTTTAACGTCTTTAAGAAAGGTTAATAAAGATTTTTTGGTGTTTTTTAATAGTGATACCATCGCTAACTTTTAGATTGCTGTTGTAAAACTGATGCAACCCAAAAGTTTTCTTTATTTTTCTGCCGTTAGAAGTCTGGTGTAGTATTAATAGAGGTCTTTTATAAAAACCTTTCCTTTATCCTAACGGTCATTTGACTTAGAGCGTAACCGAAAAGTAGCTTCTTTTTTACTTGGCTAATCTGTGATTAACCTAATAAGCACTAGTTAGTATTGATAAGGCTTTAGATATTATAACGTTGTCGATTCGATTGGTCGAAGTAACAGTAGTATTGCAGTGGTTAGATGGTAGATGTATTATTTTAGGTTTAGCAGACCGCTAGTTGGTTTGCACTGTAATTTGTATAGCCAATTGCTTGGCCCGTGCCCTAGAGTGAAGTGTAATGTGCTGCACTCAACTTACATTCAATGTGGTAAGTCCGTACAAAGCAATACACTTGCAGTACGGTCAACTTTACTTACAGTAAAGTTGACCTACTGTACTGCATGCAATACTATTCCAATAATAGTTGCAAATATTGATTCTGGTAATATTATAACGATAAAGAGTTGTATAATTATGTCGAATATTAATATTGAGGTCATTTCTTTGGTGGTTTGCACTTACTTTTTTTCCTTTTACGAATGCCTCGATAAACTCAGTATAACAAATAAAAAGCATTTAAAAATTGATATTATGATTTTACGCGAATCGTATAAGCGTTGCGAATTTGAGGAAATGGAATGGATTGATAAGAAGTTAAATCTAACGGATGTAATGATTAAGAATACTCCGAATAGTGTATTGGAAGTGCTTATATTTACCAGTACTCTCTTCATCAGTATTGTTAGAAAGGTTGTAAAACTTAGTCCCCATTAGGCTATTACTATTTCTTTTACTTCTCTACAAATTTTTCTTCATTTTGTTTTTTTGATGTCATTGTTATATACTTGTATTACAAATTTTACTTTTTGTATTTGTTATTAGCTGTTTACGTTACATATTTCACTTTTTAAATTCATTATTGACCGTTTTTGATATACAAATTTCATCTTTTAGGTTTATATCTCGCCAATTTCTTTGTAAGTTTCACTTTTTGAATTCATATTTAGCTGCTTACGATATGCATTTCACTCTTTGTACATACTATTTATTACTTGCATTGCGATTTTTTTCAATGATGGTTTTTTTTTCAACTGTCTGCATATAAACCGGTCTATACCGGCGAAAAATCAAATAACGGACAGTTATTTTATGCAAAAAGAATAGAAGTAAGAGGAGGACACGTCGATGTTATCATCGTTGTTATCCTAGGGAATCCTAGGCGCCTCCCACGTTTTGGGCTATATGCGCTTAGGTAGAGGGTGAAGGGCTGGGTCGCCCTTATTACCGGGACGGGTGAAGAAGTTATCAAACTTACCTGCGTAATAGAGGTAAAAGTCCATGCGTTACGTGGTGATGGCGTTAGTAGTCTCGGTGGGCCGCTCGTTAGTGCCTAGCGAGGAATAAGGTTAAACCCCAGATTACGCATTAAAAAAGTGAAGTGATTTATTATGAATATGGAGGGCGTATAGGAAAGCGTTGATAAATGGTTTTAGTATGATAGAGATGTGTATAAACCCCTTGCCACCCCACTCATAACGGTAGCAGCGTATAGATTTACTTTTGCTTTAACATCACTTCCTAAATGATTTTCTGGAAGAGGCGGAGTCAACGTAGAGAATATAGGGTGTAGGTATGGGAAGATCTGGAGCGTTAACTCTAGTCTTAAGGTTTAGCGCCTGCTGCGATAAAGCTGCTTTCTGGCGTACTCTAGTGAAGCGCGTTTCTAAGCAGTGAGCCCATTTCGTTATGTAGGCCTACTTAACACAAATATTAATATATATTGCATTTTAAAATTAAAATGTTATTTACTGTGTTATAGCTTGTTAATATTAAGCTTATAACGTTTAATCAATGCGGTGTGCGATAATAGAGTCTTGACTTTAGCCGAAGAGGTGAGATCAATAACGTCTTACTCTTATTTCTATTATTATTTCTCCCTATATTACTCTTGCTATTGTTGTTTCTGCTTTTTATGTTGCTATTATTACTTCAGTTTAAAGATAGGACAGAACAGGAAGTGGAAGGTAGAGGTAAAGGCGGTTAAAGAGAAAGAACTGACAAAGGAGTTGTTAATGGTTTGAAAGAGTGAGGTAGCGGCGGCGGCGGTCTCAGCGGCGCGCGCGCGTTACCGCTTCATACGGCGTTGTTCATTACGGGATTTTCGTGAAGGCATATTGTATGAGGTGGTTAAAATCCGGTAATAAAGAGTGAAAGGGCCATATAGTTGATTGGAAGCTTATTTGGTATTGATAACGCGTTGATGAAAGAGGAAAAAAAGAAATTTTTCCTAAACTGACGGCAATACACTATTTTATAATTAATTTATACTATGTAATATCGATATTAACGATTTTATAGGGTTCGCCAATTTTTTCAAACGAATTGAAGCCTATATTACATTGTCATTATTAAATAACAAACTACTATTACAACTAAATTATAGATACGCAAGCTTTTCGTTTCAAGTAAATATTTCCAATATAAATACTATTATTTAAATTAGATGTTACTATAGTTCACAAGCGTGAGTAATCACGTTAACGGAGTATATAGTAGGGGGTCACAGCTTAAGTAAGAGTATCTAAGCTCTCTTCTGAGGCGTGCACTCTCTAGGTATTTTATCTTCCTCGTAAATCTATCATTACTATCATCTTTAAACATTAAATTATCTCCCCCATAAATTGATGTACAGGTCTAACCGAAACATACATAATGATAATCATGATTTAAGAAAATATACCGATTAAATTTGGTATACGAATTATTGAAATCATAAGTAAAAACATAGATTAGCTAAAAAAAACCTTATAAGCGGTATCTATATATAATGAAGTGTATTTAAACTCGTAACTTCTTATAAAAGCTGTTTTCATTTACTTGTGTAATGTGGTTATGCTGATATAAACTTTCCAAATTACTTTATAATAAAATATCAACTTATTAAACATTTTTTTCGAGATATTAATTAATATTTCTTTTTTTTTTCTCCCGAGGAATTATCTTTATCTAACGTATTACATCCTCATATATCTAATATTAAACAAGTTAGATATTGTACATGAATTAACTTTTTATTTCTTCGTAAATCTTGTATAACAAACAAGATTTAACTGGAAAAAATAATCAGGTAATAATCCTTAGTTAGTCATATGAATTTTAACGAAGAAACGAGTCAAAAACTTATAATTAAACATCAATTAATTAAAATATGCTAGGTAAAGGAATCATATTCATTTTAAATAAATTTGAAGGTTTTCCTTTAAAATCCTGTTTATTGTCTCAAGCTTTAACGATATCTATAAGATATTTATGACGAATGTTTACTATCTCATTTTCTTTGGGTAAAAACTCTTGATCATCAACACAAAGTCTATCAATATAATTCTCGAATCCTTCTAAATCACGACAGTAATGGTATTATTTCATAAATTATTCCAGTAGGTTAAATCTTCAAAAAAAAAAACCTATAATGAACTCGTGTATAAAAAAAAATATTTTTCAATAAAAACTATTCAAAGGGCTCCGTAGATTTTGTGTAACCGTCGCTATAAATTTCGTAGTAGTAATGCACTTATTACTAGAACTATAATTCTTAACCTAGCGCTAAATTACGACAACTGTTGGTAGGCCTTAGATGTTGCGACGCTGTCGATTTGATTGGTCTTCGAAGTAATAGTAGTATTGCATGGTCAGATGGTGAATGTATTGTTCTAGGCTTGGCAGACCGCTAGCCAGTCTGCACAGTAATTTTTATGGCCAACTGCTTGGCCCATACCCTACACTAAATCGGGCACTCTATAATCAACTGACTTGTAGTCAGTACAGTCAACTTTACTTATAGTAAAGTTAACTAATTGTACTGCAATTCACCTGCTAAAAATAGCAATCAACATTGTTTCAATAACAACATCAATTCTTCGAGACGCATTATTCACGTTTATTCCGATTAGTAGTTCTACTTTAAACGCGTATTTAACTTTACCCTTCCATAAGATTGGACTTCTTAAAATATCAACAAGCTAACCATCGCTAAGATAAAAAATAATAATAATAAAAACCAAGAGTTAATGATTTAATATATCTAAAAATTAAAAGTTAAACCCTCTAACTATGTTTAAAAGCGTTAGAGATCGCTAATAACTTTATTTCCTTTAAACTAAAGATCTTCAAGAAATTTTCACAACAAAAACAATTTTAAAAAAGTATTCTCTAAATTATCTTTTTTTTAAATAAGAATTTCTTTTTAAGAAAGCTCTACCTTCAAATTAATATTAACTAAAATTAAAGTTTTCATTTATATTATAATGACTAGTTGCTGAAATACTCGCCCATATGTTGGAAAACTTAAACGCTGTAGCAAAAACCATTAAAATCTCACTTGAAAATGTATTACCTAACGCTATTAATTAAATATTCATTGGTGAAATTTCGATCAACGTCCTTAAACCATAAATATTCGGTGTATTCCTTAACTAAAAATATCTAAACTTTTTAATCTACTTTATTTCAATTTTGTAAACTATTATTTTCACGCTTCAGCATTGGCTTTGATGAACTGATAAAATATAGTATTCCAAGGTTCAGTATAAAATCAACATTTGTTACAATTAGACAATGAATTCATTCGTTATGACGTAAATATTCATTGAACTAAACTTAATTAACTTGAAAATTAAAGATTTTTCAGCGATTTATAATAAATGCTAATATTAAAATAGGTTTAATAAACATTTTTCAATCATTTCATAATACTATAGCTACTTCCCATTCGCCGTAAAACCAAACACAAATGAAGAATTTTTATTACCTACTTCTATAATGTACTAATAGTAAATTTCTTCTATAAAGAATTCCCTTTTACCTTATACAATTACAAGTTGTAACCGGAAAATTGCTTCTTTTACTATTTAATTTATTTATATTTGATTTGTTGTCGAGTAATCATGAGTATTGGTAAATCTTTAAACGTTGTAATATATATTGGTTCGAGTTGTAGTTGAAGTAACAAGTGGTATTACGTTAGTCAAATGATGGATATAAAGTTCTGAGTTAGGTAAGTTGCTAGCTGGCTTACACTTTGATATATATAGGCATAAGCTCGACCCGTATCCCACGCTGAATTAAGTACAACGTAATTAACTTAATGCTACTGCAGTTAGTTGTTATACCAATTCTTTTATTGTATTACACCAAATTATTAGTTTAAATTAGGCTACTAAAATTTTCCAAGTTTTTATCTTCATATACTATTTAAAAAAGGGATATGATTGTAAATATAGAAAACTACATTGTATCAAGGATATCGGGTCCATAATATATACACAATACAAATTCTCAACCCCATAGAGCATTATGTTCTCAATTATATTTTTCATTATTTTTATAATATATTACGTTCAAACAGGTGAAAAGATTTATCAATACACAATTAGTAAATTGAATCCTACGCTTTAAACCATGAAACTTCACAAGGTTTTGTATTGTTCTAGTTTAATATTTTAATAGAAAAGACTGCATTTTTTTCTTTTTCCTTTATAGATGATTATAAATAGTAATGAACCTCAATGAAATACGGATTGTGATTACTTAAGTCTCTTTTTATTTATTATTCTACGTTTGAACGTAGTCAAAAAAGCTGTTAGCTGGGAAAAACTCTACATGTTTATGACATCTCTGTTATACACGTATCTTATACGACTTTTCTAGAAAAGGATCGCGAAAGCACTAATTTAAAGGTATTATATACAGTTACAAACAATCCGTGTAAGTGGATCATGGGTACCTAGGTACCCCCCTCGTCCCAGATTTATCGCATATGGCTATTTATCGTATTGAGACTCGGTCTGAGTCTGACGATAAAACCGGGACCTTTTCTGTCGTCGCATGTACAACAAATTAATTGCCTTTGCCATCAATTTGATAGCACGCACAAATGTCATGGGGATGAGGAGGTGAGGTCAGCAAGGCACAGCCAAACACAGGGACGAAAACGATATCAAGTACAACAAATGTGGTGGATACGGTGACATTCTGGTTGGCATACTATGTACAACCTGCTGACGCAGTGCTTCGGAAGGGGGCGAGTGGTGGGGGCCAGGGGCAAGCTCTCCTAGAGGTGGGTGGGTAACTAGTAATATTCCAGCATCAAATAGACATGCAACTAAATAGACAGAACGAGTACTATGTGAGGTAATGGAAAGGACAGGCCGGCCCACGGCTGACGGGCAGATAGTCAGTATTCTTTGGGCCCCGGGCTGTCAGCTTAGATTCTGTCAAGAATATCAACTATCTGGGTGGCTCCCTTTCGCTACATCATATGTGCACTTCATATGCATCCAAAGAGTGCCCAGGATATCAAGCCATCATGTTATCAGGGCTGAAAACCACCAAGCCATGTCGTATCTGGCCTAGTCTGCACAGCTACCAAGGTATAAAAGCGACAGACATTCCCCATCCCGACGAGAACTGTTCCTCTTCGAAGCTCAGTTTGCCCTACTTTGATTCGAGGACTCCACCCATTCCCTCCCGTCCCTTCTCTTGCCCTTGTTCTCCTGGAACGCCCAGCAATGCAAATGATGACGCTGAACAAAAGTCTGTCGAGGAGGACTAAGACTGACCGTGTCATATGTTTGTTGCTGAATGCATCTTTCCTTCTGTTCCCTTCCCTCGCACTGATACTCAAAAGCCGACTTGAAAACAAGAACGATTGGTGGTATTTCCTCCGCGCACGGGATCCGTTGAGAATGGCAGCCGATGAACAAGATATGAAGATTGTGTTGGTTCATGGTTGTGGAGGTAGTTGATGGTCGACTCATCCTCATAACAAACGAATCGCAGTGCTCGAACAATGCCCGCGCACATGCATGCAATGCTTTGATGCTCCAAATATGGTCTTAATCAGGATTGGCAATAAACAGCCGCCCGCTCGTAAGTGTCATGGTCCTCTCGTCGACACTGCCTCTCCTACGCAGCTCGTCCGGGTTCTTGACGCTCTTCTCCCGCGTTAGTGTTGCGTTCATCAAGCTGTTGCTCAAACTATTGCTCGCCAGCCTTGTAGCCGCAGGATCCATATCTGGCACATCGTCAGCACGCTCGCCGGCACTGCTGCTGCCGCTCGCGGCATCGCTGGCCCTCTTGCCACAGGAGCCGCCGGCCAGGCTCCCCCTTCGCTCGGGGGTGTTGTCATCCGCCCACTGCCTGTTGCTGTTCTGCGAGCCGCCGCCCGTCATGTGCAGGCCACTGCCGTTGGACGTGCGGTAGTTGAGGCCGCGGTGACGCCCGGACTGGTGGCCGATGCTGCCCGCCGTGCTGGACCGCCCGCTGCTCCCCGTCCTACGGTGGTGCAGGCTCGAGCGGCCCGGATCGTTCTCATCGTCGCTGTCCTCGCCCTCGACCTCTGTCGCGCTGAGGCGGAGCGGCACGCCGCCCACGCCCACATAGTTGCTGTCGGGTGCGTAGCCGACTACTCCAGGCTTGCCGTGGTGCCGGATCTTGCCGACGACCTTGCCGCCGGCGCTGGACAGCCCCGTGGACGAGCGACCGGCAGAAGAGATGCCGGAGGCAGAGGAGGTGCCAACGGTCTGCAGGGCGCGCATCTTGGCCTGCTTTTGTTTGGCGAGCATGTAGGGGTCTTCGGGCTGGGCGCGATCGCACCAGACGGTGGCTTTTTGTTTTCTAAGCAGGGCGACGTAGCCGAGGGGCTGCACGGAGCCGTTGGAGCGGGACGAGGTGGTGCGGCGAAGGTCGGCCTCGCTAGCAGGTGAGTGTCGGTAGGCGGCGGGTGGGGGCGGGCCGCGCTCGCCGCTGCTAGAAACGGAGCTGAAGGTGTTGACGGAGGGCGTACGGCGGCTGTGGCCGTAGTATTGTTGTGGTTGGCCGCCGATATACATGGCGGGTAGTTGTTGTTGGACTTGCATGGGGAAGACTCCGGAGGAGGTAGTTCGGGTGCGAGAATGCGAGTAGGGAATGTCGACCTGGGCGTCCGGAGGCAGCGGACGTCGTCTTGGTATTTGAGTTTCCAGCATGCTGGGTGGGGGTCGGATTTGGCTGGGGGAAGAGTCGCACGAGGAAGGGGAGGTACTAATGTGGCCGTGGAGATTTTCAAAGGCCACAAAGACGCGATAGGGGGGCTATTGCGGCAGTTTTGGAGGATGGGTAGTGCCAGTCTCAGGCAGGGAGCGATAAGCGCGAAGGCGCTGGCGGATACGGTGACGCCCGGTGACGGTAGCTGGTTGTTCCGGGGTGGGCTGGGTGGAATCTTGCTCTGCGCCTCCTGTTCACAGGTCTATCCTGTACTGCGTAATGAACCTTGACACGCGCCAGGTTGAGGCAACACGACTCGGCGACCTTGGTGGAACTTGCAGATTCCTTTGACGAGCAACGTCAAGTCCTGCTCAGGCCGATCGTAAACTCTCCAACCGAAAGGCTGCTGGCGGCCCCGGCTCTGGGCAGCAGCAAACGATGCACGAAACAGAGTAAGATGCGGCTGCCGGGTTCCGGGTCAGATCAGTCGGCAACTGTGCTCGTGCTCGTGCTGTGCTTGTGCTTGTGCTTGTGCTTGTGCTTGTGCTTGTGCTTGTGGCCTTGTGCTTGTGGCCTTGTGCTTATGCGGGTGCGTAAGCGTGTGCATGTGCGAGAGGGGCGCCGTCGCCGCGTTCGAAGCTTGTGTCGACTCGCGCTGTGGGTCGCTACGACCGAGGTGAGGATGCGACGTTGGGCGATCTCAGCAGCCGGCTATTCGAGAGTGCAGATCAATTGTTTCGACTTGAGGAGTGGGGCTGGGCTGTTGAGATTGCGATTGTAGGGCCGTTGTTTAATGTCACCAGTGGTCGCCGAGGGGGGAGGGGGCCTTTTGATAGTTTGGAGTCGGAGGGATTTTGCATGGAGGATCTGCGCCGGGCGGATTGTACAAGCGCTGCCCGAAGTACCCGTCGCTGCCTCTTGGTCTGGGTGATGGGCGATCAGGGACGGTCAGGGACGCTGGCGGCTTGTGATGAATTCGAAAAGGTGGAAATGATGAGCGGTTTTCCTCGCGCTGACTGACAGTGGTGAGAAAAGTGGGAAGCCAGGGGTTGCAGTTGCAATGGGACAGACAGCCAGAGCCGCAGGGGTCGACGATGATGTCGACGTGCCAATTATGGATGCGAAGATGATATCGCAGGCGGCTGACCAGGTCTGATTCGAGGTTCAGGCGCAGGCACAGGCACAGGCACAGGAACCGGCACCGGCACAAGCACAACAGACAGGCACAGTACACAGGGCATGGAGCTGGTGGAAGGGGGACGCAACCGCGGGCCATGCGAGAAGCACGCGAGTGGGAGGGACCGCTTCTCTTTTGATACTTCCCATTACAGGCGGCCAAGGCGGCCAACGAAGCAGTAGTGTCATCAATAGAGGAGGGGTAGGGGCCGGGGCAGGGGCAGCCCTGGACGGCTAGGGGCAGGGGGGCAGAGTGGCAGGGTGTCTGCCAAGTCCACCAGGTTACAGGCACCGAACAGAGAACCTAAAGACTTACCTACATACTATGTACATCCACACATCCAAAGATTGAGGTATGCAGTAGACTGGCCTTGCATTGTTTCACTTTCTCCGATAAACTTGGTCCGCAACCGGAGCTGCCAAACTATCTGTTGTAATATTGTGGCAGCTGCAGTCTGTGCAGCAGAGAATCACCGAGGTAGTCCCTGGCGCGCGCCTCTTGACCAATTGAAACCTCTGCGCTGCAAAACAACAAGGGCGACCGACTCAGCGCCAAGCAACACATCATGACTTCCTTCCGTTAGCCAATGCCGCAACCTCTGCTGACAAAGCCGGGTTGGCAAACAAGCCCTTTAGAAAAGGTTTACATAGTACATACTAGCTAGTTTCGAACCAGCCGGCATTCCATGCCAGCAAGTATCCTTACCTACAGGGCCGCTTATTTTGTTTTATTACACTTATGCAATCTCGAAGCTTATGAAACAGGCTACAGCATCGAGTTATCGAAACACATACCAATCATATCAAGAAAGCCACCGAAAGGCGGTTTATACAGTGAACGAGCTGATTCGTCCGTCAGGAAGATCGCTGTATAAGTACATAGTAGACTACCGAAAGGGTAGTTTGAGTGCACAGACCATGTGCATGTACAAGCCCATCAGCTTGCACAACAGTATTATCAATCTGTTTTCATCTACCCAATTCGAAAACAGCACTGTTTCCAACACGAATACATGAAAGCCTTTTCCCACAACATTGCCCTACAAGGTCTTGTCAAGCGATTATTGTTAAGCAGTAAATACAAAGCTAGCAGTCTTGCCACTAGTTTCAATCCATTTAAACTGCCCCCATTTGTTTCCCCGTACAATACCATCGACGATTTTTCTTGAGTAAGTATTTCTAAGTTTCTTTACACACTTTCGGTATTTCGTATCATACACCCGTTGAGCATCATTTATATCTAATAAAGAGCTATCTTTCAAGTGTGGCACCTAAGATTCAACAGCTCTTCTAAGCCTGCCGCCAACTCTGTCATACAAATGAATTGTCACTCTTTTGATGTCCGATAGCGGTTTGTTTGAGAGTCCCCAAGATTCTCGAAGAATGTTGATGATTTGGTCACGTCTCGAACGGTTCGAAGATTGTTGGCCCTCATGCTCAGCTTCAGTGGTACCAATTGTGAGTTCGTTCTTGGAGACCTTCACGAGTTCAAGTGGCTTGCGGTAGCGGAATATCCAGACTTTGTAATGTGTGTCAGGTGTAACCGATCCTTGAAAAAAATAACTGGTAACTATTAGAAATGTTTTCTGGTTGTTCATACAGTACGACTCGGGATCCTGTGACACTCACGCATAAAGTTCGGAACCGCGAAACTGGAAAGAAAGTAGTTGTGCTGTTGTTAGGTTGATGGTAACGCTTAGTATAAGATAATGGCGAGAAAAGGAGTCGTTAACATTGTGTAAATAGGAGTTGCGGATAAGTATTTGGTAACGTTGAATTGACTTTATTTGAGGAGTGTAGCTTTATAAGTATAGGCGAAAGGCGGGTGTTGCAAGCAGGTCTGACTTTGAATCTGGATTTGGTGAATTCGATGTGTGGCGGTAATCGACTAAAATATATGGCAGCTTTTGGTAGGTATTCAGTTGTAATTACGTTGTTGATTCGAATCCTTGGTCGAAGTAATAAGATGTTGTATTAAGTGAAGAGTATATGGGTAAGGTTTAAATTTAGCCAATCTTTAGTTGATAGGCAACTAAGTTATTATAGAATACGGTTTGGCCCGTGCCCCGCATTAAATTAAATATCGCATTAGGGATTTACAGCCATTAGAATTGACTATTGTTTTAATATTGGCGATTTTTGGTTTTTGCGTTAATACATCGTTTTACAAAGTTTCGGTAACGATAGTAATTGTTGGAACAATATTGGCTGCTATTTTTAGCAGGTCACTTGTAGTGCAGTCAGTCAACTTTACTTACAGTAAAGTTGACTGTATTGACTGCTGGTTGTAGTACTGCACTGCAAGTGCAGTGCAGTAAGTACCCACTTCAAAGTGGGACACAGGCCAAAGCTTTTGGCCATATAAATTAGTGTGCAGACCAGCTAGCGGTCTGCCAAACCTAGAACAGTATATCTATCACTTGACCACGCAATACTACTGTTACTTTGAATAATCGAATCGATAACGTTGTAACATCTAAAGCCCTACTAATACTAATCAGTACTTATTGGGTTAAGCATAAATTGGCTAAGTAAAAAAAGAAGTTACTTTCTAGCTGTTACGCTTTACATTATCATTAGGGTAGAGGAAAGATTCTTGTAAAGAGCTTTTATTAGTACTACGCCAGTTTACAATAGCAGGAAAATAGAGAAGACTTTTGGTTTGCGTTAGTCTACAACATCAATTTGGAAGCAAGCGATGATATCATTATTAAAAATACTAAGAAATCTTTACCAAAAATCTGATTTAAAGAGTGTTTGGATTAACCGCTAAAAGTCTTCAACGATAAATTGGTAAACAGCTAGGTCAATACTACTATGGGTGTTATTATTGCAAAACCATCAAGTTTTATGGCTAAGAAACAAATTACTTTCGACTTTTACTTATTATAATAAACGATTTTCGATCTTACTTCTAATACTAAGTTTTCTTTTTTACTTTACTTTTTTTAATCCTCTTACTATTAGTAGGCTTTTATCGTTGCAACGTAGTCGATTCGAATCACTGTGGTCGAAGTAACTGGCGCTGCATTGATATTATTGATTGAGATATGAAATTCTAAGTTTGGTAGACCGCTAGCTGGTCTGCATACTAATTTGTATGGGCAAACGTTTTGGCCTATGCCCCACTTTAAAGTGGGTACCTACTGCACTACACTTGTAGTGTAGTATATTTAAATTCCACCAACTACAGTCAATTTGCAGTATGTACAATCAACTTTACTGCAAGTAAAATTAACTTGACTGTACTGCACTTGACTGCTATTTTAACACTGGCTGCTTTTTGTTTTTGTGCCTGCACGCCAGCGTATCTTGCCATTAATTGGTGGCAACCTCTGAAATCCCTCCTCAATCCACAAGCCAGACCCCTGTCAATTCCGATCAATCTGTACTGAAATCAATCTCAATTACGGCCCCTTGCGGCTCTTTTGCTCCATCCTTCCGAGACCTTCGTTCCCCAAATCCCGTGCACAGATCTTTCGCCACAGACTTGCGCAAATCAGGTATACAACCATTTTCCTACCTGTGCAAATCAGGCATGCCACCACTTGTGTACCTTTTGCCAGTAGTTTAAACTACTGCCATCCCCAGCATTGCCATCGCCAGCATTGCCCTGGCAGTCTTTCAGTTTGCCAGGGCAACCCTATTCCTCCACGTTACGTGCCGGGCGGTCCATGTAGCCCTCAATTCGTATGGTCAGCGTATTGCTGTCTACAAACCTTTTTAGGACGTTATTTAGGATAGCTTTGATTATGATATCAGCAGGGTTATTTTTGCCGTTAATTCACCGGAACTTGTTTATTTTCCGGGCTTCGTATGCTTCCCTTAACGTTATTATGTTTATTATTAAGCGTTTTTTATTGGTCGTACCCAGTTTTAATAGGTATTCGTAGAGGCTCTGGGAGTCGGTATATATTATCATAGGTATCGATGGTAGTCCTTGCTGTTTAGTGATAATCTTTAAAATGTTGTCGGTTACTATATCAATGTTAACAAGCTTTCTATTATATCATAAACTTTTAAAGCCAGCATACTTCGGGTCACGCGTTTGCATTTAACTGATATTTAATACATAAGGTTTTCGGTAATCGTAAATTGTCTTTCCAACTTATTCTCATTGACGAGTATTATTAGAAAACCAATTTACGATATAAGGTTGATATTGTTGGTAAATAACTTATCCGCGAAAATTATTAACTTCGCTTTCGTCAAATTTATGAAAACCATATAAATTTCTCTTTTCACATGGTTTATTTACTACTTAATCCGTTTGTTTAATTTATTAAAGCTTTCGTTTTATAGGTCTTGTACCTGCATTATAATAAAAAGGTCTTACGATGCCTCTGGTTGGTATAACGTGGCGATGTAGGCTGTATGGGCCCTTTATTCTAGGTATTTCTATAATTTTGCCTCGTCAGCCTTATCGATAATAATTAGGCTTGTAGTTTTCCCTTTTTACTGTAAACTAATATAAGTATCGCTTTTAGCCTCAATATTGTAGATACGAAGTAACAATTCATTAAAGTTAAGTTATATGCCTTTAGCTAACGTTTTAATTAGCTTACACCTTTAAAGGCCTAACTTTTCGATAACACGTTATTCCGCTGCTATAAACCCAGCATCGTCGAAGAAAAGGATATCATTAGTTTATATACATACTATAGTAAAGTTTTTGCCTTTTAAAATTAATATGTACCGGTTAAATATCAAAAAAAAATTATACCGAGTTTATTTTTAAAGTACGCCTAGTATGTTAAAAACCAATAAACACCTGTTTTAGCTAGTCCGTATAAAGGTTTGATACAACGTATTATAGTATCCGCCGGAAACTTATCCTTTAGTTTGTTTTTAGCAATTTTAACAGTACAATCCGTTGAAGATTGGTAGCAAATTACGTATACATTTACATAATATCCAGGTTATTAAATGTAAACCGATCTTTTACGTCAATAGTCAAACTGGTAGTAATAACGACGATTAAACGCTAGCTGATTTTTTGGATTATAAGCGATTAAGTAAAGATTTTGTCTTTACCTTTATTACTCTATCTTTAAGCGATTAGCCGTAACTTTTCGTACGGCTGGTTTATAGTTTTGCTTTTAACCTTGTGAAATATCTTCGATTCAAAGACAATAAAATTTTAGCCTTTAAATAACGTTAACGGTACAAATTATATTATCCCCCATAACAAAAAGCTGTTAATTTCCACTTAATTACTTTACTTACAGGGTTTGCTTAATATATTAATAATGCCTTCGGCACGCAACTTCAAGGCGAGTTTTCCGTTACACTTATCTTTCTAAGATATCTACGCCGTTATATATATCCTGCCAAGCCTATAGTTCCTATCGTCTTTCTTTTTAGTATGTATCCTCCTCTTAAGTGGTCGTTTACGCTACCGACGTTCCATTAGCTAATTCGCTTGGCTCGAAGGTTATCGACGTTAGGATTTTTATCAAACCTAAAAGATTGAAGGGGTCTTTGGTATAGTTTAACTTGGGTAACTCGAAAAGTTACGAAGCTATTAGTAATTTTAACCATTCCGATTAAATTAGTAATATTGAAAATTTTATACAGCCTATATTATTTGCCTAGCTTACGCTACATAAGGACTTTACTTTAAAAGGGGAATGCAAGTTCGTCTGTTATTAAAGGTTCGTTTTTAGTATTAAGGGTATTATTAATCTAGAGGTATGCTAATTTCTTCCTTAGTTTTTTTTAAGGCTTTACTATATGCTATAGCATATTTTTAGATATTTAACGAGGGTGGCGGCTTAACTGTTATACGTGAGTAAGCCCCAAATACCAATAAAGTTAATATAAGTTCTTTAGGGCTAATAATATCGTTAAGACCTTTTACCGTTATTTAAAGCCATGCTTTTTAACTTATAAAGCTTTCAATTTCCAGTATAAGAATATTATAAGCCCTTCGAAAAAGAGTGTATACCTTTTTGACCTTACTAATACTCTAATAAGCTTTAACGGAAACCTGTTTATATTAAATACCTATTAATTTTATATTATTTTAGAATTTTGTTATAACAAAGTTGATACCGGCATCGTAAATTAGTATGTTCAATAGGCTAAGGTACGTATTAATTCATAAAATACATAATACTTTCTATATTTACTTTACTGTAATGGTTTTAAGAAACTGAACGCCATAAAAAGCCATAATGAAGTCTACAACGTATAATACTAGCTTACCGTCCAGGTAAAACACGTCTACAAAAACTTTCGAATTAAAGTTTCAATTATTATTTAAGGTGAATTTAAATCTTAAGAGGACTTGGAAATGTATTTGGCAGTAATAACAAAGGAAATTAATCATTTTTAGTACTAATAAGTCTACATTTTCGTAACCAACTGACTTTAAGATCTTATAAAGCCTGTTAGTTACTGGTTAGTTAAACCTACAATGTAATTAACGAATTTATGCCTTCGTCAAGTTTAATTTTATTGCCTCTAACCCTGAAAGATAAAACCAGAGGTTCCTTTACTTAAAGCTAAGTGAAAACCTTTAGCCGGCTTTAACTTATATTAAATCGTCAATTCAAATGTTAAGGTTAACATCGAGGTTTTTTATATCTTTTGAATAAATAAGAAAAGGGGTAAGTGATTCCAAAATATAAAAAAAAATGAGGCTAACAACAATCTTAACCGTCGTCGATCCTAGTAAAGATAACCTTTTCCCAGGCACAAAGCCAACCTTAGCCTTATTAATATCCGCGTAATTAAATTCTGTAATAATATTAGTATTCTTTCGCAACGCGATATATTAATAACCTCCTATCAACTACCATGCTACTCCCTCATTTAATGTAATCCCCTAAAAAACTTACTTTGCGTAACGGACTCAAATATTAAAAATGTATGTAGAGCCAAGGTCTTTATCGTCGTAGCGGTAATAGGAGTTTTCACCTGTAAAGTAGTACAAAAAGGCGTAGTCGACTAGTTATTACGTTATTTCCGAGTTAATACTGGTACCAGTATCTTCGTACCAGTCGATGGCGTTTAGCTTGTTTTTATCCTTTTTGTTTCCACTTCATTTAAACTATATAAATTACTCGATATAATCCAAATTAAAAGTAAAGAGAAACTAAGTATAAGATATCACATGCTTTACTTTAAGTTCGGTGGCAATATAACGTATTAAATAATAGCCTTATTTACCGTAGATCCAATATCCTTTAACGCTTGATGTAAACTTGCTTAGTTTGTTTAAAGACCTTAAAGAAGAGGAATACCTTCTTCCGTAGGTAAAGGTTTAAACCTTCCGTTAACTATATTAGCCGGGTCTTCTATACCAGTAATTAATGTAATACGAATTAGAAGGATTTTTTTTTTTCGTTACTAAATTCTGGAGCTTATGGGTATATACCAGTCTAGCCGGAAACTTGAACAGTCATAGTCGCCAGCGAAAAACGCAGTTTACTAAAAAAAAAACTTCGCAAGTGGCATCAAGGTATTGCAAGGCGTATTCTAACTTTTTATAACCCATAACTACTTGCAGGACCTGTTAATACAAGTTGATTTTACCAACTCCTAGATTCACTATTATTTATTAACAAAGCATTAGCCTATTAAGTATTTAATTAAGGAAGTCCATCTTACTTTCCGATTCTTCCTTACAATCTAATATGTAAAACCATTTGATAATATTCCAGTCGTTATAATACTGGGAAAAATTAATGTTGTATTCGAAGTAACTCTTTAGGCCATTATAAATTTCGCGAAAAGAGGTACAATTCGTTAGGTACCAGAGGTAGTAATTTTCGGCTTAGCCGGTAAGGATACTTGAATAAAAGAGTAAAAACCTAGCAACTTAACTCTTATCTAACGGCAAATATTTAAAAATAGGCGTAACTTAACGTCGAAAAAGTTATACGGCTTACCGTTATACTTTCCCTTTCATCCTTAGATCTTAATAAACATGGTAATTGCCGTAAAGTCCGTATTCTCCATAGGGACGCGTCGAGGAGAAAGAGTAATGTACTGGTTGTAAAGATTTTTTTTACTTGGTTAGAGGAAAGAATAAGGTTATTAGTACTAGTAGGCAGAATAGTTACCTTTAGCTAAATGTGGAGGAGAAAATCTAATAGTCTTGCTTATAATAGGCTCGCATATAAAGTTAGTCTTTCCTTAATTTGGCTGTTAAAACTAGACGTTCTAAGAATCTTAGGGAAAATAGGCCTAAGGTTTTCTATCGAAGAGGACTTGGCGATAATTCTCTTGGTGTTAAGGGGTCCATCGAGGTTTCTACTTAATCAACGGGTGGATTTAAGGGCTTATAAGGAGTAGGTTAACTAATTTTTTATATCTACATATTTAAGCTTGGGCAGGTCCTTACGAATGGGTATATAGGCGTTAAGGATTACTATCGTTAGTAATTTCCTTGTCTATAATTGAGATCCATTAAGATTTTTTATCCGTAACATATTCGTAAAGTAGGTTAGCTAGGTTACTCTTTCCTCCTTTTTTCGTAGGGAGTTCAACCATTTAAATGAACAATTCGACTTTTAGTCTTATTGTTATTTTCCTTTTCGTCTTTTTCCATATATCTAAACTCTAATCGTAAAACTATTTTTAAAAGTTATTAAGGGTTATGAGTTTATAGCTAATTCTAATAGTATTTGTGTCGAAAATAAAGTAACCGATTACGTTAGTTAGGTGCTTTAGGGTAAATTTTTTAGTGGCTTCGGTAAACCAGATCTCGTTATCGTAATGCTTTTCAAAGATGGCGCTGAGGTCTTTAATTGCCTTCTTTTGTTCCGGGTCGGTAATAGCTTTAAAGTGAACGTTTACAGTAAATATTTTAACGTTTTGACTGGTGTAAGGCTTGATGGTGGTGGCCTTGGCGATTTGGAGGCGTAAAGATTTACCGATTCAGGGCTTATAGATTTAGTGATTTAACGTGAATTCGCGCGACGTGGTATTCTTGGCGCGACTTAGTGTTTTTTCTCGAAATAAAGATTTGGATGATTAAATTGGTATGAGGAGTGTAAAAGAATAAAATAAGGCAAAGATTTGGTATAAGGGATAAAGTCGAAGGTCGTTATTAGTGGTACAGGTTATTTATTATTTAGCGTAGGGACTTGATCGTTTTTCTTATAATATTAGCACACATAGTAGTACTAATTTAACCGTTTGCCAACTTGCCGAACTTTAAGACTTCTGATAGTTAATCTTAACATCTTTAAGAAGGATTAATAAAAATTTCTTAGTGCTTTCGAATAGCGATACTATCGCTTACTTATAGTTTGCCGCGAACAACTGTATAGCCTATAAGTTTTCCCTACTTTTTGCCGCAAACAACTGTATAGTGTATAGGGGCCCTTCGTAAAAACCTTTCCTCTACCTTACCTAAAAAGGACAAAGCGTAACCGGAAAGCAGCTTCTTCTTCTATTTAGCTAATCTGTACTTAACTCAATAAGCACTAATCAGTGTTGGTAGGCCTTTATCGTTACAAAATAATCGATTCGAATCACTATGGTCGAAGTAATTGGTGTTGCATTAATATTGTTGATTGATGAGTGTCTGTTCTAAGTTTGGTAGACCGCTAGCCGGTTTGCACAATAATTTGTATGGCCAAACGCTTTGGCCTGTGCCCCACTTTGAAGTGAGCACCTATTGCACTGCACTTGCAGTGCAGTGTATTCAAATCTTACAAACTACAGTCAATTTGCAGTACGTACAATCAACCTTATTGCAATTAAAGTTGACTTGAATGTACTGTACTTGACTGCTATTCCAACACTTACGTTAATTTAATTGCTAAGTTCGTTGTTTTGAGCGAAAACACTAAGATTCGTCAAGTCTCGTGGAGAAAACCACGTTAAGTAATCCAACGCCAAATCCCCAAGTTCCCACGCGACTTTACGCCAAAAACACCAAGTCCCTACGCCCAAAATCGCTAAGTACATTGTTTTACACGTCTTACACGCCTAATAAGTATTACGTTACCAAAAACCTTAAGATAACACTTTCCCAGGAACTGATAAAGGCAATTAAAGCCTTCGGAACCGCTTTTATCAAGTATTACAACGAAAATCTTTGGGCGGAAAATGTCGATGAAGGCTTCACAGAAAGATAATTTAACAACTTCGTTGGCTATTATATTATTTAATATGATAAAGTTGAAAATTCTGACCACGCCTTTCACAAGTTTTGTGGTTTCTTTCATAACTAGATTGTTGATATATAAAACGTAATCCAAAAAAGGGTCGAGTTAAAGCTTAAGTTAAAACGTAAATAATAAGGGATTTATATGCTAACACAGGGTTTGATAAAGTTAATATAAGCTCTTTTCGACTTTACTTAACTTAAAAAATACGTTTAAAACCTGTGCCCTAAGGGAAAAGGTGTTAAGGAACCTTAAAGTTCTTATATAAAATTCCGAGGACCTTCTTTTTACCCTTAGTTAAGTTAAGACTTTTTACGTGTTGACGATAAAAAACATATTAACCTGTTTGACAGCCTAGCGCCTCTATGTAACAGAGTGGAATACGCCCTTAGCAGCGGCAAGATACGTAAAGCGGTAGCCGCTAACGCGGTAAGACGAATTAACGTTGGAATTTTATATTAGTTAATGAAGTAAAATCGTTAGGCCCCTTAAAAATTTTAATCCACTAATATTCTTTAGCCCTTCAATCGCCAAGGTTTCCAAAAGCTTTGTCACGGTAGGTTTATCTATACATGCGAATTTATTACAGGCTCTATTACAGGATTTTACCCCTCGGATTAAGCGTCTAGTAATTACCCTTAATATAGTATTTTGGAGGGTATAAGGCTTAAATAATGAGAAAGCATTACTAATAAAAACTGGGATAACTATTGCAATATTTTCCTTAAACTTGTCAAGATAGTTGATATTAATTACAAATTCCTTACGAACTTCGCTAAAATTTGGATTGATATAAAAAAATATGATGGAAAGTTTTACAACCTCCTTGATACAAAGATACTACCTTTTTTAAATATTTGCAAGTGGATACGGATTTCTCTTTCTGGTTTTTAATTATTATTTCCCGGCATTTTTATTAAGTATATCAAGAACTATTACCTAACCTTTTTAATTCGAGTAACCACTTTCAGCGAAGTATATAATAGTATGAAAATCTATTTCAAATGCGAAGTTTGACTTATCTAATACTATACAAACTAGGTTATTATGAAATGGATCACAATAATAACGGGGGAAAAGGAGGAAATACTAATAGATATACTAAATTAGATGTTTAATAAGCTAATGTTGTGCTAGCAAGTAATGGGGAAAGCTCACGCTAGCGAAACTACACTTCGCAAACAGGTACGAGTAGTAATTACGGGTATTAAAGAGTTCAAATACGCATTATAACGCCTAAATAACATTTACAAAGGCTTTTTTTGGCCACTTATGCTCTTCGCTTACAACTGTAATAACATGTATACCAAACTCGTTTGGTATATACTCCAAACCCAGCAACTTCTCTAGTGTAAATAAAAAATACCTTGTAGTAGTTAATTATGTCGACCGTAAGTATAGCTACGAATGCTCTTGACGCATAAGGTTTAGCTTATCTACCCTAAACTAAAGGCAACAATCACGTTAGCGCTAATAAAATGAATATTCAAACGGACTTATTAACCGTAAAAACTATCGTCGTAATAATAATAGGAGATGTTGGATTTATAACAAGTTAAGCTATTAATCAAGTCGATACCCCCCTTGCCGAGCAACATAACAAAAAGGTACTATATTACATTTAATATATTACTATTTTCAAATGCAATTATTTAAACCCAATCGCTAACTTTAAAAGTGATAGGATAATCAAAGTTATCAATAGCCTTAGGTAGATTAAATAGTATAAAATACAATTACTGGAGCGGTCTAGTAATTAGCCATCTACGCCTTCTTATACCGCTTAGCCAGTGAAAACCCTAACATTTACCCTGATTAAGCCCCTGGCCCCTTATATACCTTTAACTTTCGCAATCAATACGCGGAGTATATATTTCAAGGTATTATATCAAATACAGGAGCAGTAAGGCACTTAATAGGAAGCTATTTTCAACGCGTGATACTGTAAAAGGAAAGTACAACGGCTACTAAAATTAAACGTTACGATGCTAGTAAAGCTAAAGTTATTTTCGGATTAGTCGAGTAATTATCGTTACTAGCGTTAACGATAATTTAAACTATTATTAGTGTCATAAACTTAGTTCATTGGCTATTGAGTTTATAAGTTAAGTGATTGTGCACATAATGGGGATATGTAGTACCTGGTCTGGACCTGGTTCGGGCATAGTACGTATACAGCATGTGTGAGGGCATGTGATGGGATAGGCACTGGCCATGTCTATAGGTCCTGTATGATGAGTTATGATAGCCTTTTCTAGTTTTTCGCTATACCTTAATAGTAAACCCCATTGAGAACCTATGTGGTTTACCATTATAGATCGAGCTATAATATATTTTTAAGGTTTGGTTTTATTTTTTTGAAGAAATATTACTTATAATAGACGAATCAATGATAAATATTAATAATTTTACTTTCTACTTTAACGTTTTTGGAGAAAATGGGCTATCGGTGAATACCTAATTTTCTACCTTCATAAATACACTTTTTACCTTGTTGAAACCGACTTAATCCGATATTTCTCGTTTATAAAAAATTATAGGCTATATCGAATCTATTGTAAAGTCATTATAATAAACGATTTAATTGACTTTCATTATTGACCTTGCATCTGATTTTGTTTAAATCTTAATTAGAATTTAATAACTCGAAGTCGACCCAACGACAATTTATATTACCTTTTTAATATTTTGAGGTAAACGAAAACAATATAACTAACCGTAATTCGTCGAATTTGCTTTTACGTAGTCGGTAACACACTTCATTATCGAATTAATATTTAAAGCAGATAAAATATAAATTAAAAAAGGTCGGTATACGTTCTTTTATACATGGGGTTATTATACGTCGGTAGTACAATAAGTTATTACAATGTATTAGGAAGCCGGCAGATATAAGGGTATGTATAATATGAGCAAATTGTTCGATTATATTAAGGCTATTTTAGCAACCTTTATTACATAGATAAAGCTTTAGTCGAATTAGAATGATTACCTATAAACAATATATATTTAAAGGTATTATGTACTATTAGGTTCCAAATATTATTAGCTTAAGCGGGCGGATTAAATTAGCCTTCAACCGTAAAGTACAACTACTTAGGTTTTTTCGTATCCCTACGTATCCGCGACAAATTCATTACGATAGGCGTAAACCAGGTGAATTATGTCGTAACCCTAGAAAAGTACCGCGAATTCGCTAACAAATTAAGGTTTTTGAATTTAAAACAACGTTTTAGTCGTTAACTAATGGGATTTATATAAGAATAATAGTCGAATATATATATAGTTATAACGAGAGTTTATATCTTTTAGATATTATTGTTAAAAGGTAGTAGTAATCGGGGCTAATTTGCTTAAAACATTCGTTTAATACGTACTTAAAACCAAAAACGTCAGGCGATGTAGATACCGACGAAGGAACACTGAATTAAGTTAGCCACGAGGCGTTACCTATATTATGGTTCGACAGACCACTATTAACGTTTGTCGGTAAGGTCTTAAGCCTATAATATCCACGTGAACATAAGGTTTTTGAAGAGTAATCAGAATGATTGGTAGTTGTAGTATAATTGAAGATAATCCAAGAAGAAGCATCCAGAGGTTTACGCTACAGGTGAGGGCTTATAAGCCCTCCACCCAGAGCGTATCACTCTAGAATACTCTTTCTAAACCAATCCACGAATTGCCTTTCGGTCTGGTTTAGTCAATTCAAACCGATCTATGCATAGAGCACTTTGCGCCTTGCAAGAGTACAGCCTGCAGTGTGATATATTATCGTGTACCCTGCAGGAGTACACCTTGCAATATAGTGCACTGCTACTTGTTCTATATATACTATCTATAAGGGTATATAGTAATATTCATAACGTGATTACGAATTTCACCCGGTATAACCTTCGACGCAAATGTATACAGTCTAAGTCGAAAAGGTAAATAAAAGTTTATTTATTAACGGCGACAGAAAAAGCTTAACGCTTGGATATAATTTGGTTTGAGGGTTATACAGCCTTAATAATTTAATTATAAAATCCTATAAAGAGGAGTTTAATTTCATTAAAATATATATAAAATAAGATACTTTTTTTATCCCTATATTTTTTAATAATACCTACTTTTTAAATATTCAAGTCGATTTTAATTCTCATTATTATTATAATATAAATAAGTCTTTAGTATGACGATTAAAGATAAAGTAACTTCAGTTATTCAATCTTCGAAATTTAGGTACAGTATTAAGATTACGGTAAAATACGCGTATGACTCAAATAGCTGAGTTTCGTATAAATATTAATATATATTATTCCAGGAATAACATAGGATATAAGTTTTAGAATACTTTGGATATAACATTAATAGGTAATTTTTAAAGTTAGTGGTAACCGTTTAATAGGTTATAGTTTAGGAGAATTAATTATCGATACGGTAATATTACGCCTTAGATCAAAAGATATGTAAGAAGTTGTAAAATCGGTTTTTATCGATTTGGTAAACCGTTTGTAACCGATAATATAACGTACGGGTGATTAGTTTTAGTAAGCTTTCATTACGAATTTTTATGAGATAACGCGGATTTTATAAATAACGGTGCCGACTACCGTTAAGGAGAAAAAGGACTAGTTATGTTTATTACTAAAACTAGTAGAATTTCGCGACCTATTCGATAAGGATAAAGCTTTAGCTTTACCCTTATATAGGGGAAAACCCGCCAATTACATCTACATTAAGCCGAACGAAAATAAATCTTTATTAAAACTATTTTACGAATGATTATCCTCCATATTACGAAATTAATTTTTCGAATTTAAATGTTAGGTTACGGAATTAATAGATAATAGTTAGGTTTTAATAAGCTTTTTATCGATCGAGACATCTATATTGCTGATTTTTGAACCGGGGGGTGGAGGGATAGCGGTTTTATATCGATTACTGGGTATTAGATAAAATTACCGAATAAAATTGTTTTTCTTTGCCTATAATTAAGGAAACCCTACGCGTGTTATCGAAGTTGACATAACTTACGAAATTAGATATTTGAGCAGCTTTTGATTGTATTTAAGTTATACCTAGATATGAAAAATTAAAGGCTTTTCGTATACGTTTCGGGTTATTTAAGTGGTTAATAACACCTTTCTGGCTAGCAATAACGCCAGCAAAATTTTAAAGATATATTAATTATATAATAGCTGTTGGAATACTATTGCATGTAATGTAATAGGTCAAATTTACTTACAGTAAAGTTGACCATACTGCAAGTGTATTGCTTTGTGCAGACTTACCGCATTGTATGAAAGTTGAGTGCAGGATACTGAACTTCACTTTAGGGCACGGGCCAAGCAATTGGCCATACAAATTACTGTGTAGACCGGCTAGCGGTTCTCCAAACCTAAAACAATACATTCACTATCTGACCACGCAATACTACCATTACTTCGACTAATAGAATCGACAACGTTACAACTTCTAAAGCCTACCAACACTAATCAGTGCTTGCTTATTAGCTTAAATACAGATTAACTAAGTAAAAGAAGAAGCTACTTTCCGGTTACTCTTTACGTTAACAACGGCGGCTAAGATAAAGGAAATATTTTTACAAAAGACCTTTATTAATACTACGCCAGTCTACAACGATAGGAAAACAGAAAAGACTTTTAGGTTGCGCTAGTCTACAAAGGCAATCTGAAAGTAAGCGACGGTATCGCTACTAAAAAACACCAAGAAATATTTATTAACCCTTTTTAAAGACGTTAAGATTAACTATTAGAAGTTTCAAAGTTCGGCAAGTTGGCAAACGGCTAAATTATTACTACTATAGGTGCTACTAACTCAAGAAAAACAACTAAATCCCTACGCTAAAACAACAAATAACCTTCGACCTTTATACGAACAGCGACCTCCAACCTCACCCTCTACATCAAACCTTTAACTTACTTCACTCTTCTTACTCCCCACGCCACTATTATAACCTAGATAACGGTTGGGTCAGGAAACAGGTCAGTATGCAGCTGAGCCATGGAGAGTTTGTAGTCCAACACATCAGGCGGGGAACATCTCTTATGTAAGCAAGGTGACAAAGCATGTCACGTGATGGATTAGTATGGATCAGTTACTGATTCAAGGTGAGGCTACATGGGATCAGTAAGGATCAGCCACCAATCTAAGGTAAGGTAGCACTAGATCAGTGAGATCAGTGCGGTGATCCAAACGATTCAGTACTGAAGATGGTATGAAGGCATGGATATATAAGGACACGGTCATCATCACATAGATAGTATTTCCTTCATAGCTCTTCAGTTGTCAATCTAAGTATTCAGTCTACACATCTGAATAGCCTCACAGCTTTTGATCATTACTTGCATGGTTGCGATATTATTCACTTAGCACCTCTGCTACCTTCTTGATAATATAAACCCTCTAACACCTTCTATATACTCACGGGTATTTAGTGTGATTATTACAGCCACGATAATCATCAATTTCGTTATTCTAAGCGAAAACATCGAAAATCGTCATGTCCCGCTAATAAAGCCACATCACGCAACCTTACGCCAAGTCGCCAAATTTCTACGCGACTTCACGTTAAAATATCAGTCCTTACGCTAAAAGATTACTAAGCTTCTCGCCCTACACGCCAACTAAAACCTATACAAACCAAAACGTTAAGACGTCTACCATCAACGCTTACTTTAAAACTATTATTGACCCCGTCAAAATATAAGCAATTAGGGCGTTCGGACCTATCTTTACCAAATACTAAAACGGTGACCTTTATGGGGAAGATGTTAACGAAGACTTAACCGAAGGCCATTTAGTTAACTTCGTCGGCTATTATATTGTCGAGAAAAATGGTGACAAAGAACATAATCGCGATGCCCGAGCCTTCCGAAACTTCGGCTACATTTTCAACGACTAGACTATTAACATATGAAAAAAGTTTAGAAAGGGATTAACTTAAGGTTGAAAGCTAAACTTAAACGCAGAGGGATTTACGTGTTAGAAAAAGCCTTTATTAAATTAGCGAAAACCCTTTTGAAACTGAACCAACTTAAAAATATCACTAGGACCTATAGTTTAAAGAAAAGGGCTTTAAAGAACCTTAGCGGCTACATATACTATTTAGGGGACCTCCCCTTCACCCCTAGCTAAGTCAAGCCTTTTTACGCGCTGGCAATAAGGAATCTATTAACCTACCCGATAATTTAGTACCCTTACGTAATAGTAGGGAGTATGCTCTTAGCGGTGGCAATATACGTAAACTACGGCAGCTAACGCGGCTAAAGATATTAACGTTGGCGCTTTACACCAGTTAATTAAATAAGATCTTCAGGACTCACAAAACCTTTAAGTACTCATCATCTCTTAACAATTCACTCCTCAAAAACCTTTCTCCTTTAAACTTGCCTATGCGCGAAAGTCGACTATAGGTCCTACTATAGAACTTTACCTCTTGGGATAGGCGACTGGCAATTACCCCTAATTTTGTACCTTGGAAGTCATACGGCTTAAACTATTAAAAAAAACCATTTAGTAGAATAACCATCGTAACTTTCCCCTAAAACCCATTAAAATAGTTAACATTAATTATAAGTTGTTTACGGATTTCGTCAAAATTTAGCATAACGAAAAAAAGTATGATAAGAAACCTTATGAACTTTTCGACTTTAAGATAATGCCCTTTTTAAATATTTGTAAATATATAGAGGTTTCACCTTCAGGTTTTTACTTATTATTCCTCGGAATCCTCACAACGCACGTAAAAAATTAATATCTAATATTCCTGACTGAAGCTATTACGTTCCGCGAAATCTACGATAACATAAATGGTCACTTCGAGTACAACGTTCACCTCATATAATATTATATAAACTGGGCCATTACGAGGTGGATTACAATAATAGTAAAGAAGAAAGAGGAGAAATTACCAATAGATGTCCTCAACCAGATATTTATTAAGCTAATTTTATGCTAAAAATCAATGGAGACAGCTTATGTTAGCAAAACCACACTTAGCAAGCAGATACAGATAGCAGTTATAGGCGTCAGCGAGTTCGAATACGCCCTATAACGCCTAAATGCCACTTGCGAAGGCTTTTTTAGCTAATTACGCTTTTATTTTACCATTGTAATAGTACGTAAACCAAATTCGTTTGGTATATACCCCTAAGCTAGTAACTTCCCTAACGTAAAGGAAAAAAACCTCACGGTGGTTAATTACGTCGACCGAAAGTACGGTTACGGGCGCCCATAACGCCTAAGATCTGGTCCAATGGCCTTAGACTGGAGGTATCAATCACGTTAACGCTAATAAGGCCAAGATTTAAGTGGACCTGCTAGCCGCCAGCATTATCATCATGATAGTGGCAAAAGATGTTGAATTTATGGTAAAAATGGTTACTAGTTAATTCGACACCCCCCTGCCGAATGAAATAAAAAAAGACAATGTATTATATTTAGTACCCCATCACTTTTAAATAAGAATACTTAAACCAGGTAATACATTTTGAGGGCGAAAAGCTCATAAATAATAATGCCTTTATACAAATTAAGTGATACAAAGATATTGTTTTTAATACAGCTTAATAACTAGCCAACCATACCTTCCTATACCGTTTAGGTGATAAAGATACTTACCTTTGTTTTGACTATACCCTTAATCCCTTTTATACTTTTAACCTTCGTAATCATTACGAGAACCATAAGTTTTACGGTATTATACAAGATACAGAGGAAGTAAGGATTTAATAACAGGCTATTTACAATACGTGGCACTACGAAAGGAAAGCACTATAGCCACTCAAACCAATCTTTACGATGCTGGTAAAGCGAAAGTTAGTTTTGTTTAAGGTAAACAACTATTAATACTAGGGATAATGGTAATTTAAACTGTTATAGGCGTAATTACGTTTTACATCTTTAAGTCTCTTACCCCTTTACTACTTTGTTTAAAGTACATAAAGAGTCCCGGCTTTAACGTTAATGTCAACGCAAATAAACTAGTTAAAAACGGCCAGAGATTTTTACTCGCCTTTAAATAGGGATACCTATAGTTTTATTTTCAAAGTCCAGAAATAGTAATGTTAAATTTGACGAAGCCGGAGATACTTTAATTACACTAGAATTTGAACCAAACAATCATTAATAGGCTATATAAAGTCCTAAAGACCACAGGGTATGAATATGTGGAATACTTTACCTTAAAATCCATTAAAAGACTTTATCACCACTGCTAGACATATGCCTAAATCCCCCAAAGATTTAAATTTACACTAAAAGACGATAAGGATTCTAACTACGAGATTTTTGTTAATGTATTTTACTTGGATAACAAGCCTGTTTTCTACGTCTTTAATTTCGAAATCTCTTTTTACGGAGCTAAGTTTCCAAAGTTCTTTTTGATAAAAGATACGTGGGAAACGTTAAGGATACTATGGATTAATACGTACCTAGGCTTACCTAACGTCGTTGTCTATAATATTAGCACTAACTTGACGGCGGCGGAATTTTAGAAAGATGTTAAGATAATGGGTATTTAGTGTAAATAGGTGCCTATAAAAGTCTACTGGAGTATTGTAAAGATTAAAGGGGCGTATATATTACTTCTCCGAACATATAATATCCTTACGTTAAAATTGGAAAGCTTTACGAATCTGGAAGCACGCCTATAAATAGCAGTAAAAGTTCTTAAAGATATTGTGGGCTCTGATAGCTTGGTGCTAACGCTATTGGTCTTTAAAGCGAATCCACGCCTAACGAGTAAATCTCCGCCCTCAGTAAGTACTTAAAAATGTGTTACGACTTACGATAAAGCTTTAAGGAAAATATAAAGAGAATCGGCACGCTGCCAGGTCAATGACGCCCTTGATACCAGGAATAACCCCTTAATAATCGACGTATTTACTTTACCGTTATAAAGTGAAGTCCTCGTATAGCGGGAGTTAGGTAAATAGAAAAGCCTATATAGGACTTTAAGTATTACAAACTTTAAAGTGATTGTTAAAACTACTAACGGTTTTATATCTTTCCGAATTACCTATGATAGACCCTATATTAAGGCTACTCACAATGAAAAACCTTAAGCTAAACGACCAAGTTAATATAAATCTCCCTCATCCGTTATCGAAAAGCTGATGAAATGCCACCGGCGCGGACAATCCCCGAAAGAAAGAAACGTCAAAAAGGAGAAATATATACCGGGTTGTATTTATAATACTGCATAGGTAAAAAAAAAAGGATAACGAAGACTTGGTACTAAATCTTAAGGTATAAGTGATTATCAAAATCTTCAAAAGATCTTTTAGGGAAAGTGATAGGGTCGAAATCGACGGCTTACTAACTCAAGAAGTTGTATAATTCGTGCCGAAGCCCGAAATTAACCTCCAAAACCCGAACGTTACGATCTTCAAATCGAGGATTATTTACAAGGTTAAAGGTAACATTACGGGGCGGCCGTATGAAAAGTTACAACTAATCTTTTAAGGATACAGCGATAAAAGTAAAAATTGAATACTTATGTAATCATCAACTATCCAGAAGATTAGATAACGTTAATTAGTTTCTTTGATAACAAGTTTGTTAACTAAAACTAAAGGTAAGTTTACACTGAATAGCCGTAATATTACGTAAGTCTATACACAAATAGTAACAAATTTACAAAGGATCGTATTACTAAAACTGCTGTAAGAGTTACATGTTATTTAACTTTTAAAAACGGTAATACGGTATAGTAAATAACTATATAAATTAACTTTAGTAGACTTTTATTAGTTTTTAACCTACCAGTCGCATTTCAAGTCCCGGCTAATAGTAAAGTCTCTAATGTACAACCCGTGTTTATTAATAAAGTAAGAAAGGAATAAAACGTAGTAGGTATATAAACTAACGATTCCCTTTTTTTCAGAACATCTGGCTTTATAATAATGGAGTAATAAGCAATTAATGACTCTAAGTTCAAGAATTATAAGCCAGTAACAACGTTAACGAAAGGAAGCTAACTCAACTTTAATAAATCGTTAATTCGTATACTTGGTATTAATATCAGCTTTAACTTTCGACCAAAGTGATAAGGTACCGTTCTGGTCTTAATTAATAAGTTTCATCCGGTTAAGGCCTAATGATACTTCTAATAACGTACTTATAGTAGTTATATCATTACCATATTATAACCAATAGTATTATACGACTAATGTATCGCCTTATAAGTATAAAAACAAATAAATAAATACTTTGACCAGTTAAATAGAAGGCTAGAATGGTAAATGCGGAACCTAGACTACAGGATTAATATGGTTTCAATCGATTTGTCGAGTGCCAAGTTGTTAATCTTTACGAACGGATCCTTCACAAATAACACCGACTTATCTTTACAAATCGGCTTCCTAATAACCCCCGTCAACAAAGATAAACGAGAAAACCAGTTTAGTATTACCGGTAGTCTGATTAACTAAACCTTTATCAAATGCAAAAGGATAACATGAAGCGTATTAACATTGGAGGTATACGGCATAATAACGGGATTTAATATAGGTATGATACGGTAGGGAACCATTAACTTTATCATCAGGCAGCTAAAGATTTCTCCTATCCCGATAATAATCTATACCGACTTAAAAAGCCTTTTTAAATACCTTTCGAAGATTGGAACCATTAGCGAAAAACGCCTAATGATCGATGTTATAGCGTTCCATAAGGCGTAAGAAGGAAAGTAAATTGAAAAGTTCCGATAAATCGATGGTCAAGACAACCCTGCTAACACTATGACGAAGGCATCGTCAAACAAATCCCTGAAAAGGTTTGTGGATAACAACAGACTAACTGTACGTATCAAGGGCTACGTAAATAGGCCGCCCGGAAAACTCAAACCATGTGACGGTGGACAGGGATATGCTAACAGATTGAAAAACTGTTAGGGGATTGAGGATAGTGATCTATTTAAGTAGCACAATTAAAGTAAAGGTTTACAAAAGCCTATGACGAAAGAACTTTCTATAGGAGTTAATAAACTCAGACCTTGGGGTAACGGCGCAATTAAGGTTGAATAGGGTTAATTTGCATGTAATTAGGTATAATTAAGCATAAAAGTTATCTGGAATTCACAAGGGTCTAGCCAGTCAATGAGAAAGTAATTTAGCGGTAACCGGAAAAAATTTATAAGCCACACTAGCGTAAGCACACAAACTAAAAAGCCGCCAGTATTGGAATAGTATTACATACAGTGTAGTAGGTCAACTTTACTTACAGTAAAGTTGACCATACTGCAAATGCATTGCTTTGTGCGGACTTACCGCATTGGGTATAAGTCGAGTGCAGGATACTACACTTGACTTTAGGGCTTGGTCCAAGCAATTGGCCATACAAATTACTGTGTAAACCGGCTAGCGGTCTGACAAACCTAGAACAATACATCCACTATCTGATCACGCAATACTACTGTTACTTCGACCAATCGAATCGACAACGTTGCAACGTCTAAGGCCTGCCAACAATAGCGGATATTTTGGATAATTTTATTATTACTTATATAAATGACTTTTTGTTTGTTTTCCTTCGGTATTGAATAAAATTATATAACGAAAGTTCGCGTATTTTTTGAAACGGCTTCGTAATAGTAAGCTAAACTTCAATTTTTTTAAAAAACGACTTCGTGGTTAAGGAATCAAAGTACCTAGGTTTCATCGTAACGGTTACCGTAAGTATCCAGGCTAACTCTGAGAAAGTCCGGGTAATACTTGAATAAGAGTTACTATATATTATTCGGGAGATTTAACGTTTTTAAGGTTTTGTTAACTTTTATCGGGATTTCATTACTAAATTTTCAGAACTAACTAATTGTTTTATCTGACTAACGAAATAAAAAATTCTTTAGGTTTGGATAAAACAGGAGAAATACGTATTTCAAACCTTAAAGAATATTTTTGTTATAGCCCCAATTTCAATATACCAAGATCTAGATCGGGTAACCGTAGTGGAAACTGATTATTCGAAAACGGCGTTAAAAACACTTATTGTAATGAAATAAGAATAGAATTTTAAAATAAGTGGCTTATTATTCTATACGATTAACGGACGCGAAACGTAAGTATACTATTTACGATAAAAGAAATTCGTGATGGTATTTTGTTTAAAAGCGTGGTCTTTGGAATTGCGGAATGCTCGTACCCTGTTTACGATTGTAACGGATTACAAGGGATTGGAATTTTTTCCGTACCAAGTTTAATTTCGGAATGTTAAATTAACCGGGCTTAAGTCCTTTTGCTTTTTCAATATCACCTACTATACCGGTCCACAACTTAGGGCACTCGTCCAAATATATTAACCCGTAAGATACAAGATAGGTACGAATTCACAACGTGCTACGCGCAGGCCTTTAAACCTATTTTCATTATTATATCAGAAGTAATAACAATAAATTTATATATTAAAAACATATAATACGGCGAGTGATATAAATAAATATATTAAGACGGAGGTTGAATTATTGGATCGCGATAATATATATTTGAACGGAAAGCCAAAGTATTTTAAATAGTTCACGTTAGCGGGATTGCTTCGGGCCTGGTTCGCGTCTAGATCGTTAGCTGGGACAACATTGAGAGATTTCAAAACGCTGGTATTAATAGCATCGCCGCGAGCTCGGCTCGCGTTAAACCCATTAACTTCATTAACTTTAAGTAATCGCTTTATTTTCGAGTTAGGTACCCTCGTGAAATTGTAAAATTAAGAAATAATAAACAACTCATTATACGAGGTTTGTCTATTAGTGGTTTATAAAAACGTTAAAGGATTTCCGGTTAAGGTAATATAATCGATGTAAATTATGGATTGTAAAATTAGACCACGGGATACGTTATATTACCGTAACCGACTATAATTACCGAGTTGAAAACTATTAACGATTAAGATTTTATAATAAACCTACGATTCGCCTATTTTAGGTTATTCGGATAAAAATGTTTTATTTGAAGTCTTTTAACGGGATTACCATTAAAAGGGGATAATCGTAAGTATTCGACGTTTATGTCGAATATATACTTAATTTAATAATACGAAAACTTGGTATACCTTACGATAAAGCTTCCTTTAAACCCTCCCTATCCTAAACTGATATTAAATATATATTTTGATGGCCTTTATAATCGAACTATTTACTACCGATAACGGCCTCTAATATTGATTGGTTTTGAAGGACCGTCTTGGAGAGTTCATCCAATTCAAGGTTATATAATTTATAATTACCGATACGTATACGAAACGCATTTAGAATATATCGTGTAAATTTTATAAATTTCCGGCTTTTATTATTAATAATCTTGGTTTAAATGAAATAAAATTATTTTGAACGACTGTATATTCTCCAACAAGAGTTAAGGAACTTTTATATATTACATAACACTGATAAATAGATAACGGTACCAAACATATGAATAAAAAAAGTAAAACTACTTATTAATCGTCGTTACATTTTTATAATACGATGTGGCATTACATTTACCCGTTTATTAATTTATAATTAATAACCGAAAGTCGACAAATATCGAGGTTAACGTAAACCATTTGATAAATAAATATAAAATATTCCATATTTTGAAAGTAAATAAAGATACAAAGTTATTGACTCATCCGGCTAAACGAACCGTTACTTTTTGAATATCCTTATATAAAGGTATAGACCTAATTTAAATGACGATAATATATATTGAATAATAAATCAAAATAACAATGAACCGTCGGTATAATTCGGTTAAACAATATGAAGTAGGCGATTAGGTTGAGTTTAACCTATATAATATTAAAACTAATTGTCCAAATGAAAAACTTAATTAACTTTACAACTAGTACCAGGTGATCGATATTCCGAAGCCGTTAAATATAGGTTTAAATTTTTTTAGTAAATACTTTGTATTTCATATGGATTTGGTCGAACGGAAGATTATGTATACCTTTTTTTTTCGTAGGTCTCATTGAATATTTGTCTGGAATTAGTTTTTTTATTAATAATATAGACAAAGTTATTTACAAGAAATTGAAAGTATAAGAAATTTTCGAGGTAAAAACGGAATGGGGTAATATTTACTTTGTATTAATTAAATAGAAATGATATATTAAGCCGAAATAGGATTTATTAAAACCCTATTAGTATATTATAACTTAAAATAACTTAGAGATAAAATATGTGAATGTTCAAGTATATAATAACCCGGTGTTTTAACGTCGACGTCAAATACATATTAAGTAATTTACGCTAAAAACCCCATTTTTACATTGGAATTAATATAATCCTTACAAAAAAGGAAACTTTTCATTATTATTATAATATAATACGATAGGTAAAACTGAGTACATACTATCCAACTTCTTTGAATTAATATTCGACCTCGAAACGGCTTTTATTACGATTTATTAAAGTTTTACCTATTTATCGTTATTATCCTCATCTATGTTTAACAAGTAATAGCGTTATTAACGTTAACTAGATTATTATGATTAACCTCAAATATTGGGAAAAGTCGATAAGAGCGAGTAACTCGGGACGGGGCGGGTATTGGTAAGCGCCGATGAAGGGGACTGGAAAGCTGCAGAGTAACCGCGAGGCTACGTCGTGGAGGGCAGGTAAAGTTAAGCGGAACGAATGTTAGGGGATATAAACGATAGTAGTTAACGAGGAGAGGGGTTGGAAAAGAGATTCTTTAAATATATTAATAGAGATTATGATATATCAATATATACGCTAGCGATGATGTCGGCCCAGATACGATCCTTCGCTTGTTTTTAGTTGACTAGATTAACTCGCTCTAATCAAAATGAAGAAATAAATACAGGTAAAAACGGGGTTTATAGGGTTAAGTTTTAAACATCGCTTGTTACGCTTTATATATCATAGAATACATTGGTTATGAAAATATAACTTATGTAATTATATTATTTTAATGATTTAGGCCAAACCTACAGAAAGATATATGGTGGGTATTAAAGGAAGCCGGCATAAAAATATTACATATTAATATGCGGTTGAACGATTTTTTTATAGTAAATGGATAAAATTATAAGGGTAATAGAAAAGTTTTTAGAAAAGACGGACCCAGGAAAAATAGGAGACGAAAACGTATAACGAAAGGGTTAATAGCTTGTATTGCCAGAACAGTAAGGACTTTTTAAGCTCGGGTAATATTTTGAAACCGAGTAAATTGGTTAACCAATTCGAAAACATACGGGAACGAAAACGGGCTGGTAACCCGGGACGTCTTTTTATCATTTATGAGCGAAGTATGAAATATAGCCTCCGTTTTTAATAATTATAACCAATTGCCATAATAAGGCGCGTAAATTGAGCGAAGCCGTAAGTAAGCTTATCTTATAAATATATTACGGGAAAAAAAATTTACGGTCGTGTTTTTTATAAACTTCATCTGTTAACCTTACCTTATAATAAATATTTCTATATATACCACAACTTTACTCACAATAAACTCGGAAATGAATAAAAGGAACTCTGGAATTAAAAAAACCGATTAATATACAATATACACGCGTCTTTCTATTATAAAGGGGGGAATTCGCTTTTATCCTCGTTATTGTTAAAGATAGGTAAGTCGTTTATAACGCGAAAAAGATATAAAATATAATTAACGATAGGGTATTTGTATATAATAAGCTAACGTATTTTAGGTAACGGTTCATCATTTTTATTCAAAAGGTTTACGGCCGTATAACTTAGGTTCGGTTCATTATAACTGTTATTTATAACTATAAGGAAAATTCTAAAAGATTACGAAATGTTAATATATGATTAACGGTTTAAATATAGATAGTAGTAATGAAGTTGTTATAAAAGGTATGATAAAATAGAAAATATCGAAAAAGGATTAACGAGGCAAAAAGGAAAGGAAAGAAGTTTTATGGGTTACGTTAAAATCCGTATTTATAATCGTTAACGAACCGGATTTGGAAAAAGTTATGTGTTATACGTTATGGTAAAGGGTTGTGTTATATGGCGTCGACGATAAAAACGATATATAATATAATACGTTGAAGGGTACGTTATATGGTATTAATGGTAGGAATAATATATTATACGGCATGTTTAAGGGAGAGATATACGGCGTCGACATACGGAGGTTAAACCAATAGATATGTTATACGGCTCGTTAAAGTGGCGCGTTGTACGGTACCAGCGGTTTGGAGTTAGATCGGTTGATACATTATACGGCACGTTAAAAGTTACGTTACTGGTCCGCGCCCGGTTCGCGTCTGGCCCGCGTATTAGGCGGGTGAGACCCGCGTCCTACGTTTTACTAGCGGGACGCCGCGGCCCTTATAGTGTTCGAAAAAGAAAGGGACATGTTTGAAATTTAGGCCATTAGCTATTAAATTCATAAATTACGTTATTGTACACGTAACGAGATATATATTATTCGGTCCGGGCCCGGTTCTGACGCGAACCGGGCGCGGTCCGTACACGGCACGTGTAAGGGCACATAACGGACTGGGCACTAGCCATACCCATAGGTTTTTTTTACAATGGGCTACGGTAGCCTCTTCTAATCTTCAGCTATACCTCAATAGTAAACCCTATGTAGCACCTACTTGGCTTACCATTGTAGGCCGGATCATGATAATTAAATCTATTACATTTTTCATCTGTAAGTGCTTACCCCCTATTTTTATTTAAAGGATATAAAGACCTTAGGCGCTAACATTAACGATAACATTGACTAGTTGGTTAAAACTGGTTAAAGGTTTCCCTTTGCTTTTAAGTAGGAGTACCTATAGTTTTATCTTTAAAGCCCTAAAGCAATGGTATTAAACTTGACAAAGCTAGAAATACGCCAACTACACCGGCGCTTTAACTATCTAGTCCTTAACAAATTATAGGAAGTCTTAAAGTTTATAAGGCATGAAAATATGGAATATTTCGCCTTTAAATCTATTAAAAAGCTTTGGAACTACTGTTAAACATATATCTAATTCCCTGGAAATTTTAGTTTACATTGAAAGACGATAAAAACTTTACCTATAAGGTCTTTTTCGATATATTTTGGTTAAGTAATAAGCCTGTTTTTCACGTCATTAAGTTCGTAAACTTGTTTTACAAATTTAAGTTTATACGATCCTTTTAGGCAAAGGATATGTGGGAAAAGTTAAAAATGTTATAGATTGATATATACCTAAGTCTACTTAACGTTGTGATTTACAATACTAATACTAATTGTGCGACAGCGGAGTTTTGAAAAGATATTAAGATAATAGGTATTTAGTATAAATAAACACCCGTAAAAGCTTACTGGAATGTTGAAAAGATCGAAAGGGTACACGTACTTATTCGACGAGTCTATAATATCCTTAAGTTAAAGATTGAAAGTTTCATAAATTTAAATGTAAGTTTTCAAATGATGTTAAATGGCCTAAATAATATTATGGGCTCTAACTACCTAGTGCCGACGCTACTAGTTTCTAAAGAATACCTACGCCTAACGAACAACTTTTCGTTATTAGTAAGTACCTAGAAACGAGCGATAGCCTACGGTAAAGCATTGAAAGACCTGCGAAATGAATTGGCACGTCGCCAGGTTAATGATGCCCTTAACACAAGGAAAGGCTCTAGGATAATCGACGTATATACTTTACCGTTGTAAAATAAAGTCCTCGTATAACAGAAGCCAGACAAATAGAAGGGTCTATACAAAACCTTAAGTATAGTTAACTTTAAAGTAATTGTTAAAAATGCTAACGGTTTTATAACTTTTCGTATTATCTAGGTGAAGTTTTATATTAGGATTACTGAAGATAAATATCTTTCAATTTAGAGACCAAGTTAATACGAACCTCCTTTACTTATAATCGATCAGGTAATAAAATGCTGCTGATACTAACAATTCCTTAAAAAAGGAACGTTGAAAAGAGGAATATATACCGGGTTTTATTTACAATATTACTTAGGTAAGTAAGAAAAATAAGGATAACGAAAACTTGGCACTAAAGCTTCGAGTATAACGCATTATTAAAACCTTCGGTAACCATTTTAAAGAAAACGTCAAAGTCGATTTTAATAGCTTATTAACTCGAAGAATCATACAATTGGTATCGAAGGCCGACTGTGATCTATAAGACATGAATATCATAATCTTTAATTCAACAATTATTTACGAGGGTAAGGATAAAACCATGGGGCGACCATACGAAAAAATTATGCCCAATCGTTTGAGTACACAGTAATAAAGGTAAAAACTAAATTTTTATGTAATTGTCAACGATTCACAATATTAATTAACGTTTGGTGGTAACTTTAGCAGTAGGTTTATCATTTAAAACTAAAGGTAAGTTTATATTTAATGGCCGGGATATAAAGTAAGCTTATATGTGGTTAACAACAGATTTATAGTGGATTATACTGCTAGAATTGCTACTAGAACTGCAGATTATCTACATTTTAGAAATGTTGATACGATATATTATGCTTTTATACGAATTGGTCGAAAAAATATTTATTAATTTTTCACTTATTAATTGCATTTTCAATTACGGCTAGGTATAAAGCTTTTAATATATAACCCGTATTTACTAATGACGTAATGGTAAAACTTCGGCTTAGTAGATATATAAACTAACGATATTCTTTTCTTTAAAACCTTTGACTTCATAACATCAGCATAATAGGTGATTAAAGCTTCAGTAAGATTTCTATTTACGTGAATGTAAATGAAGAGTAAGATTGATATTGTAGTAAAGATAGATGATAGGTTAGGAAGAAGCATTCCAGAGAGTGCATGTCACGAATGGGAGGTTATAAACCTCTCATCTGGGCAGTGACCCTTTTGCCATGCACTCTGAAATACCCCTTTCAAACTACGCCACGCATGATGCACTTTGCTCCTTGCAAAAGTGTAGCCTGCAGCGTGACAAGTTATCGTGCAATTTGCAGGAATCCACTTGATAGTAAAGTATATTGCTACTTGACTTATGTATATTATCTATAGAGATATATAGTAATATCTATAGTAGGGGAATATAGTAATATCTACATAGATAATCTTTTTTTGCTTCTTTGTATATTCCCTACCCATAGCTCTAATAACGATAATATAATTGTAATGAGTCCGTATATGTAGTCCTATAGTGACAGTATAATTATGGAACAGTTTCTAAAGGTTTAAATTAACAGCTTTTGTAATGATAGTATGGTTACGGTACTAATTACAGAGGTTTGAATTAGTAGCTTTTGTAATGACAGTGTGGTTACGTTACCAATTGAAAAGGTTTGAATTAGTAATTCCTAACCGTGGTAGTCATTATAGTAAAGGCCTAGTTAGTGTAGTTAATTGGTGACGATATAGTTGTTAATACTGTCGTTTATTGTTTCCAATAAGGGTGTAATTACGTAGGTGTTATAGGGGTGATTGTGTAGAGGCGATCACGACGTTACGTGTTTTGGGTTGATATAAAAGATATATTTTCATCGGTTTAGGTAAAACTTTTTTTTAAAAGCACGTATCCAAAACTAATACAAGTCTATATTTCAAAGCAACTTAACCTCCTTTTGAATTAACTAATAAAAACCGCTCCGATAAGGAGGTTATTAGACCAATACCCATATATTAACCTTGCCTTTAAATAAATGCCGCGTAAAAATAGGTTTGTAAGGCACCGTTTGACGTATAAGCTCCGCTGCGCTGCCGCCACCGTCGCTACCGCCGCCAATACCATTACTACTACCAATAGCCTACCCTCGTTGGGTATTATTTCTTTTATAGCCGCCTCCCCCCCGACCTCGTTATGCTCTGCCGCTGTCGCCCTTTCCCCGGCCTAGTTATCCCCCATCGCTGCCGCCTTCTCTTCGGCCTCGTTATCCACCGCCACTGCCGCTACCTCCCCCTTTCCTTTTTCCCCCTCTCTCTTCCTCCTTAGCTCCTAAGAGGAAGAGCGGTAGGATTTTAAGGTTATAAACCTTACTTTCTCCCCGCGGGTAAAAACCCCCTTATTTGAAGGGGCCTTCTGATGCCGTAAGTGTAGCCTAGAGAAGTTTCGTTACGGTTTATATTTTTTTAAATCCACCCGTTGATATACATTTACTGTTTCTTTAAATAAGAATTATAAGGCGAAATTATTTCGCCGCTTCGGTTTTCGTATCGTTAGGGTACGACGTAAGGCCTCTTTAACGCATAAGGCATTAAAGCATCGTACTTAGGTTCGTAATTCTTAGTCGTTAATAGACATGCTTTACGTGGAATATGTTGTGTTTGAGGCCGCGAGTAAGTTTATTAGTGATTACCTTGAAAGCAGGAGTCATTAGGCCCGTTATTACCGTTACGAATGGATTAACAACGGATACGCCCCCGTTTCGTTGATTTTAGAGCCGTGAGCCGAGGCCGTGTTACGTGTCCGTTGGCTTTATAGTAAGTTTCAACCCATTTTTAAATTTTCCTTTTTTTCAAAAATAATATTTAAAGCGTTTGCAAAAACAATCGCGTTTATGAATAATAAAAGCAAGCTGATGTTAATTAGTAATAAGCGTCAACCGGTGGACTAAAGAGTCGGCGGCATTTATTACCACCTGGAAAAGGGGCCTGCATATGTACTATATAGGCAAGTTCGACGATATTATCTCGCGTCGCCGTAAAAAGAGTAAATACTCCCCTGCGCTTTTACCTAAAAGCAGACGGCTTAAAGCGCGGGGTTATATCCTTTTTAACACCGATACCATCGATAATGTTAATATCAGTAACGATAATATAAAGGGGGAAGGCGATGAGGAGGATAGTAGGAACGAAAAGACATCGTAGTTTAAATATCTGCCCTTTATTACCGAGTCGGCGTGCTTGGCTATAGTGTAATACACTGTATAGTAATGTTATTATTTTCCATAGAATAGTAAAACCAGTAACAAATGTGATACATGAAGTAAGGTTAAAACGTAAGAAAAAATAGAAATACGCCAAGAACGATACGAAATTATATTCACAAATAAGGAAGAGCAAATAACGAAATATTTAGTAGGGCTGAAGCTCGTAAAATAAATGGTAACAGTATGTTAAAAGCTATACAAAGTGGTAAATTCGAACAGAAAAGGGTAAATAGTCAAAGAATATAGTAAGATCTAAAGGCATATAACTAAGTATCATAGTATATTAGTATCAACGCGAAATGGTATAAGTAAAGAAAGACAAATTCGTATGTCCGGAATGAATGTAAATTGTACACCGTAATACAAATCCGGGAACAGCGTAGATAACGAATTTCGAATCGCGTAAAAGCGTAAAATAAAAATATAAACGTAAAGAATTATATTCCAACTTTATTAAGGTTGTAAAACTTTGTTATAATACTAATAAATAGCTTATTTATAGATATAAGCGTTTTTAACGTTCCGTTCGGTGTAACCTTAGTTATTAAGTTCGCCAGGTTGGATATCCTATCTATTTACCGCGTTTCCTCGATTTCCCAGAGTTTATATAATTCGCGTAAGGCTATAATAACGATTATTAAATGTTTTTCGTTCGTAGTTCCCAATTTAACCAAATATTTATAAAGTGAAAAGAAATCAGTACATATAACGAGAGGGATAGGGCGTAAACCAAGGTTGGAAATAATTATCCGGACCGTTATTGCTATGGTAATACCTGAATCGAAACCTTTAACCATATTATAAATTTCCGAGGCCAGGACGCTTCTCGTAACCCTCTTGTACTTCGTAAATATTTAATAAATAATGTTTTTACAAAGTGAAAAACAGTTCTATACCAGGGTTTCGTTGTCTAAAACCAAAACGAAGCCTTTTCGTAAACTACAGTCGTTATTATTAGCTAAAAAGCTGTTAATAAAAACAAATAACTGTACAATACGTATATTGAGCGGTAAAAATTGTAAATATCGTTTTGAATTATGTATTTACTATATAAGTCGCTTATCAAACACCCTATATACATTATCTAATGGGGAGGTTTAATATTGCGCAGAGATCGCAAAGTTAAATACTGCTTTCAATTAGATTACCGAGACACCCTAAATACCTCGTATGCGTTAGCATCTGTATTTATCGGCCCATTTTACGTTATTCAAAACGACGAAAGCAACTTTATCTAACTATCCTTTTTACGTAAAGCCTAAAAAGCTGTTCCGAAAAGTAATGTTAATGATATTAAAGTCGATTATATAGTTTTTCGTTAGGTACGTCTTAGGTTTCGCCTTTAGACCGACTTCCAAAAGATTCATCTTTTCAAATACGGATAAAGACGCGTTATACAACGTTAGTATATCGTTTTTTTGTATACCCGTTAATATAAAGCCTTTAAAATAGGCCGTTAATATTAACAGGTACGGGTCGAAAGTTAAGTTAATTATCCCGAACCGTTTTTTATATTTCTTTTGGTAAGTGTTATACTACTAAACACCAACTTTATCCAGGCCGTAAAACTGTTTTATAATACGTAAAATCGTTTCAAATAGGTGGTATTTTTTAAAATCTGTAGGTATATCGGGGTAAATACGTCATTGAAACCGCTTCTTAAACTAGGCATATACCTACATAATATTACGAAGTTTAATACATAGTTTGTAAGGTGTATTAAGGGAGTTTGTAAGTATAAGAATCAAGCGGTGGTTAACCCTTTGAAAGGTAAGCAACTAGGTTATAATATCTTTTTTACTGTCGTCATTATAACCTTTTATAATCAGGCGGGTTTTTTCGTAAAGTTTTCCGGTCTTATTTTCAACTTCATAAATGAGGCGAGTAGGGAAAATTCTATGGACGTTGTCAATCATCGGGTTAAACCGTTTCAAGCGAAATACGCCTTAGTCGATTAATATAAAGATTTTTATTTGGGTGGGTTATTCGAACTGGATATCTAGTGTAATAATAATGTCGTCGTGGTAAAGCTTTAAGTTAAGCTCGCGGTTTACCATCTCCTTTTAGGTAATAAAGAAGTTTGTGGTAAAGGTTACAGGGAGTTTTTCAGTTTTTAAGTTGAAAGAGCGGCCTCGGCAACAAAGTGTCAGTAGATATAAGACGTTTTAATTTGATAGGAGCGGGCCGGAAATGTAATTCGGAGGGTGGGCTAAAATTAGGAGTGGTTTGAATTCGTCGTTTTAAGGGATATCCCATCGATGGTTTCAATCGGATTGCGGTTTTAAACCTCTTTTATCCATCTCTTTTCTATACTTTCGTATTATGATCCAGTGAAGTGAACTCGTACCGTTTGGAAAATTAATAAGTATATCATAGCCTTTAAACCAGTTAATCTTTTAAGGGATAGTCCATGCGTACTTAGGTTTCTAAACCAAGACCTCTGATTACAGTGGTAAGTTTAAAACGTTAGTTTCACCTAGGTTATTCCTTATGGCCAGCGTTTGGAAAACGTCGTTTTTAGCTTGTAAGGAACGTAACACTATTATGGCTTTCGATAAAGTATTTATCCTTTGCACTGTGGTCTGCGTTAGTAAAGAGTTTTTATAAATCCTTGGATAAATACTAAAAATAAGGAACGTAAGGATAAGCATATTCGGAATGAAAGTATTGTTAACGGCGTTAAACGCTATTTATAGGATTAATTAATAGAAATTAGTATTCTTTAGCTTTTTAAACATCACTTTATATGCCCTTTTAAGCGGTTTATGGTACCGGTTATATTTTCCAATACCTTATAATAATTTTACTTGTATTTATCTTCATTCGTTACCAGCGATCATAACTTTGGTACGCCATTTAGGAGAGTAAAAGGTCGTATTAACGTCGTAGGTAATCAAGTTTGGAGGCCCTAAATGGATATTGAAATAACAGGTAACCAAAACGTTTTAACAATTTGTAATAAAACCGCTACGTATAAATTTGGCAGTTTGGAATAATGTTGTCGCGTCGACGGCGTAAAGTACTGGTTAACTATTTAAATATATAATATCAATAATTACCTCGTAGTTAAAGTTCACGTCGCTTTAAAGGAGGAATTTAAACTGTTGTAGGGCTTGTAAGTGTAATTGATATTTATGGCAAAATTTTTTAATGGTTTTAAGTACGTTCTTTTTAATATTTATATAACTTGCGATGTAAAGCAGTCGTAAAAGGCGTTTTGTAACCGGATATCCAAATCGGCGGTGTAATATTCGTAATTCCGGTTACGTTAAGTAAACAGCCTTAATTGTAAGTATTTCTGGGGAAAACCATAAGTGGTCGAACTTAAGTTGGAGTGATACAGATATGCTATTCGAGGCGCGGATAAATTGGTTGGTTGTATTCCGAACCTTAATTACAAACTTATTTATATTAGCTAATAGAAGTAGAAATGTTGTTTTAAAGTTTATTACGTAAAACTTAACCGGTTTAAATCACGTTTTTATAACGATTTTTTTAAATAACAATGCTTTACATTTATTAAATAAGACCTTTCGGTATTTCCTTATTCGGTTTAACTAAAACTTTGGAAACTTCGTTACGAACGCGTTGAATTATCGTTTTCCAGCCGTTAATATTTCAGTTATAGTAGTGTTAGTCACAATATCTTAAAACCGATTGCCGATTTTTTTTAAAAACGTGAATTGTAACGCTTTATAGACGTTTAATACTCTGTTTATATAGTCTAAACCTATAATATGTAGGAAGAAGGTGTCTTATAAGCCTGTTAAAATACGTTGAGCGGTTTCGTCGTCTTATCTTGTTAAGTAAGTATCATCTCCTTTAAACTCTTTTTTTCTGAAAGTGTATTCATAGGAGTAGAGGTTTAACTTATTATTTACACCTTTGAATTCGGTTGAGTACGTTGCGAAATTAGCTTTTGTTCGGTCTTTAAACACGTGATCAACCTAAAACTGTCGTTTGGTATGAAATTATTCGTAAACGAAGTGGTTAATAAATTAATAGACGATTTTTCCGTATATGATACGTTTTCATAAGCTTATAAAGCTTCCTATGCTTTTACATAAGTATTATTATAGCCGCTGTACGCTTCGTTCCTAGCTGTAGGATCGCCCTCGATTATAGCTGCCTTGCCCCTTATTTTTATAACTCCCTTCTTAATATCTCTTTTTCTGGTAGCTATATTTAGGGCGTTCATTTTGCTTTAGGTACACTTTATACCTTTAATACAAAACGTGGTAAATTGTTATGGTGATGTTTGATTTAGTGATTTAGATTTCGCCTTTCGTTTTGTCGGTCATAAATACTAATCATAGGCTCATATATTGGTGTATAAATGTTTAAAACGATGTTTTTAAACCTGTATAAAAGGCTTTCAAATTATTTTCCGGTTTAAATAGTGTAGTATTGAAATTTGGGGTTTTGCGGTATATTTTTATTACTATTTGGATAAATAGCTTATTACCCTAATATTCCGTTCTAAGAGTTGCTTTTCATTTTATGAATTTAGCTAACGGGTTAATAAGTACTTACTATGGGTTTTTATTAGTGTTTCCTTGTGGATTTTTCACTAGTTTCCAGGTCGTATTAATCCAATCCCTATCGTAAAGTTCGTAGTTAATTTCTGTATCAAAGTGTAATGTTAGGCGGTGGTAATATTTTACAAATATGTTTACCTATATAAGGTGATATATATATCATTATTGGTTTATCTAAATAATATACCGGCTAGGATAACGTAAAATTGGGACGGTTCATTATCTAGTTTTTTATACGTGTTAAACATAGTAAGTATTTTGTTATCAAGTATATCTTATAGTTTAGCATTATAATTTTCGTCTTTATCCTAAATCTGAACGAGTTTAATAAGTTTTGTAGGGTCACTTTTATCGGTAGGAAAGCGGTGCGGTAAAAGATTACGATAGGAGTCGTTCTTGGTAAGTATTAGTTCATAAAGTACGTATTGGTGTTTTACACTGTTTATCATTTCGTAGAGCGGGGAGTTTTTTTTATTCAGGCCGCTTTTTTCGTAACTAAGCTGGTTGTTAACGGTATCCGGGGTATAGTCTTATCTTAGTCTCTATTAAAAATTACGTTTCAAGGAGGGTTCGTATTTAACTTTGGTTGTAAATAATTGTTGCGGCGCTTCCTCTTTTTTCGTCGATTCCTCTAGCTTCGTCTCCACTTCGCGGCAGGCGTTTAGTTTTGCTAAGCTCTTTTTCTCTATTTACGAATGCTTTTTTCCTTTCCGGTCCGTTATCTTAAGTAGGCGTTCCTAAAGTTTCTTTAACCAGTATTATTTTATAAATTTCACTTTTATTATTTTATCATCTATTTAGTTTGACATTTGTATAAATTGTGCTATTATTAATAGGGATTTTGTAACAAGGCTATTGTTTTTACCGGTTGTATTAATATCTTTGCTTCGTAGTTCTTTTCGTAGAATTTTCAAAATCGTAGCATCGACTATACGCCACATGTCTGGCGTTTAGTTTGCAAAATCCTCTTTAAAATAATCGAATAAGTCTCGTACTTTAATTTCGCAATTTTATTAATTGAAAATCATATTAATAATATACTTATTTGCTGTATAAGGGTTCAAATCCTTTACTGGTACTTCGATTTTGTTATCTTATAGGTCAATGTCCAAATGCTTTAAAATTTTGCTACGAAACAACGTATATATAAATATGTATTCTATATATCGTTAAATTTTGCCAGATTCCTCACTGGTAAAGTTATTATGGGAATAGTACTACATTCAGTGCAGTAGGTCAACTTTAATTACAGTGTAGTTGAATATCCTGAGCTGCAAGTTAAGTGTATTGCTTTGTAGAGACTTACTGCATTGGGTGTAAGTCAAGTGCAGTACGCTGCACTTCACTTTAAGGTACAAACCAAGCAATTGGCCACAAAAATTACTGTGTAGAACGGCTAGCGGTCTTCCAAACCTAGAAAAATCCATCCACCCCTTGAGCAATGCAATACTACTGTTACTTCAACCACGATTCGAATCGACAACGTTGTAGCGATCTAATACCCTAGCAACAATTATCGAATACTTAGGTATAGGTGACTTTTACGTATACATTTAATCTCAAAGCGACGTAAATTGCTAGTTTCGCACCGTAAATAGGACTTGAGTACGTTCGGAGCTTGAAGAAAAGCATATAAATACGGAAATATAAAGGAAATAATGTGTCCAACACTTATTAGTACATATTAAATTTAAATAATACGTAAATAAAGCATAACCATAACCTAGTCAGGCGTTTTAAACTAGTTTTTCTTTGTTACCATTTGGTCGCATTATACTCGCCAAACGGCTAGGAAAGTTTAAACGTCGGAAGTACTTAAACTTAAAATATACAGTATAAGGCGAACGTGGGAAATCGGGTAAGGCAAACTTAAAAAATGGGAAAGTAAATGAGGGTATAAGGAGGTGTATTTTGTGATTCCGTGTGTGTTTTTGGTTCGTGTTTGGTAAGCGGTCTCGATTAACGTGTTATAGCCGTTCCTGGTAGTTGCGAGCGATGTGACTTTTGTATTTGTGGCCGCTTTTTAATTTAGCGAGCGGCTTGGATGTTGTATTCGTAGCCGCTTTTAGGTTTCATAAGCGGTTTGAATGTTATGTTTGAGTCGGGTGAGTCCTAACAAAATATTTCGAAACTTGGTAGTCTTAGTTTGCATGGCTTAATACGTAATAAGACGCTTTTTAAAAAGTGTCTAGATACATTTAAAGCGTCAAAACAAGTTAACAGTTAACGTAATAGGGCTTTTAGTAAATAAAGAACTAATTAGTTAATAATATCGTATTGAATTAGTAGTCTTTTTTAAAGTTACTCCGGATTTTACAATTTTATTACGCTTCGAGTTTTAACAGCACTCTCTCATAATTCCACACTTTCATATGATTTTTGTAAGGAGTAGTAGTAAATCACAAACAGTTGGAACCGCTATAGTATTTTGCTATAGTTATTTAACTTCAGGTTGTCTTTTTTCTCCTTAACTGTCTGGGGTCGATTTAGTCGACTACTAATTAGTATTGGTAAGGTCTCTATTTACGTGAATGTAAATAAAGAGTAAGATTGATATTGTAGTAAAGATAAATTATAGGTTAGAACAAAGCATTCCTGAGAGTGTACGTTACGGATGGGAGGTTATAAACCTCTTATCCGGGCAATGGCCATTTTGCCCTGTGCTCTGAAATACCCCTTCGAGACCGCGCCTAGCATAATGCACTTTGCGCCTTACAAGAGTGCAGCCTATCGCGTGACACGTTATCGTGCACTATGCAGGAATCCACTTTGCATTATAGTGCACTGCCACTTGATCTATGTATACTAGCTGTAGAGGTATTTAGTAATATCCACAAGTACTGTACCCTTTCATAATTAAAGTCGCGTTTAGGTACGAATTACACGACTCCTCGAATGAAAAGTCCAACAATATCAACTCTATCGCTCTTTTCTAAAGTCATTTTGAAGGTTTTGATGATTCCTTATAACCGAAGCTTTATAGTCAAGTTTGGATTCTTTTTTTTCCCCTGTCGACTTAAATAATATTATAAATCCGGTCCGGTATATACTTCTTACTTTACACATTTTTTCTATCAAGTGGTCGAACGCGTCGTTAACGTTTCATCGACCCATGTATTACAGGAAAGGAGGGGTTGTATTAGGTAATTCATTTTCCTTAAAAATCTTTATTGCTATCGTTATCGTTAATTTCCCTAATATAGGGTTTAATCTAAGTCATATGAAAAATCGTAGGATTATTGACAGTCTTAATAATTACATTAGTATTAATAATTTTTGAAATTTTTAACAGGCCATTTTATGTGCCTAACTCTTGTTATACGAGAACTTTACTTCATAACGGCAAAGAAAGCACATCAATTAATATAAGGGCATTTATAATATTAAGAATATTATTAAATTAAAGTTGTACCAATTCCTTCCGTAAGTTCTTCAAAGATTTACCGTATGTTACAGCCCTATTTTATGTACTTGTTAATAATAGAAATTCACTGGTAAAACAAAGATATGCTTTCAAAACCAACAATGTTGGAAAGAATCCGTTAAAGCCTATAGTATTATACAAGCCTTTCATCTCCATATAAAAAAATTCTTTTTGGTTCATAAAACCTCCAATTTTTAATGTAAAATGTTATACACCCTACGAAGTAATACGTATCCCATTCTATTTTTCTAATTCTCTAATAAGCTTTAATAAACATCTGTTTACACTCGATCCCTATTATCTTCGTATTCGACAAAAACTCCGTTATTACAAAGTTAGTACTTATATCGTAAACAACAACGTCTAGTATACCTAACTCCATGTTAATCTACAACATCTTCAACGTGAATGCACATACGCTTGTATATGTACGCGTACACATGCGCCTCTATTCGTCTGTACGCGTTTTAATTTCGCCCATTACACAGGCTTTTCCTTCGCTAGCAAAGCTTTACAAGGCCCTATTTTCAAGGGCCCATACAGTAATATCCCCGCGTAAGTAGATGTTGGGTGGGGACTGAGACGGCAGCGTCGCGTTGCCAGACTAGGGCTGCATTCCACACACCTACGGGTCTCTAGACTGCCGGGCGCCCTAAGGTCTTGATTGAAGGGATAGCGCAGAGTCCCGCGGGCCCGCACAGGTACCAACGGAGCCTGAGTTACGATTCCTCCCGCCGGTGTCTACAGGACTATGTCGTAGCAGATAGTATAACTCTTGTAGTTAGCACTGCCCTATGATGGTAAATAAATAAAAAACATCCTCAACATACCCTAGGTATCTTTTTCTGAAAAGTATTTAAGGAATATAACTCCGTTTTAAATGGTTATGAATTTAATAACGTAAAAAACAAGTTTCTTATCCAAGTAGAACACATAGAAGAAAATCATATAATTAAAATCTTTATCGTCTTCTAGTGTATAGTTGAATTTTCGGGGGACTTGGGAATGCGTTTGGAAATAGTGATATTGTTTTTAATAGCCTTCAGAATGAAGCATTTAATATTTTTACGCCTTACGGACTTGAGGGGTTTATATAACCTGTCACTGACTGAGTGGTTAAAACGCCGGTATAATTAACGTATTTTGAATTCCATCAGGTTTAACACTGTTACTTTGAAACCTTAAAGTAAAACCAAAGATAACCCTACTTGGAAGATGGAAGGAACCTCTAGCTGTTTTCAACTAGCCTGTCAATGTTGACATTAACTTCAACGCCGAGAATCTTCATATTTTCTAAATAGAACAGAATAGGGTAAAATATTCGAGAATATAAAACGTAACGGTCCAATTACAATTTAAATAATCGTCGTTTCCAGTAACTATTATTATGATGCAAGTCAAAAAATAGCTTTGGCTTTAACAATATTTTAACTATTAATTTCTGTAGCAGTTATATTTTCTCTTCGTATTACCAGATATTGCGAATAGCCTTTTTTAAAATATCTTCCTACCACTACATCTAGTATAATACCTTAAAATGAGTAATCCGCGTAACAATGACGAAGGGTTAAAGGTATATAAAAGGTGAAGTGCTTGGTCAAAACAAATGTAGGGGTCTTCACCACTCAAGTGATATAAAAAGATGTAGTCGACTAATTACTGAACCACTTCTGGAGTAATATCTTTATATAATGTAACCTACTTAGGAACATAGTCATCTTTAATAGCCTATTAACCCTCATAGTCTTTAATAACGTCTACGTAATCTTACCTGAAAGTAGTAGAGTACCAGGTGAAACATATCACCTGTTATTTATAACGTTTAGTCGTAAGGTGGCGATTTAATCAATAACTTGACCTATTATAGATTTAACACCTCTTTCTGCTATTATAACGATAATCCATATAGTATATGGGTATACTTCAGTTTGTCCATCGTTGTTAACGTTAATATAACTGTGAATTCCAATTCAAAAACCTTAGACCGAATTTAAAACATTGAATCCGACTGTATTTACGATTAATATAATATGTTATTACGCGTTTTTTTAAAGAAATCTTGAAAGGTATTAGTTTGGGGATATATACCGATCAATCTTAACGTAAGGGCTATCACGGTTGCAAATGAAAACCATAATTAGCTGAAAAGGTTTTTATAAGTAGTATTTGGGCTTTATAAAGCGTATTTAAACTCGCTTACGCCTATAAAAACAACATATACTTAGTTTTGAAGTTTAGATTCAACAACGTAAGCCTTTTCTATAACATGATAACATAATATAAGCATTTAGTTAATAATATTTATTGGAGTTTCTTCTTTTTCTTTTCACTCATTATCGTTATTTACCTTGTCGTAGCCCAATCCATATAGTATTATGCAAAGTGAATGTCGTATTCGAAGTAACTTTTTATACTATCATCAATATTTCGGAACGGTTTTACTTTCGTTAGAAAGGTTAAGTATTAGTCCTTAGCATAATTGGTTAGGATCTTAGTAAATAGTAAGTGAAAACTAGAAAGAGAGACTTCCATATATTTACAAATGTTTAAAAAGAGTACTTTTTCTATAGTAGGTAGGTTTTAGGGCTTTCTTTCATACTTCTCTACACTGTTTAAAATTTGCGCAGTATCCGTGAGGAGTTTATAATTAATATTGACCATTTTGACAGATTTTGAAAAAAAGTTACGATAATCGTCCCAGTCGTCGATAATGTTTCCTGCCATTAACTTAAGCTTAAGAGCCTTGAAGTCGCGATAATAGGGGTAATTGCCAATCGCCTAGTCTAAAGGGTAAAGTTCTATAATAAAACCTGTGGTAGGCTTGCGCGTTTAAGTGTACCTGCCATGAAAAGCTTCTTCTTAAGGGATTTGACGATTTTGGAAAAGGCTTTGAGTAATTTGAGTGATTTGATGATCTTAAGGGATGTTCTGAAAGGCAAAAAGAACTTGGCAATCATAGGGAAGGTTATTACAGACTTAACAGTCTTATTGAATTAACCAATGAATAATATCAAATCAATTCCCCTTACCACATTGGCGGCTGTTGCTTCGCGTTCTCTGCCGCTACTAAAAAGTCATACGTGTTATCACGTAGAGATAATAGGCTGCCGAAAAAATTGGCCGCTAGCAAAAAATTTAAAGGCTTAACTTAACTAAAGATTAATAGTTGGTTCTTGACAGTATATATAAGGACGTTAAATTTTCAACGTTTTTTTCTATACGACAAAGCTTTGAAGAAAATCATCTTAGGGGTATTTTTTTTAAGTTGAATCAACTTAAAAATAGTTTGTACTCTACTAATCATATTCTTGTATAATATGTAAAACCCTCGTCGTTTAAATTTTTACTTCGATTTGGACTTAATATCTTTTTAAATCGTTCTGTTAGAATAGTACTGTGTATAGTGAAGTGGGTCAACTTTATTTACAATAAAGTTGACTATACCGATTACAAGTTGAGCGTAATGTTTGTATGGACTTACTTCATTGGATATAAGTTGAGTGCAGTACGCTGCAACTTAACCTAGGGCACGGACCAAGCAATTAGACATACAAATTACTGTGCAGACCAGCTAGCAGTCTGCCAAACCTAGAACAATACATCCACCATCTGAACATGTAATACTACTGTTACTTCAACAAATCGAATCGACAACATTGCAACGTCTAAAGGCCTATTAGAAAAAGCCTACCAACACGTTTTTCATATGTTAATAATGTAGTTGGCGAAAAACTTATAATGTTTTTTGGAAGCGCGAGCGTTATGGTCCGTGTTTTTCTCAGTTATTTCAATTGATGATGTAGTGGCCGACGAAGTTGACCAGGTAACTTTTAATTGAACTTTTGTTAATATTTGTTTCCTGAAGTTATTTATTATAGTTCTTAAGAAAAATATGTTCGATGGATTAAATTGCCTCCTTATTATAGGGTTCATTATGGCTATAACTTAGGTATTTGCGGTAGTTACCTTGACGTTTTAGCTGGTGTAAGACTTAGTATTTTAGTGATTTGGAAACGTTGGGGTTGGTAATTTGGTATAGAGTCGCGCGACGTGGCTTGTTCGACGCTATTTAGAGATTCTTAGTGTTTTCGCTAAAATCATAGATCTTGACATATTTAATTGACAATTGTGGCGAAGGAGAAGGGAAAGAGTGATATAGGGGGGAAACTTTGATATTAAAGATAAAGTTTAGTATAGGAAGTAGGGTAGAAATTTATTTTTTATTATAAGTTGTAAGATGTACGACTTAGGTGTTTTGATAGTAGTAGTACCTATAATAGTACCAACTTAGCCGTTTGCGAATTTGACGATCTTTAAGAATTTTAACTATTAATTTCAACGTCTTTAAGAATGATTTAATAAATATTTCTTGGGTTTTTTTTAATAGCGATACTATCGCTAATTCTGGATTGCTGTTGTAAACTAATGCAACCCAAAAGTCTTCTCCACTTACTGCTATTATGAACTGACGCAGTAGTAGTAGCGGCCCTTCGCAAGAGTTTTCCCTCTACCTTAAAATTGTATAAAGTGTAACTAGAAAATAGCCTCTTCTTTTATTTTGTCAATCTATGATGAATCTAATAAGAACTGATTAGTGTTAGTAGGACTTTAAACGTTATAACGTTGTTGATTTTAATAGGTCAAAGTAATAGTATGATTGCGTAGTTAAGTAGTGAATGTATTATTTAAGGTTTAATAGACCGCTTACCGGTACGCAAACTAATTTGTATAGCTAATTGTTTGGCCCGTGCCCTAGTGTGAAATTGGTGCATACTGTACTTAAACTTACAGTAAACCCGCAAAACAATACACTCAACTTGCACTTAGTATAGTCAACTTCACTGTAAGTAAAGTTGAGCTACTGCACAGCAATTATTACGGTTTAGTAGCATAGAGGATTGATTTGCATACCAAGCATGACTTATACTAGGGAAATGGCTACCCACAGTCATGGGAGGGATGTCTGGAGGATAAAGGGGTACTCGTAGGGACTAGCCGAACTAGAAACAACAATGTAAATACACGTCTTTACCCCTCCCCCCCCATTTAAAGACCCCGCTTCACCTGTAATCATCTGGTGACCTGCATAGAATTCGTTTACTTTGTAAATATCCTGATCCGTAGTCAGAAACATATATAGTTAGAAACGTGAAACACACAACGAAAACGAATATAAGGCGAATGTGAGACGAGTACGAGGCGAAAATAGACGAGTACGAAGCGAGAACGAGACGAGTACAAGACGAAAACGAACGAGTACGAAAATAGAAACCAAACCCCTATAAACTTTACAGTTAACCCAGGCTAGTTATATGGAACTAAAGAGATTAAAAAAACAGACAAAGGATAAATTGTTTGAATACGTAAAATTTATTTCTTTATTCCGATTACCGAACACCTAAATTATATTAAAAATATTATTATTTCGAAAATGAAACGATATTAACGAAATATAATAATTATTATATAATTAAATATTACACGCATTATACATTTTCAGATAAGTTTTATACGAATATTCGTGGGATAATACAACGAAAATATAAATGATTACGTTAAAAATGTGATGATTACGGTGAAGACGTCATTTCAAAACGACAGTTTCAGCGAAAAGATTTGTAAAAGTTATTTTAAAACGGCGTTGAAAGGAAAGGTGGCTAAATAATATCGTATTATACCAAAAGAGGAGATATAATAGTGTGAGGATTTTAAGGTACTGTTCAAAACTCGTTTAGAAAACGTATTTACGAAACTTTGGTCGAATACGTAAAAAGAGTAAATAAACTTATTATATAATACCCTTACATATTATAAAAGGAATTAAAAACTCGAATTTTAATTTACTTTAAAGATAAAGGCTAAAATAACAATACGATATTATAAACGAAAGTTATTAATTATTTGGTTTTTAAAAACTTTATAAATTGAAACGGAATGTATAAAGACGAGGTTACCTACAATATCGTGCAAAAAATATTGATCGCGGCAACTACAGTCTTCAACCATAATAACAACCCTTTCTTTTCGTAAAGGAAGAAATAAAAAGATATCTAAAAGTACCCAATGAAATAAGTACTGGCCGAAACGATTATAAAACTAATATAAAAACAAATAAGTAGGCTAACGCCTTGGGATAACGGGAGAAACGCTCCTTATAACTTGTAAAATACCCTCGGAAACTATAATTTATATTCGTTTTATCTTCAACGTATTTTACAAACGATGATGGCCAACTCGCGAAACTTATACTAAATAAAAAAATAGGTAATAGTTAGTAATAATAATAGTAATAGAAAACGTAAAATAACGCATAGATATACTTCAACTGCGGTAATGTTCCTAAACTATATTATAGGTTTTACAACTATCTTTACTCCCGGTAGTTTTAGGGAAAAACGTACTGAATACGAAATTTGGTATTAGCGGTGCGGGTAATCCCCACAGAGTAAAAAATGGGAAGTGAAATAAATACAAAAATGTACGAGTTGTTATTTAGGACATTAACAAATCTAACTGAGTGCTAGGACTTTTACCCTACTTTTAATATTAATTTTTGATATCTGGTAAAGTTAAACGAAAGGGGAGGCAACGTATAGAACTTATGAATTAAACCTGAAAACCATTAATATATTCGTAAAAATAAAGGAAAAATAAAAAAAACCGAGGATTTTGCCCTTTTACTGGCTGTCGAACGCTGTAATACTCGAATTACAAGGTATATAAACCTATACGTTCGAATTAAAAACGAGGAGAAAAGCTTATTTAATACTTATGCGAAATTAAATTTTCCTTATCCTTAAGCGTTATAATTTTAAACCTTTTCTTTGATAACTTAGACCGATAAAAATGATTTTGCGAAAAATTCCCTAGTTTCGTATTATTATACAGAAAGAGTACAGAACGAATACGGTGTGGAAAAAAAAGACACCGTACCTATTCGAGTATTCTCAGGTCGTCCTAAAAACGATTTAACCTACCACTTTACGAAAAATCTACTTTAAAATTAATTTTGAGCAACTATTAAACCGGAGACCTGTATTACGAAAATAAATAGCGAAGATATGTAACTTCGATATTATTCGACGAACGAAAACAAGGAGGGAAACCGTAAGGAAAAAACGAAAACGTATAACATCTATATATTCGAAGGTAATAATAGCCATAAAAAATCGTACTAAATCACGCATTATAAAAACCTAATTTGGATTTATTTAAAGTAATACTTTTAATATTTATATCAATAAGTGCCTAGTAAATAACAGTTTTTTGGTTAAATTCATTATGCGAAATACGGTAGTTCTTATAAGAATTACCGTTTAGATAGCCGACCTATTAATAATATTTACGATAACTAATAAAAGTTATATGACATTAATAACCTACATGTTATTTCCCCTAATTGATAGTACTATTTTTCAATTTACGTATTTTTTTATATAATTATTATTAACCTGTAATTAGCTTATTCGTTATTTAGCTGTTAATAATTATATTGGAAATGTCCTTACATTTATAAGCGAAGGCGTTATACCAGTAAAATGATTTGTAAAACCGTTGCCTTTTAATGTTTGACTAATTTACATGAACTGTTTTTCAAACGAAAACTAATACTTGTCGGATGAATCTACTACGAATAATGAAAAAGACGATAAAATCGGATTTAAAGGATGGAAATATTAGTAACGAGAACGAGGACTAGGCCTTGGATAAAGAAGATATAAAATGTTTACGAAAATTAAACGAGCTTATCAATTTGAAGAATTATACCTAATAATAAGGGAAACGCCTAAATTAAGGCAGACCTTATACTTGGAAAAGGCTACTCGTCAACCGAAAAATCTAGGAGATATTAGTATTTATAAACAAGTATGTTTCGGAAAAGTTTTAATTATATTAGAAATATTCGAAAACAAGATAAAAGTATATCAAGACGAGAACAGAAAATACGAAGTTGAGACGCAAAAGTAAAAAAATCAAATAAATACGTTAATAATATTCGTAAAACTAATAAGCATAAAATCGAAAAAACCTATTACATTCAACAAAGTAAAGGGGTTACTTACTAAAAAAATCTTGATGTTGTTAATTATTTATTACGTTTAATATTCTCGCGTATATCAATTCAATATTTGGGTATGGAAAGAAAAACATAACTTTTTGATTATTTCGTACCGTTACAGTCGCCTATTAGTTTATTTATCTTTAATTATAATGGAAAAAATGATTCGGGATTAGACGTATAAAAAGACGATATTTTGGTGTTACAGGCGTTAAAAAACAATAAAAACAAAAAGGCATTTTGAAACGTTCTGGCATATAAATATTAACCATAGTGAAAGAGAATAGGGGAAAATAAAAGGAACTTGAAAAAGGCTTACTTGGTATATGACGAGATAAAACGAATACTAATAGCGTAAAATAATAAAGTTAATATAGACATTAAACGTCGGTCCGAATAAAAGGAATTGGACGACGTATTATAAAATAGTATTAAAAATAGTTTAAGGCTTTCGGCATCGATGTTAAGAACATAAGTAGAATAAATAAGGCGAATGAATTCGCTAACCAAAAATACCTATACCTTTACGAAAAAAAAGGGAAGATATTAATATTAATTAAAAGGTTGGTATATACCTAATGAGATGCTTTTACCTTTAGATTAAAAGACGTACGAATAATCGATTTCGTTACTTATTTCATTGAACTCGAACTAAATAGCAGACCGTTTGAACTAAAACAACCAAAATACTTATAAAATAAGGTTGTATTTGTACAAAGGTTTTATCCAGTTATAAAAGTAGCTAGATTTTCTATATTAAGTTAGTTTAAATAGGGTATATACTTACGATACCTACTAAAAAACGGCAAATTCTAATTCGTTTACAACTATATTCCAATTAATAATGATATAATTAAATTCTAATAGCCGATACACTTACGAAACAAGTATTAGATACTTCTTTTAAGGTAACTACAACGTTTTTTTCTAAGGCAACGTAACAAATATATATTAGTGAATTTCTATTACTCTTAGTTATAAATACAAAATGGTATTTATTATACTGAATAAATAGTATTTAATGTTTAGGATGCTTTATAGAATAACGGGAAGTAAACATACCTATTATACGTTTAACGATATTACCTTTGGGAAATGGCTATTATTAAATAGCGAAAAAAATAAAATTAATGTATTAATTAACGAAAATACTATAAGGCGAAACCGAAAGTATGCGAAAATTAGAGGATTAACACTACCCTTATTAATAGGATATAACTATATCTGGAAAACAGCTTTCGACGTATATATTAACGATTTTAACGCCTTATTGTATGTATTTAGCGTAATATTCAACTTTTTTTACCATTAATATTTTCTCCGTTTCAAATTCGGAAAAATTAACTTTACCCTTTACAAAACTGTCTTATTTGAAAGCCATATTTATTCGTTGGGATTCGAATCACTACGGAGTCGAGTTCGGCCATCTGAAGAACATTGGAAAGGATTCTAAATGTAGGCGAAACCTAAAAATCACCTTACTTCGTTAAAGATATTAAACGAGTTCCTTTACCTGCTACCGTACGTTACGAGGAATATACCTGGAAAAGTATCGTAAATACTAATTTGAAAAATATCTTATAGAAATAAAGGTGCCAAAAATTACTTCTATAAGTAAATTTATTAAATAAATGTAATGTGTCTCTACAAAATTTAAGTAAAAAAGGGAATACATTAAAGATTTTGTTACCATATACCTGGCTATCCAATAAAACGTCGCCGTAACATTACATCGCTCGTTTCAATATACCTGGTAACGAATACGTTAGATAAGGGAATCGATGGTATCGTTTTCCAATTGGAAGGATTACCGATGAGTACCGATATTGTCGACAAGTTAATATTTTATGTAAAGAAAATTAACTTTCTTTTTCTAGAAATTAAACGATATCGAAACGAGGTATATTATTAGTAAGAGAAGAGTATTAGCTGTATTGAGATACTTTAAAGAAGCTAGGCCATAGGTGATTAAGTCACCTTTTCCGATAATAGTATATACCGACCATACGAACCTAATTTCATCGTTAACGAGTCCGACTATACCTATAAGAAGAATGGCGTAATAGACTGATATCTTCGGAATATTTAACGTAAAAATCGTATATTGACCTAATATAAACAAGATTATCAAAATCGTAAATTGGACTTCAAGGTTGTTGTAACCAATTGTAAAGCTTTTGAAATTTGATATAAAAGAATTACCGTAGATAGTAGTAGAATGCTTACTCGTAAGATTAACGATGTTAAAGGATTCAGAAATGGGAATTCTTTTATCTATAGAAGTATTAAGAACTGGACGAATACTACGACTTAAAGGAGTAACAATAACAACCATATACATCAACGAGACAAATTGGTACGGAGATATTATAAGATAACTTATAGACGAACAGGAAATAATCGAAGACTTACAAATGTAAATAAAGAGAAAAGTAAACCGAAACTTACCATAATTTTATATCCAAGACAAAGTGTTAATAAGGCGAAAATTTGGTAAAAAATACGTAATATATGTAAGAAAAAATCAGGTACTTCGAATATGAAAGTAGGCTTACGATCTTTATGGGCATTTTACGGTAACCTTAACCCTTTACAAATTAAAATGAATACTATAATAGCCGATTCAATATATTAATATTAAAGAATACGTTAAAACTTACAAGCCGTACGTATTATTTAACACCTCCAGACCAATTAACGTAAAACTCGTACCTATTATTGCTTTAAGTTTATAGGACATTGTAGATATAGATTTTACAGGTAAGATAAATTTAAAAGGAGTCGGTGGCGAGACTTATCTTCACTTTATAGTCGATTATTTTACCGAATAACATGTAAACCGACAGGCGAGAAGGTATGTCAAACATGAAAACCTATTACCGATATCTTCGATTAACCTAAAAAATATTACTCGGATAACATAAGGTACTTTAAAAGCCCAACGGTTATAAACTTTTTCTCTAAAGGCAGAATGAAGATGATAAATATACCTACATACTTAGCCATGTTAATGGGACTAATTAAAGGATTTGTAAAATTAGTAAAGAATAAGTTAAAGAAATAGGCTTACGAACGTGGATACAAGCCACTTAAAAAGTAGACTAAAGCTCTTGCCAATATTATAAGAGCTATTAATAACAAGTGCGTAAGAAACTTACCTTACATACCCTTATAAATTATACTAGGCTAATTAGTAAAACCCTCAAAAGCAGTTGTAAAGGCAGTATTAGACCTGAACCAAAGCTAATTGACAACGATATTCTACAAATCGCGAGCCAATAAAAAGGCAATTTGTAATGAATTCGTTAGCTGGAGTAACAGTTTACATTAGCAGGTGATTAATAAATGGATAGAGCAATAAATTAAATCCAAGACTAACCTCGAAAATGGTGACAATGTATTTAAAGTTAGCAACTAGGTGTAGGAGGTCGTATCGAAAACCCGTGATATTAAACTAAAAATATTTTTAGTGAACAAAGATAAAATCAAAAACTTGAAGAATATTTGGGCACCTACCTTTAAGCCGCGATAGATAGGGTTGCGGGAAGTTGAAGAGATCGCTTTATCCGTATCGCTTTAGATCGTTAATTCTACTACCAGATTGAAAAAGAGAAAAGTCCATGTCAAGTCACTAAATCCATACGTCCAAAAGGAAAAAGATAAGGGGGAAGAGGACGAAAGAAGAAGAAGAAGTGGGAAAATGTGGAAGAAATAAGGAATTCTTACGTTAGTAACCTCGATGGCAACAAGCGTATCATCGATCAGAACGCACCGCGGTGTAATGACGATATTAACATTCGTCAAGATTAAAATTTAACAGGTTGAAAGAGCTAAGGTTAAGGTTGTAAAAGGGTAAAAGTTAAAGTTGAAGTGGGAGTTGAAGTTAAAGTTAGAGGAATTATCGTAAAGTGTAGTGGTAATGGAAAGTTCACTTTTGCTTCCTTATTTCTATTATTTCTATTGTTTTATTACCCCACTTTACCCATATCAATATTTGATATAAACCTCAACTTTTATCTACTTTGTTTTATATGATTTCGGGAACTTATTCATACATTAATTGGGTGATATATGGTAGCATAAAAGATCAATTTGTATACCAAGCATGACTTATACTAGGGAAATAGCTACCCGAAGTCATGGGAGGGAAGTCTGTAAGGTAAAGGGGTACACGTAGGGACTAGCTGAACTAGAAACAACAATGCAAATACATCTTTTTAGCCCTCCCTCTCAAAGACTCTGCTTCACCTATGATCAGGTTCCAACAAAATTGAAAATTAAACTATGAACAAACCTTGTGAGAAGTTAAAACTTGTCACCTAAGGATTTAGTGATAATAGTATAAACTATATCTTTATGTAATTCCTAACGATTCAAAAGTAAATACAGTAGTTATTTAAATTTCTCATCACTAGTTTAATTACTCACCTGAATTATACAAACTCAAATTGTACCCTATATTATAGTAATAATACTATAATATATATGTATTTTTTGCTAATTTGCAAATAATTTATTTACTAAATTTATTTGTTTAATTTTGTTATAGATTTTCATAGTAAATAGTTATATGATACGATGAGCAGCTATAATGACTAACTAATTTCATGACTAACCAACGTCTTACGTATAAACCAATTTATGAAACCAAATGAAGCTTAAAATTCTAAATTTACAATCTGTATATACTGATATTACCGATTGATGACAAAATATTTGTATAAGTAATGTATAAATTAACGACACGTTTTTCATTGGAGCTATTGCCTATAAAAAAGGAAAGAAACGTATGATCAAGGATTGAAACAATAATATTATAAACCGACCAAAACATTTGTTAACTAGAAGAATTTAAACCTCAACCTATTTTCAATTTATGTATATAAGTGTCAAAATTGTAACAAACAAATAATTTTTAGCCAAAAAAACTAGGGCACTATTCTGGCTAATATTGATAAAACCGATAGTATAAAATCTCAAAAATATATGAGATAACAAACTCGTAACGTTTACATCGCCAATATTTACCATCTAGAAAAAAATACTATCCATTAATTACGTGATGAATTTAAAAACCTAAATACGTAGATTATGGTTAATTAATAGGATTCTAAAAGATTATTAAATGATTCAAGCGCAGAAATCAATATATTCATTATAACTTAGTAGGTTATTTGTTTAGTGATGTTGATTAAAATATTTTTTTAGGAACAATACCAACTTAACTCTATCAATCGAATTCTCTATAGTAGTTACGAACAAAGATAATTTATAGAATATATAATCTACTATTATCAGCAAAGTTATCCAATAATCTTCTATGAAGTTTAAACGAGTTACTCGTAACATTTTTTACTTCCAAAATTTATAACATAATAGCAAGTTTTTACTACGGAGTATCTGGGTAAAAATTCATAATATTGTTATTAAGTAATTAAAATTACCATCGTGTAAATAGGCCTTGCCCAATAATTCTTGCCTGATAAGCCTTTAGATATTGCATTATTGTCGATTAAAATCAGTCGAAGTAACAGTAGTATTGCATAGTTAAGTTATGTATTTATCATTTTAGGTTTATTAAGCCGCTAGCTAGTCTACGTCCTTATTTATATGGCCAATTGCTTGGCTTGTACCCTAGTTTGAATTGGATACTCCACAATCAACTGACGTACAGTCAATACAGTCAACTTACAGTCAGTACAGTTGACTTAGTTGTATTGCAATTAACATGCTCAAAATAGCAGTCAATATTACCCCAATACTGACGGCTTTTTGTTTTGTACGCATACGTCAGTGTAGTCAATCAATTACTTCTGGCTGCCATCGAGCTGGCTCCTCGTTAATTGGTAAGACCCCTATCAATTCCGCAGCCAAATTGACCCTAATTAAGCTACAGTTCCGAATTCCGACTTCATCAATTCCTATATACAAGTATTTCGCCATAAACTTATGCAAACCTCTATTTCAACCATGTCAGTTATTCAAGTCACTGGCTTTAATTCTTTAGCAGTTTTTTTTAATTTGCCAGGGTATCTCTACTTCATTTCTTGATTGTTAACAGGTGATCTAACTTTGTCAGGTAGCCTTTCTACGTAACTTTTTAATTAACTAACTTCTTTAGAATGTACATTTCGACCTTAATAGACTTGCCGGGCTTACTGACCCTGCTAGGTTTGCTAGGCCTATTGAATTCTCTAGGACTATTGAGGTTGTTAAGCTTGATAGGCCTATTTAGCCTATTACTCCTGTACCTTAGCCTTTTAGACTTATTAAACTTACCAGTCATGTGGAGCTTATTGAGTCTGTAATGCCTTTAACTTATCCTTTTAGGTTTATTGAACCTATAACATTTACCGTACCTATGGCGCCTATTATTCTTATTAGACTTATTAGACCTGAGGTATCTGTTACGATTATATCTTAACCTTTTAAACTTATTGAGCTTGCAATACCTATACCATAGCTCTTTAAAGATCTTTAGGGTGTAGGTTTTAAGGATTTTGAAGATTTTCGGTTATATTTCCTAGATTCTCGTTTTTGTCTTCGAATGAGTTTTCATCTTCATGTTCATTTTTCAAAAAGTTTTCGACCTAAGGATTTTGAGAATTAGGGCTTTCAAAGCGTTTTGAAAGTTAAGCTAACTTAATAAAGATCTAGATCATTTTGGTTAAGTTTTTATTTAATATGTAAAATCTTTTTCGTTTCAACTTTACCATGATTTTATGCTGAACACTTTTTTTACTCGTCTTTTACGTGTTAATGATCTAATTAGAAAAAACACTCCAACATTTTTAAATAACGCAGATATTACGATTTGACTTTTCGGTACCTTTTCGGTTGAGAATATAATAGCCGACGAAGTTAATTAAGAACTCTTTCATTAAGCTTTTATTAACATCTATTTCTCAAAGTTCTTTATTGTAACACTTAAAAATAGGTCCAAACATTTTAATTTCCTTTTTCCAATAGAATTGGTGATAAATCTTAATTAGGTGTTTATAATAGCTCTTTTAACGTTTTAATGAGCGTGGGATTTTGTGGTTTCAACGAGGGACTAAACGATTTAGAAGCGTAGAAACTTAGCAATTTAATGTAGAGTCGAGCAACATGGATTTCTAACGTGGTTTAACAATTCTTGATGTTTTCGCTCAAAGTAACAATTTCGACGTATTTGTTAACGTGTCCGATTAACGATCTTATAACGTATGGAGGAAAAATAGTGGTATAAAGGGTAGAGTTAGTATATGGAGTAAAGTTTAGTATATGAAGTAAAATCAAAAATTATTTATTATTATTTCAAGTTAAATATTATGAGTCTTATGATTTACTTGTTTCGATAGTAATAGTATCCATCGCAGTACTAACTCAACCATTTGCTAACTTTATGATCGTTAAGACTCTTAGCGGTTAATCTCAACATTTTTCTTTACGAAGAATTCGTAAAGATTTTTTGGTGTTTTTGAATAACTATACTACCATTAACTCTGGACTGTTGTCATAAATTAATGTAACCCAAAATGTTTGTCTTCTAACTATCATTATAGATTGAAATAGTAGTTGAAGTATGAAGCCTATGCAAGGCTCTCCCTTGCTAACGGTGGCAGAGAAGGTGGCCGCGCAGGTCGGAGAGAATGAGGGGAAGGAGTAGGGGGAGGTTAAGGGGTTAGTGGGGCGCTTGGAGCGCGCTTAGCTCATTTGGAAACTAGTGGTTCCTGTGCACGAGCCCGTGCACGCCGGGCTCTTACGTGTGTTACGCGTTTTCTACGTAATGAGGCAACTATTATCAGTATAGGTATACCAGTTAAAAATTTTAGGGGTTACAAGGGTACGTAGAAGTGTTTATTACTTATGGTTATAGTTTGTTGTTGATGGGAAGGTTTGAAAGCAAGAGTTATATTAACAAGGGGTCCTTTTTATTTAAAGACGCGATGCAACGCCCGAGCCACCATTCACGTATAGGAACCACCCTAAAAACGACTACAAAACACTTAGTAATACTTACACGCCACTATGTACGCGTTTTAATTACGCCTTTTATATGTGTTTTACCTTGCCATTTTGCTTTACGGTGCCTTCCTCCTTTTAATAGACCTAAATAGTTATATCCCTGACGCAAGTAGACGTCGAACGGAGACTAAGACGGCCGCTTTTTACGGCTCGACCAAGGCTACAGTTTACACACCTTCGGGTTTCTAAACTGTAGGGTATCCTAAGGTTTTTATTAGAGGATGGCGAGGAATTACGGTAGTTAATACCAGCCCTGTCGGCCCCTTATTACGATCCCTCCTATTGGTATCTACAGGTATATTTCGTAGCAGTTCATGCGATACTTCGCAGTTGTCACAACGTGGGAATATTAAAATACAAAAAAATAGTATCGAAGGCTTTTTGCCAAAGTTTTTCCTTTACCTTCATGTTTTCCCTGAAATATTACCGAAATATAGCCTTTTTTTAACCTAAAAAACTTGTATTTTACCTAATAATTACAGTAATTAGTATAAATAGGCTCCACCTGATAGACTTTTAAACTTTGTATTGTTGACGATTCGAATGGGTCAAAGTAATAGTAATATTTTTAGTAAAGTCTCTAGTATACTAGGTACGTTAGAAGAGTTTCGTAAAGATTGTTCTTTGTATTAAAGTATATAGTAAGATAGAGAGGAGAAGAGGTATTCGGATAGTACACGCCACAGGTGAGAGCTTATAACCTCTTGTCTGGGAAGTGACACTTTGCTATGTATTTTGCTAATTTATTTTCCGGGTAGTAGCACGTTACTGTGTACTTTGAAAATGCTACTTCTTAGTAGTGGCACGCTATTATACATTTTGTAGGAATGTAACTTTCAGAGTAGCACGTTACCATATACTTTGTAAAGGTATAATTAACAAAATAACCGCTTACTAATTATAAAGATATATAGTCATATTTATATAAGCAATTTCTTTCTTTTCCTAGCGTGGCCTATATCAGTAATTAAATAGTGACAGTCGAATTTGTAATAAAGTTTATATCCGTAGTTTAGTAATAACAGTTTGTTTATAATATAATTTGTATCCGTAGTTTAGTAATAATAGTTTAATTGTGATATAATTAGAATTTTCAGTTTAGTAATAAGAGTTTAATTACTATACAAATTATAAAAGTTTGGATTAGTAGTTTAAACCGCTGTAGTAATTTTAATCAAGCCCTAATTAGTTTAAATAATTGGTATCGATATAATCGTTAATAACGTTTGTTATTGGTCCTTATAGAGCTATAACTATGGAGGTGTTATAGGGATATAATTGCGTAAAAGTAACCACAGTGTTACGTGTTTTAGGGTTAGTATAGAATATATCGTTATCGGTTTAGGTAAAACTTCGTTTTTTCCCCTGAACGACGCTGCTTTTCAGCCAACATAATTTTTAACCAGTTGATTAACGTATATAAATGTAATAGATTATCACAATTGACCACTTTCAATCTCACTTGATAGGTAAGCTATTTAACTAATTTTATATACTTACCTCTTTCGTAAATAAATGTCTGATAAAAATAGAAATATAAGTCGTCGTTTGGCGCGTTTGCGTAAAAAAGAAGAGGCTGCCGTTGTCTTCGTATGACGCGTTGCTGTTACTACTTCCCCTAGCCTTACGTTCTTCAAGTCGATATCGTCTATCTCCATCTTTATCTTCGGCTTATCTCCCGTCGCTGCCATTGCTGTCGCCGACTCCCTTACCTTCCTTCCCCCTTTCTCCCCTTTTTTTCCTTCCCTCGACCCCTAGGGGGAGGATCGTAGGACTCTTAAAGTTATAGATCTTGCTCTTTCGCCTTGGGTAAAAA